>JACEIK010001154.1:130555-147000 GCA_018107945.1 Datura stramonium
AATTCATGATAAATAGTTTTATTATTTTTAATGATATTATAATAATGATTCAATTTTAATTCTTTTAGAAAGAGATATCATTGATTCAAAACGTCCAAAATCAATTGAGGGGCAAATATTCAAGATTCAAATGAAAAGTCTATACACAAAAAGTCAAGATACCGTGTCAAAGTTAACAATATTATCTTATCTGGAGAAAAAAGATGTGATTCATAAATCACAGCCATTGCCGTCGCTCAAGATTGACAATGCAGATGCAAGAAAACGCACAATTGAACATCTTAGTTCAGAGGGAAAAAATATCAAAACATGACAAACAAAAGCAATCCATCCTCTCAGAAACATAACATGAAAATGAAATCTCCTTCCTTGAAAAAGGATTGAAGGTATTGATTCTCTTTACTCAAATAAATTGTTATCGGCCAATCTCCCTATTTCATGCAAATAAACTAATTTTCATTTAATCTATGAATACTTAAATATTGATTTTTGATTCACGAAAAAAAAATAAAAAACTTTTATTGTTAATTACTATTTTATATCTTGACTATTTATCAATATAACATTTTTTATTTTTTTGAAGTGCAGTTGAAACATTTTTGCTACTATTTTGGAATCAATTGATGTTGCTTTTGCCAATGCTATTGGATGCCATTTTTGTTGCTTTTTGGCTACTACTATTAACGACCTTTTTTTTTGCTACTTTTATGTGGGGGTTAAAAATATTCTGGCTGCTGTGACATAGGTTAGTTTACATATATTTACTATATTTTTCATGAGTATAGATAACAACTTGAATACCAATATAACTTTTCAAATGTTTGAATTATTTTTATCAAAACTTATCATACAATACTATACAATTTGCAATGTAATATTCTGGAGAATATTACATGTCATTTTTTTCCGATTATAATATCTCTCTAATTCTCTAGGGTTACTATGACTAATTGCTGCTATATAATTTTTCTATAGTTCTACATATATAATTTCTTTACACCACAAAATTTATATTCAAAGATGCTTTATTAGATGATTAGATATGCTGTCTGCATTGACATTCAACATAACATACCATTTTTTCTTCAGTATCTATGATATTAACTCATATATCACAAAATTCAAAGTCTTCATTTTATTCTTGCGTATGAACACTAATAGAGCTATTTATCACTTTAAAGTTAGAATATTTAGTGGATTTTTAGGTTTTCCTTCTAATTAATGATGTCACTTGGAGTTAGTTTTTCTGAAAAAATATTATAACTTAGAGATGGCAGCGATGTCTTTTCTTTAATAATATTGTTTATATTATTCTTTCAGCTTTGTAAGTGTTTTGATTTTGATGAAAGTTCGAATTTTTATTGGGGTTTTTATAGTTTTTTTGGTTGATAATGAATTTTGAAGCTTACTTTGGCTTTGAGACTTAGAAACTGCACTTTTTCTTTGATTCTTCTTCTTTTACTTTTTTTAGTTTTTAGAAAAAGTTTGAAAGTTTGAATTTTTAGTGAGGTTTTTGTGATTAATGTTGAATCTTGATGTTTTGATTTCCTGGGAAAGCTGTAGGTGTGAGTGTTTACTTATTTCTTAAGTTTGTCCTCCTTCTTGTCAGTTTCTTCCATATCATCTTCTTTGGTGTGAAGGGAACCATTGTATATCAACTTAAACTTCATGTTCATGTACCTCATTATTTTCTCCGGATTTTTTTTTTACTATACAAGGTATCAAGGTATATGTGTGTACTTATTCTACTGTATATTTGATTTTTATATCATTTTTCATGCAATCCTTCTGCAGATTTATACAAAAAGAGAATGTTTGAGCTCCTGCTTTCTACTTATTCAACCATTAGCACACAAGACTCAGCTCATTTCCTGAAAATGAATGAGAATGATGCTACAACTGTAAGATTTTATCCTACAGCCTGTGTGCTTGTAGTCTCAGAGTTATTTTTTGGGTGCATAAGATGAGTAAATGAACTAATATCTCTCAAAAGGAATCTTTATTGTGTCTGCAAAGAGTATCATCTCCATTCTCTTCATTGTCCGGTAGACCACAATTTTGGACTTGATTGGCTAGATATCCTACTCTTTCATTTACCTTTAAAAAGCATGCTAAAATGTTAATTATGTAGACCTTCTGAAAAAGAATCTCTAATATCTCAAATATATCTCTGCTCTTTGATGGCTTGGTAGTTGTTCCTTTATTAATTTCCCCACCTGGCGGGGAGTTTCTCTAATCTCCTTTAGTTCCTCTATCATTTTGGTGGATTGAAGATGACTATCAATTTGTTGAAAGGAGTTAAAAAGGGTATATAAGTTATTCTAAAATCACGTTGATTCAACTAAGGATGCTACTAAGGTAATTACTATACTACTGAAGTGTTTAGTCTTTGACAAAAATGTGCAGCTTGGGTTCTCTCTTTTTTTCCCCCGACCTAATAAATTTCATCCATTTTATTTCACTTTATTGTAAGTAATCTATTTCGCGTGATTTTTTTCTTCTGTTTATTAAATACTACTTTTTCAACTCTCTTCTTCTCTCCTTTGTGTGTTCCAATTTTAAGTTCAGTTGTCTTTCAATTTTTGTTCAAATCTTCTTCTTTTTGCTCTCTCTGTCTTCTTCTCTTTGATTGCCTTTTTCGATATCTCTTCGTACTATTCAATTTCATTATTGATTTTCCTTATTGATTTTCCTTATTTATTGTTCTGTCAACAATAATAGATTAATATTGTTTCCTTATGGGCTCATTATTTTCGAGATCTCTTCGTGCTATTCAATTTCATTATTGATTTTCCTTATTTGTTGTTCTGTCAACAATAATAGATTAATATTATTTCCTTATGGGCTCATTATTGAAGCTACAATTTCAAGATATGATGACAGTTATGTTCTTACAGTTGGATTTTTTGGAAAACCTTCAGAATATCCATTTCATGTTTTGGTGAGACTTTCATACCCTCTTGTAAGGTTTAACCTGTACCTCTTTAGTTTATAGGTTAATGGAGAGATTTACAATCATAAAGAATTGCACGAAAAGTTAAAACCTCTTAACTTCCAAACTGGTAGCAATTGTGAAGTCATTACACATCTTGTAAGTAATTTAACAATATTTTGATGTTTCATAACTCTTCTGTTGCTACTTCTATACACCAATATTGGGTATCCATAAACATACCCAATTCTTATTCAATTTATTTATTTTTTCCCTTTGATTGGAACACCTTTTACTATGTTCATTCATTAATTAATGCAACTGTTTGGGAAGTATATATGACAAGAACCAAATATTGAGATTCAAAATTATTTAAAGAGCAAGAACAATTAATTCTTTAATTAGTAGTAGATATAGAGTTATCTAAAATATTCAAATATAAAATTTAAAATGTGTGTTACTTCAATTAATTGTTTAATTCATTGTTTGAATTTAATGCTGCATGGATATTGAGATAATAAGTAATGAAAAAAATGCATTCTATTAGGAGAGCCGAATTTGTTTGAGTACATTATCAAATAACCAAGTTTGTTACGTTTGTCTGTGACGAAAAAAAATGTTGAATTTCATTAGATGTTGATGACTCATATGCTTAATTTCTACTATCTTCTTTTTCCACATCTATCCAGATGGGTGATATGTCAAACATACACAATGAGCTTCTTTTTCTATTAACTTTCTCCGAGAAGGCTGATGCTTTGTGAAAGTTTCTAGATGCCTTCATCACGTGTTTGGTCTCCAGATGTTGTGCAAAATGATCCTCTCCAGAGCATTTGAATTATCAATTTAACAGGTTTAAATTGCTCAGCAAAAAGTTGATCACAACATTGAAAATGCATTTCCCTTTGTATATAGTGCTAATAGTACTCCCATTTATGTAAATATTGAACTATATAACTATTAACAATTTAGCATCCAATAGTATGATATTCTCATGATGTATAAAGGACACATTTGGCAACCCTATTGCATCTAGGATGCTCATATTGATATATGTTGAAGTGTATGTTCTATATTGTATTATATTATATGCATCAATTACTATTTCTAAGCTATTTTACCATTTAAATTCATAATATTGTCTTCTCCCTCAAGTTATATTATAAGTTGAAGTATAGAAGATAGAATTGAATTGAATATTATATTTTCATCTTCTACAATATTAAATTCTTAACAATTTTTATACGTTGGGCCCGTGCTATCTAGTAATATATACAATTTCCAACAAAACTCACAAAATTAGGATTTTCAAAAATCATCTCTTCGATTTCACAAAATCTAATTCAAAGAATCCTGTAAAGAACACCATTGAAAATCTAAGCTACTGAATTCCTGAAAACTTAAAATCGGCCAAGGACATTATTTTCCGTCTGAGAATATTTGTGGTTAGTCTTATTTTGAGCTTAATACATAGTTACCGAAAACTATTAAATAATTAAAGTTGAAATTTTTGATTGACTATTTTTTTATGATTGTAACATAAAGAATTAGTGTTAGTCGTAATTGATGAATTTTAAAGTTTCTAAGTTCATTGCAATTCAGAATCATTTTTGATTGGTTCTTGTTCTAAAATCCAGGAATATCTGGAAGAGATTATATCTCATGTTTGAGATAATTTGATAAAATCTTAAATTACATTTTAAATTTAACTTCGAAATTGAAGAAGAACATTAGAGTCTCATGCATATTACTTGCATATCATATGTATGTCATGTATATAATATTGATTCACATAACAAACAAGATATACGTAATATGTATATCACATGTGCGTTTAGTATATGTCATGTATAACACATTAACCTTTTTCTCTGTTTTTCATTTTCAGCTGAAATTCTTTAATCAAGATTACTCAAGAACTTATCCAAATAATGTGAAATTTTAAACAACTTCCCTACATTGACTTCAATAGAGTTTTTAGTTTTCTTCATTCAATCCATGATGTGTCGTAGTTTTACGATACTTTCGACGCTTAAAACATAGAAAATATGCTAGGACTTGGGTGTATTTATACAGATATGAGATTCTTTTACTATCTTTATAGAAAAATCAGTTTCAGGAGTTGGATTGTGGAAAAGAAGCGAAAAAGGATAGAAAATGGTGTCCTACTGGTCACAACACAAAATATACCATCTGGGTATGCATCGTAGCTAGTGCTCGTGGCAAAGAAGCAGAGAATGCACAAGTGCAGGACTTCAAAGTATGACAGGATAACACGGGCCGTGACAACATGGTACGACTCATACTACAGGCTCGTGGTGAGAAGTAGAGATCCACCACTTGACATCTTCAAGGCACGAGCGGATACCATGGACTGTACCAACATACTATGAATCGTAGTGAGGATTCGCAGTATAAAGATCAGAGATGCTGAGATTTAAAAGTCCTAACCACGGATGATGGGTAGACTTGTAGTGACCTATCATAAGTCATACTGGGCACCAGTACTTGGAGAGATCAGAGGCTGGCATCCACACTGTGATTACATACCTCGACTCTAGCACCCTACTACGACTCGTAGGTCATCCTGAAACTGCAGTCCTTGTTAATTTAGGAAAGAATTTTTAATAGATTGTATATATATTTTGCTTTAGTTTTTATTTTACAATCCGATACTTGATATAATTATTGTGTTTTTGGAGTGTCCTAACACGACTTGGAGATCAATATTTCACGAGATGATTCAAATATGTTTTCTCCATTGTCTTCTTGATTTTCAATTATGAATTCTTCTATGTTTTTTGATTTAATCCTTGCAATTATGAGTAGCTAAACCCCACGACAGGATTGTGGGAATCAGGGTGAAATAACGAATTAGAGTTTGCGCAAACTTATTCTAAACCAATACGAACGTGTGTATTGTTCTTCCTTTTATGATAATTATTTCTTAACAGTGCACAACGTTAGGACTAGCCCGTATTCTCTACTTACTTGAATCTAGAGAAGTAAAGAATAGTAAAAGGGAAAGACAACAAAGACTTGAAATTATTAACTTTCATTTAACAACTTGAGCTGTGGTTGCATGAAAGTTAATTTGGAATCATCGATAAAAGTTAAAGTTGGAACCGCCCATGAGACCTAATCCGCTGATTGAGTAGAGTCATCTAATAGGGGAAAGTCAGTCATTTAGTGTAATATCCCAAAAGTTCCTAAGTCTAAACTCGGGATTTGGAAGTGTGATCAACAGAAAAAGTGTGAGAATTTTATCAAAATGACTCGTTGTGCGAGTCATGGTGAGGAGTAACGGGATGTAGGTCAAATCGTGATGAGTCTTTGGTTGTCAGGTTCTAGACCAACGATTCAAGGTATAACCCGTTGGTTGAAGTAAAAGCTCATAGTCATGAGTCATGGTTAGTATTTGTAGAAGAAGGCCTACTAGAAACAATTCATGGTACGACTCATAGGTCCCCGTAACAGGTCATGGTATGGATTCATTGGTTGTTTTTAGAGCGTCAGGGTTGGAAGGTACGAGTCATGGTATGACTCATTGTAGGAAACAATGAGTCGTGGCTTGCACTCGTAGGAAGGGGCCAGAGGAGATGGAAGTAGTAGCAACGGATGGGTTCCACGACCCGTCGTTGGAAGGTATGATTCGTTGTTTGGCCGCGGGAACTTCAGGAGTTAGGCAAAACAGTAGTGATGATGAGAGGCAACCACGAGTCATGGTTTAAAGATACGACTCGTGGTGTGAGTCGATACGTCTTTGCAGTAAGGTGTTTCCTGCGAAATCAGTAAGGGCATTTTCATAATTTCTAAGACCCTAGGTCCTAAACTACGTTATTTTAATACCTAAAAGGAGTGTTTTAATGAGCTTAACCTATTATAATTCATTCAACTCCCATGCATGCAAAGTTTAGAAATTCCTTTTGAAGATCAATCTTGAATCCTATCAATTCTTCTCCAATTCTTTTGGGCTTTCAAAGTCAAGTTGAGATTCAGCTTACCCAGGTATGTAGGGATATGAATGAGAGTTTTCTTTCCCTTTC
The DNA here is from genome assembly GCA_018107945.1 of Datura stramonium. NCBI lineage: Eukaryota > Viridiplantae > Streptophyta > Magnoliopsida > Solanales > Solanaceae > Datura > Datura stramonium. Next base: position 137,534 of record JACEIK010001154.1, read on the forward strand.
ATGCCCAAACTTCCCATCAAGTTCATTAATTCAAGTCCTAATTCAAGTTTATGATCTTATAGGGTTTTAACCCAATTTCATGAATTTCTCTATGATATGTTTATGGGTCAATTCCCCTTATGTTTCAAATCATGATTTAAGATTTATGGGCAGATTTTATGTACAAATTGATTATGATCTCATGATTTCAAATTTTAGAAAATTATTCTCTATTATGCAAGTTTTATGAAAAGTCAAGTTTATGATTCATGATTTCAAGTATGATGAGATATCTAGCATGAATGAATGTTCATATTTCAGACTATGCATGTGATTATAATTTTAGCTTCGATGAAAAACGATGGGAGCACTGTGCATATTTTTGAGAGTAGTATCTAGAACCGAGTAGGCTTGGGGTTTCAAAGTTCCTCAGTCTTAAAACTACGAGCCAACATAGGTTTATATATATTTATTTGGGGCCTTTTAAGAGAATTTCCCCCACCCGCAAGGGGCCTTCAACTTATTATCGATATCATGGTAGCGTCCTTAGTCCTGACAAGATTTTGGACGACTCTGCCCACTTGAGTGTGATAGTTGGGGCATCACGTAAGTTCTATGTGGTGGTGTCGGTTATGACGAGTCTCCTATTATTCCTCGTGATTTCAGTTATTCATGTTCATGACTTATGACATTATGTTTTATAGTAGGTTTGACCCAATGATCAGTTTATGAGTTCTTACTTATGATTTCAGCTATGAAAAGTCATATGATTTTTATTTTAGCTTTGGGTAATTCTATTTAGATATGATATTCAGCTTATGGCTATACAGGTTTTAGATTCAGATTTCAGCATGCAGTCTTACTGTCATGGTCTTATGATTTATGTTTATATGCATGATTTTAGTTAATATTTACTCAGCATGTATTACTTACCTTGCATACTCAGTATATTTCGAGTACTGATCACATACTCTATGTTGTATCATTTCATAATACCAGTTCAGACGATTAGACTCAGTTCCGCTGTTAGTCCAGCTTCCCGCGGTTTAGCTTAGTTCCCATCATTGGTGAGTCCTCATCTTCCTAGGACATTCAGTTTAGCATTTGAATAGGTTATATTTAGTTTCAGACTTTAGATAGCTAGTTAGGGATGTTGTCCCATTAGCTTATCAGACAGTAGTAGAGGCTTATCAGACATTATATAGAGTTTTAGCTTTGTCGAGTGTTGACTCTGTTTTATGATCGTTATATTATTCAAACTTTTGCTTATTCATGTTTTAGTTATTAGATTCCGCTTGATGCATGCTTTTTAGTTGTTATGTTCATGTCATGGGTCGACTTGGAGTCATTCGTGGTTCTAGGTCCCGTGTCTCGATCTGGGGTCCCAGCTCAGGTCGTGACAAATTTGGTATCAAAGAAAAGATTTAGAGTGTCCTAGAAAGTCTGAAAACCGCATTGAGTAGAGTCTTTTCCATGGGTGTGAAGCGTGCCACACTTATGGAGGAGAGGCTATAAGACGTTTTAGGAAATTTTCCTTCTTTCATGATCTATGTTGTGTGATGAAGTATCTCTCTATCTATCGAACTCATGCTATATGTGATTGCAAAAATATGACTTCACGTCGAGTAAATGGAAGAAGGAATGGCAATGGAAATGACCACAATAATAGCAATGGAGATGGGCATTAGCAAGCCCCACCAGTACCAGCCAATCCTGTGCCCGAGCGGATCACTCATGTTGAGTTCAGAGTGGCATTTTAGATGTTGGCACAAGCTATGACTGCTTAGGTCAATCAGCAGACGGTGGCTCATGTTCCTCAGAATGGGAATGCAGTGGCGGCTAGAGTTTGGAACTTCCTCAGGATGAATCCACCTGAGTTTCTAAGGTCAAAAGTGGATGAAGACCCGCATGAGTTTATTGAGGAGGTGCATAAGATCACCCAGATTATGGGAGTGACTGGAGAGAAGAGTGTGAATTTAGCCTCCTATCAGCTGAAGGGGGTTGCTTATATATGGTACCACCAGTGAAAAGATAGTAGGGTAGTGGGAGCAGTTCCTGTAAGTTGGGATGAGTTCGTGACTACTTCTTGGATAAGTTCTTCCCTATAGAGTTGAGGGAGGCGAAGGCGATGGAATTTGTCAACTTGAAGCAGTACCACAGGACTGTCCAAGAGTACACCTTGGAGTTTACCTAGCTGTCCAAGTAAGTGTCGAAGATGGTTGCGGATTATAGGGCTCGTATGAGAAGGTTTGTGAATGGAGTATCAGACTCGCTGGTTAAGGAGTGCAGGACCGCTAAGCTGAACAATGATCTAGACTTCTCGCGATTGGTTATATACACCTAGCAGATAGAGGTGGATCAGATGAAGGAGAAGGAGAGAAAGAGGCCAAGAGGGCCAGGACAAGGAGTTATGGAAAGTTTCAGCAGAGGTCCGGTGGAGGACACCGTCAGTAGTCCCACCAGAGGTCGTCAGCCCAACGCCATCATCAGCTAGTATTCCTTCTAGACCGAGGCGTAATCAGAGGGGTAGGACATTAGGCCCCAGAGGTCAGGGGAGCAGGTCAGGAGATCCTGGCATTCCAGTTTGTGGAAGGTGTGGTAGAAGGCATATCGGAGAGTGCATAGCAGGTTCAGGCCCGTGTTATGGGTGTGGGAAGCCCGGATATCTGCTCAAAGACTGCCCTTCAGCCAGATAGGGCTCTAGTAGAGGCCGTGACTCTAGCTAGCCACCAGTTCAGCAGCTCCATCAGCACACTCAGCTCAACAGGGTGCATCCACTAGTGCAGGTGGTGATCAACATCAAAATAGATTTTATGCCCTCTCATCTCATCAGGAGTAAGAGGTCTCTCCGGATGTGGTCACTGGTATGTTACGAGTATTATACCTTGATGTATATGAATTGTTAGATCCAAGGGCTACCTTATCTCTTGTGACTCTTTAAGTTGCTATTAGTTTCGAAGTCAGTTCCGAAACCCTATCAGAACCCTTCTTAGTCTCTACACCTGTCGATGACTCAGTTATAGCTCGACGAGTACACAGAAATTGCCCAGTCACGGTCTATTAGAAAGTTATATCAACTGACTTAGTAGAGTTAGACATGACCGATTTTAATGTTATATTTAGTATGGATTGATTGCATACATATTGTGCCTCAGTAAATTATAGAACTCATACGGTAGAGTTCCGATTTTCGGGTGAGCCAGTCCTAGAATGGAAGGGTAGTTCAGCTATGCCTGTAGGTCTCTTTGTTTCCTATTTCAAGGCCAGGAAGATGATTTCTAAAGGCTATGTGTACCATCTAGTTTGGGACCCCGACTCTTCAGTCAGTTCCTATAGTGTGCGAGTATCCAGAGGTGTTTTCAGATGATCTACCAGGAGTCCCTCAATTTGGTATCGACCTTCTCCCTGATACGCAGCCCATATCCGTTCCTCCTTATAGAATGGCTCCATTCGAGCTAAAGGAGTTGAAAGATCTCCTAGATAAGAGTTTCATCAGGCCTAGTAAATTCTGGTGGGGTGCACCAGTTGTCTTTTTCGGAAGAAGGATGGTTCCCTTAGAATGTGCATTGACTATCGGTAGTTGAATAAGGTCACAATTAAGAACAAGTATCCCCTCCCAAGAACTGATGACTTGTTTGACCAACTTCAGGGTGCTAAGTGCTTCTCAAAGATAGACCTCAGATCCGGATATCATCATCTCAGAGTTAGAGAGAGTGACATCCTGAAGACAACTTTCAAGACTCGGTACGATCACTACGAGTTTGTAGTTATGTCTTTTGGACTAACAAATGCTCCTTCATCTTTTAAATATTAGATGAACAGGGTATTCAAATTGTATTTGGATATGTTCGTGATTGTCTTCAAAGACGAAATTCTCATATACTCATAGAGGGAGGAGGAGCATGTCGCTTATTTGAGGATTATGCTGCAGGCTCTCAAGGATAGCTAGCTATTTGCAAAATTCAACAAGTGTGAGTTTTGGTTGAACTTAGTAGAAATTTTGGGTCATGTGGTGTCAAGCGAGGGTATGCAGGTGGACTCCCAAAAGATAAAGGCGGTGAAGAATTGGCCTAGACCAGTTAATCCTTCGAACATCAGGAACTTTTTGGGTTTAGCTGGTTACTATAAGAGGTTTGTTGAAGGATTTTCATCCATTGCAGCAACGTTGACTAAGTTGACCCAGAAGAAGGTCAAATTTCAGCGGTCAGATACTTGTGAGAAGAGTTTTCAGGAGCTAAAGACTCGACTCACTTCAGCCCCAATATTGACACTACCAAGGGCACATATGGATTTGTTGTGTATTGTGATGCTTTGAGGTTTGGTCTTGGTTGTGTGTTGATGCAGCATGGTAAGGTCATTGCGTATATCTCTAGACAGCTTAAGACACATGAGAAGAATTACCTGATGCATGACCTAGGGTTGGAAGAAGTGGTGTTTTCATTGATGATTTGGAGACACTACTTGTATGGGGTGCATGTTGATGTGTTCACGGACCATAAAAGCCTTCAGTATGTTTTCACTTAAAATGACCTTAATTTGCGACAAAGAAGGTGTCTAGAGTTCTCAAGGGCTATGAAATGAGTGTCCTTTATCATCCAGGCAAGGCCAATGTAGTGGCGAATGCCCTTAGCAGACTGTCCATGGAGAGTGTGTCTGATGTGGAGGATGGGAGGAAGGAGTTAGCAAAGGATGTCCATAGGCTTGCTCATTTAGGGGTTCATGTTGTTGACTCAGCAGACAGTGGTGTCATTATTCAGAATGGTTCAGAATCTTCATTGGTAACCGAGGTCAAGGCTAGGCAAGATGAGGACACTATCTTAGTAAAGCTAAAGGAAGCAGTCCAGAATTAGAAAGTGGAGGTCTTCTCCCAAGGGGGAGATGATGTACTTCATTATTAGGGTTGTTTATGTATTTTAGGTGTTGATGAATTGAGAGAGAAGATGTTGGGCAAGGCTCATGGATCTCAGTATTCTATCTATCCAGGCGCCACCAAGATGTACCATGATCTACGGGAGGTCTATTGGTGGAATGACATAAAAAAGAACATAGCAGAGTTTGTGGCTAAGTGTCCAATTGTCAACAAGTGAAAGTTGAGCATCAGAGACCAAGAGGTATGCTACAAAATATTAGTATTCGTACTTATAAGTGGAAAGAGATCAATATGGACTTCATCATAGGGTTTCCTCGTACACGCTGAAAATATGACTCTATTTGGGTGGTTGTGGACAAGTTGACCAAGGTAGCACATTTCCTACCAGTCAAAACTACCGATTCAGCTGAGGACTATGCTAGATTGTACATTCAAGAGTTATTTTGGTTGCACGGAGTTCCCTTGTCCATCATCTCAGATAGAGGTACTCAGCTTACCTCACAGTTTTGGAGATCATTTCAAAAGGGCCTAGGTACTTAGGTGAAGCTTAGTACGACTTTTCACCCGCAGACAGATGGTTAGGTTGAGCAAACTATTCAGACTCTTGAGGATATGTTGAAATCATGCATGACTGATTTCAAGGGTAGTTGGGATGACCACTTTCCTCTCATCAAGTTTGTTCACAATAACAGTTACCACTCCAACATTCAGATGGCCCCGTTTGAGGCTCTCTATGGGTGGAGGTGTAGATTGCCTGTTGGTTGGTTCGAAATAGGTGAGGCTATGTTGATAGGGCCATATTCCATTCATGAGGCCATGGAGAAAGTCCAACTTATTAGGGAAAGGCTGAAAATAACTCAGAGTCGTCAGAAGTCATATGCGGATGTTAGGCGGAGAGAGCTTGAGTTCAAGGTTGATGATTGGGTATTTCTGAAGGTGTCTCCCATGAAGGGAATGATGAGTTTCGGGAAGAAAGGAAAGATTAGTCCCCAATATGTTGGTCCTTATAGGATTTTGAGGCGAGTTGGCAAAGTGGCATGTGAGTTAGAGCTACCAATGGAGTTAGTTTCGGTACATCTAGTTTTTCATGTATCTCTATTGAAGAAGTGCATTTGTGACCCGACCTTGGTTAGTCCGGTGGAGAGCGTAGGTGTGAAGGATAGCGTTAGTTATGAGGAGGTTCCGGTTGAGATCCTTGATCGTTAGGTTCGGAAGTTGAGAAATAAGGAAGTAGCTTCAGTGAAGGTTTTATGGAGAAATCATCTTGTTGAGGGAGCTACGTGGGAAGCCGAAGCAGATATGATGGCCAAATACCCTCATTTTTTCCCTTCCGGCTTAGTTTCAGCATGAGGTACCGGTTTCCTCTCTAATACTCTATTCAGTTTCGTGTCAAGCTCTTGTCTCCTAGTTCTTTTCATGTTCTATCATGTATGTATATTTTATAAATTTAGTTCAGTCATGTGTATCAGTCCGAAGCCAGTCACTCCATCAGTCTTTAGCTTCAGATGTTCGGTAATTGGGATTCTAGTTTTTTATTCCAAGCTTTTCAGTATGCTTAACCCATATCCGAGGACGAATGTTCCTAAGGGGGAGATATTTTAATACCCCAAAAGTCTTTAAGGCTAGACTTGAGATTTGGAAGTGTGATCAGCAGAAAAAGTGTGAAAGTTCCTCAGAACGACTCATTGTACGAGTCGTAGTGAGGAGTAACGAGCCATAGGTCAAGTTGTGGTGAGTCTTTAATTGTCAAGTTCTAGACCTATGATTCAAGGTATGATGTATTGGTTGAAGTAATGGCTCGTGGTCACGAGTCATAGTCAGTATCTGCAGAAGAAGGCCTACTATCAACAAGTCATGGTACGACTTGTAGATCCCTGTAACGTGTCATGCTATGGAGTCATTGGTTGTTTCTGGAGAGTCAGGGTTGGAAGGTACGAGTCATGGTATGGCTCATTGTAGGGAACAATGAGTCGTGGCTTGCACTCAAAGGAAGGGGGCAGAGGAGATGGAAGTACTGGCAACGGATGGGTTCCACCCACCCGTCATTGGAAGGTACTATTTTTTCTTTGGCCATGGGAACTTTATAAGTTAGGAGAAAATGGTAGTGACGAGAGGCAACCATGAGTTGTGGTTTCAAGGTACGACTCGTGGTGTGAGTCATTACATCTGGCAATAAGGTTTTTCCTGTGAAATCAGTAAGGGTATTTTCGTAATTCCTAAGCCTCTAGGTCCTAAACTACGTCGTTTTAAGCCCTGAAAGGAGTATTTTAAGGGAGTTTAACCTATTCTAATTCATTCAACTCCCATGCATGCAAAGTTTAGAAATTCCTTTTGAAGATTAAGCTTGAATCCTATCAATTCTTCCCCAATTCTTTTGGGCTTTCAAAGTCTATTTGAGATTCGGCTTACCCAGATGTGTAGGGTTATGAATGAGAGTTTTCTTTCCCTCTCATGCCCAAACTTCCCCTCAAGTCCATGAATTCAAGTCTATGATCTTATAGGGTTTTAAGCCAATTCCATGAATTTCTCTATGATATGTTTATTGGTCAATTCCCCTTATGTTCCAAATCATGATTTAAGATTCATGAGAAGATTTTATGTACAAATTGATTATGATCTCATGATTTCAAGTTTTAGAAAATTACTCCCTATTATGCAAGTTTTATGAAAAGTCAAGTTTATGATTCATGATTTCAAGTATGATGAGATATCTAGCATGAATGAATGTTTATAAATTATCCATGTATGAACCCATGATTTTGACTTATGAATCCTACTTCAAGTATGCATGATTTTAAGATTTGGAAAAATCCACACAAGTTAAGTATGTTTTCATGATTTAGCCAAGACTAATAAGATCAGCTTATCATATATTTTAGAGTCAAGACTCCCCATGTTCAGATTTCAGACTATACATGTGATTATGATTTCAAATTTGTTGAAAAACGATGGAAGCACTATGCATATTTTTGGAAGTAGTGTCTAGCACCGAGTAGGATTGGGTTCCAAGGTTCCTCAGTCTCAAAAGTATGCGCCAACATAAGTTAATATATATTTATTTGGGGCCTCTCAGGATAGTTTCCCCTGCCCGCGAGGGGCCTTCAGCTTGATATCGATATCATGGTAATGTCCTTAGCCCTATCAAGGTTTTGGACGACTCTGCCCACTTAATATAATAGTGGGGGCATCATGTAAGTTCTATCATGATGGTGTCGGTTATGACGAGTCTCTCATCGTTCCTTATGATTTTAATTATTCATGTTCATGACTTATGATATTGTGTTCTATAGTAGGTTTGACCCAATGATCAGTTTATGAGTTTTTATTTATGATTTTAGCTATGATAAGTCATATAATTTCTATTTTATCTTTGGGTCATTCTATTCAGATATGATATTCAGCTTATGACTATACAGGTTTCAGATTCAGATTTCAGCATGCAGCCCTTACTCTCATGGTCTTATGATTTATGTTTATATGCATGATTTCAGTTAATATTTATGCAGCATGTTTTACTTACCTTGCATACTGTTATACCTCAGAAACCCAAGGATCAGACCCGGAAGTCAATACGAAGAAAAATTGAAAATTCGCATCAGGTTGCAGGACGACTAGTGAGGTGGATCGTGAGGAGTGACCACCAGTCGTGATGTGACTCGTGGTCAGCAGGCTGGGCAAGCTCAGGTTGAGGAGGCCATAAGCCTGACCACGAGTTGTAGTCAGACCTCATGACTCGTGAGGTCACCCGTGGTCTGCATTGGAGGGTTGATCAAGGCTTTGAGGCAGTAGGGGTCACGGGTAGTGACCACGAGTCATGGTCAACCACCACGATTCGTGGGGTCCCTTATGGTCTCCCCCTGAGTGTTTGGGCAGTGGACTTCATGGGTCCTGACCAGGAGTAGTGCCCCTTGGCAACGACTCGTGAGGTCCCTCATCAGGGGCCCTGGCAGTGTTTTTCCTGCATTTTAATAAGGGGTGTTTTCATAATTCCTAAGTTCTTAAGGCCTAAACTATGTCATTTTAAGCTCTAAATAGGGTATTTTAAGGGGGATTAGTTCATGTTAGGCCTCATTCATGCATGCAAGAGTTAGAGAGGAGATTGTAGGGTGATTCGAGGTTTCCTTCTTCAAGTTCTTCCAATTTCATCTTGGGCATTCAAGGGAAGATTAGAAATCAGTTGTCCTTGGTATGTTGGGTTTTGAATGGTGGTTTAGTCCCCACCCATGCCCAATTTCTCCCTAATCCATGGTTATGATTTACTAAATTCTCTCTTAACCCAATTGCATGATTCTTCCAAAATCGATATGAATACGTTGTAGCATGTCTAAATTATGGATTTTGAGTCATTGGGATGTTTTATTTGTTTTACTTAATGTTTTTACGAATCTAAAGTTTAAAATCATAAGTGCCCAATCATGTGGTTTCTATTGAAGTTCATAAATATGGTGATCCTTCAAGTATGATATGCATTTTCGGATTTTAAGCATGTTTTCAATTACCCATGTTATTATGACAATGCTTGTTCGGCTGTCTGATGACTACACGCAAGTGCACGTGGTCGAACAAGTAGTAAGTGGCTCAAGTAAGCCAAGTATCGATCCCACAGGGACTGGACTAC
>JACEIK010001154.1:154788-170584 GCA_018107945.1 Datura stramonium
GTAGCATTGCATGATTATACGGCCTTAGCTCTAGTTGCTTCTTATATTGTTTCCAGATTGTTTTGTGACCACCCCAAAACTTAATTATAATTTACCAAAAACTTTTATAATCAACACTTTTGATGGTTATCTTACACTTGAACTTCATAATTTGTTAAATTGGTCCAGTCCCTGTGGGTTCGACATCCGGCTCTTAAAAAGGGACATTGTATTACTTGTACGACCGCATACGCTTGCGTGTGCACTGGAGCGCAAACAAATTTTTGGCGTCGTTGCCAGGGACTAGCGAAATTTAGTAATTTTTCTATTTTTGTGTGATTTTTAATTTCCTTAAGTGTTGAGAAACTTGGTATTAGTCTAATATATTACAGGTGACAGGTTTTCCTTGCAAAGCTGGCAAGGAATAGAGAGCTAGTGGAATCGTTGCTTGAACCTGAACGTCAAATTCATTTACATAGGAGGGAAGCTCTAGAGAGAAAGCTAAAGAGACTTCAGGAGAGGTTACAACAAGACCCACCGGCAGGACAAGCAAAGTTGTTACCTGAAATCATGGCAGCCCGACCAATTCGCGAAGTGGCTATCCCACTAGAGACAAATGTGACCTCTAGTATCCGCAAACCGGAACCTGAAGGGAACTTTGAATTGAAACAGAATATGGTGTAGATGTTACATTCTAGTGGCCAGTTCACTGGGATGACTCATGAGGACCCACAACAGCACTTACAGAACTTTCTTGAGATTAGTGACACGTTCGTCCCGACCAGAGTGTCCACATATTATGTCCGACTTACCCTCTTCCCATTCTCATTGTTGGGAGAGGCAAAGAGGTGGTTGAAATCTGAGCCACCGAATTCCATAACTTCTTGGGATGATTTNGTAAATCATAACTCCCATGGTAGTGTATTAATTTGCTTAGGGTTAGAAAAGTTACCGATTTTATGGTACTAAAGCATGTCTATCATACGTCAGACAAATAAATGGAGTTGAGTAAGTACGGTTTGATAAGAAGAGGCAATAGAAAGAGGATGTGCCTATGAAAAATGGAATGTATGTTTATGACACAAGGCAAGGAAAACTTAAAGATGTTATGGCTAGAGTTACGATTACCGAGATATAACCCTCATTCGAGGACGAATGATTTCAAGGGGGGAGGATGTTACACCCGAATTTTTTTTGATGGTTATATGTCATATTAAGGGAATTATGGGTCATATGTTGTCCGTAGGTGAGGAGGGATACATGCGCAAAGGGAAAAGCGAAGAGTATGTGAAGTTTGTAAATAAGGGACAACTTTAAATGGTCATATCTCCAAACATATAATGATCCAGAAGTCCCATAACCTATAAAATGAAAGGAATTTGAGTCTAGGTTATAGTGAAAAAAACGCTCGTCAATCGGAGTTTGGAGTAAAAAGTTACACCGAGTAGGTTCGGGACCTAGGTTCTGCTTCAGATCTCATAAACTACGTGCCACCGTAGGTATGTTGGGACCTCCTTTGTGACTGTCCTCGACCCAAATGGCCCTCTTCATGGTGATATCACACTTACATGGTTCTACCCTTGGCAAGGTATGGACACCCTCCCGACTAGGTTACAAGTCGGGCTTCATGTGTGCTCATATGGGATATGTTGGTTAAGAGAATCTCCCACTATTCCTCATGATTTATGCATGTTATGATTATGTATTTTGGCTCAAGTCATGTTAAGTAAAGCTCTTTCCTTATGATTATGACTATGTTTACATTACGAATGTTTTGAAAACCTTGGGCCTTATCATAATTAATAAGCCTTTCCTTATGATTATGACTCATGTTTACATTACGAATGTTTGTCCTGCCTTATGACCTGTTATGATGCATAATGACACGAGCATGATGTCCTACTCTTACGATCTTTTACGTGTTTTATATGTTTTATATGTCCCTTTTACTTACCTTGCATACTTAATATATTCCACGTATTTAATTCACATAATTTCTATGTTGGTATCATTTTATGATACAAGACCCCGCCTCAGCTCTCACCCTCCTTCTGTGAGGTGCTTCCTGAGATTGTTATCAGCTTATTTGGTGAGTACTCATGTTCCGAGGTCATATGTTTAGATTTATGTTTTTCTTCAATTTCAGAATTGTTAGGTTAGTTGGGGAGTTGTCCTATTAACTCGTGTTTTCATGATTAGAGGCTTTTCTAATTATGTTGTATTTAGCCGTCATGTATGGATCATGTATTATCTTTTCTTCATTGTTATGACATTTTTACATTTTCTTATGTTAAGTCTTCCGCTTATGTTAATGAATTAGATGTATGCTCTCATGTCATGGTCGACTTTGGGTCCCTCATGCTCCTTGTCCCGTGTCTACAATCCCGGTAAAATGCGGCAGTCATGACAAACTTGGTATCAGAGCCATAGATTTTGAAGTGTCCCAGGGAGTCTGAAAGCCATGTTAAGTAGAGTGTTTTTCATGGGTGTGAAGCGCATCAAACTTATGACGGAGAGGCTACAAGATGTTTAGGAAATGTTCCTTTAATTTCTTGTATCATAAGCGCGATGAAAAGTTCTTTCATCTCTTCCAATTTCTGCTATTCATGTTTGCAGCAGCATTCCTCTACGCCAAGTGAACACCAGAAGAAATGGTAACGGTAATGATCATTAGTGCCAATGGTAGAGCATCAGACAGCCCACCCCCTTCACGAGAGAACGGCCTCGCAGTCACCGCCCACTTGAGTTTAGGTGAAGGGATTGGATGACAGAGTGTGGCCATGATGGCACAGGTTCAAAATCATACAGTGGTGCATTACCCTTAGAATGGGAATGCGGCGGCAGTCGGGGTGAGGGATTTCGAGGAGGAGCCTCCCAAGTTCACGGGTTTTAAGGTGGACGCAGGATCCTCACGAGCTTGCATTAAGGAGATTCTGAAGACTCCAGGTTGGCGGGGGTGAACAATGGGGATTGCATGACTTGGCCTCCTATCAGCTAAAGGGGTGGTCCATATTTGGTATAAGCACAGAGAGATGCCAGGGCTAGGTGCCCAATAGGCTGGGAAGAGTTCCACGCGGCATTTTTGGATTGGTTTTTTCCTCGAGAGATGAGGGAGCTCAAGGCGGTTGAGTTTGTTAAAAAGTTGGGTAACATGTCCGTTCAAGAGTACACATTGGAGTTCACTCGATTATCTAAGTATGCTCCAGAGTTGGTTGGCGGATCGAGGGCTCTCGGTGAGTCATTTCCGTGCATGGGGTGGCGCATTATTTGGACAAGGATTGCAGGATCACCATGCTACATCGAGATATCGACTTTCCCCACATTGTGTTGCATGCTCAGCAGATGGAGTCGGTCAATCAGAGGTAGAGGGATTCCAAGAGGGCCAGACCAATAGTTAAGTGGGGTTTCGTCGTGTTAGGATGACAACACGCCAGCCTTAGCACGTCTATCATTACAAACCCATCATTGGCCAGCACGCCATCTAGGTTCAGAGGAGATCAAAGGAGCAGGGCTTCGTCGAGGGATTAGGTACGATGCGGCATGGGAGCCGCACTTTCCAAATTTTTAGCGGCGCGGCAAGAATCATCCCAGGAGGTGCTTAGTTGGCTCGTATGTGGGGCTGGGGTGTGGCAAACTCGGGCACAGACTTAGAGATTGACCCTCAGCCAGATCAGGGGTTGGTGGGGCTCGTAAGATAGCAGCCAGCTCTTCCTCTCCAGCAGCACATCCTTAAAGGTGCCTCTACTAGTTCGCAGGGGTGGTCACGCCAAAATAGGTTTATTTCAGTACCCCGCCAGAGCAGAGGCTTCGCCAGATGTGGTCACTGGTATGTTAACAAAATCTTCCATATTGATGTTTATGCCTTGTTAGATCCAGGATCCACCTTTTTCGCGATTCCCTATATTGCTAGTAGTTTTGGAGTTAGCCTCAAACTGCCGTAACCGTTCAAGTCTTTAGTCCACCGGTGATTTAGTGGTAGCTAGGCGGGTGTATAGAGGTTGCCCCATTACCGTATTGCGTAAGGTCACCGCCGTAGACTTAGTAGAGTTAGCTATGACTGACTTTGACATCATTTTGGGTATGGATTGGTTGTTTGAATGTTATGCCGATAAACGTAGGTCCCATGCGGTGGAATTTCAATTTTGGGTGAGTCAGTTTTGTAGCAAGCAGTACTTAGTTGTACCAGCCTGGTTTTGGGGTTTATTTCATATCTTAAGGCCAGGAAAATGATTTCCAAAGGCTGCATGTATCACCTAGTTAGGGGTTAAGGATGTTGAGTCCAGACCCCGACTATCCTGGCCGGGCCTGCTAGCGTGAGTAACTCGTAGGTTTTTCCCAATGATTTGTCAGGTGTTCCTCCTGAGAGAAAATTAATTTCGGCATTGATCTCTTACCCGATACGCAGCCTATCTCATTCCTCCTTACAGGATGGATCCACTTACAAAAGAGTTAAAAGATAAATTAAGGACTTGTTGGATAAAGGTTTCAATAGACCGAGCAAGTTCCTATGGGGTGCACCGGTTCTATTTGTCCGAAACAAGGATGGTTCCCTTGCATGTGTATTGATTATCGACAGCTGAATAAGGCTCATCGCTAACAGTACTTCTACCCAAGATTGATAATTTGTTTGACCAGCTCCAGTGCGCATCGATGTTCTCAAAGATAGATCTCAGGTCCGGGTCATCAGCTCAGAGTTCAGAAGTGTGATCCTGAAGACAACCTTCAGGAACCAGGTATGGCCACAGAGTTTGTAGTTATGTCATTTGGACTAAATCCAAGAAACCTCGCAAATTTTTATGGACCCGATGAACAGGTGTTCAAGCAATATCTTGATATGTTCGTGATTGTGTTCATCAATGACATCCTTATACACTCGGGGCAAGGGAGGAGCATGCCGCCATTTGAGAGTAGTGCTGCAAATCATCAAGGGATCTTCTCATTTGTATGCAAAGTTTCGCAAGTGCGAGTTTTGGTTGACCAAGCTGGGTATTTTTAGGCCATATGGTATCGAGTGAGGGCATAAGGGTAGATTCTCATAAAATTGAAGCGTAAAGAATTGCCCACCGGTAATCCTGAAATTCGAGTATCTTGGGCTAGTAGGCTACTATCGGAGGTTTGTCGAGGGATTTTCATCTATTGTATCACCTTGGACCAAGCTGACTTAAGAAGGTAAAGTTCCAATGGTCAGAGGCTTAGAGAAAATGCTTCCAAGAAGTTGAAGACTTGATTCACTTCAGCAGCAGTCTTGACCTTACCTGAGGGTACTGATGGTTTTGTAGTATATTGTGATGCTTCGAGAAATGGACATGGGTGTGTGTTGATGTGCATGGTAAAGTGAATAGCGTATGCCTCAAGGTAGTTGAAAATCCATACCCACTCAACCCATGATCTTGAGTTGGCCGTGGGTGGTGTTTGCATTGAAGATATGGCGGTACTACTTGTATGGGGTCCACATGGATGTATTTGCATTTTAGACCACAAGAGCTTGCAATATGTGTTTACGCCAGAAAGATCTCAACCTTCGACAGCGAGGTGGTTGGAGCTACTAAGGACTATGATATGAGTGTTTTGTGCCACCCGGAAGGTTAATGTGGTACGGACACACTTCTTGTCAGGCTCCTATGGAGAGTGTGTCCCATGTGGATGAAGGAAAGAAAGAGTTGGTGAAAGATGTCCATCGACTTGCAAGGTCAGGTTAGGATTGGTTGACTCAACCAATGGCGACGTTGTTGTGCAAAACAGATTGGAATCATCCTTAGTGACTGATGTGAAGGCTAGATAAGATGAGGATTTGATGTTGCAAAGAAACAAGTCGTTCGAGTCAGAAGGTGGAGGTTTTCTCCCTGGGGGAGATGGTTTGCTGCGGTACCAAGGTCTTCTGCTTTTCCGGATGTAGATGATTTGAGGGACCGGATATTGCATGAGGCACATAGATCCAGGTACTTTCTTATTCATCTGAGTTCTTACCAAGATGTATCATGATTTGCGGGAAATATATTGGTGGAACGGCATGAAGAGGGATATTGCAGAATTTGTAGCCAAGTGCCCGAACTGTCAGCAAGTGAAGGTCGAGCACCAAAGGTCGGGAGGCATACCGTATTACTAGTATCCCTACTTGGAAATGGGAAGAAATCAATATGGACTTATAACTGGGTTTCCCGTACCGCCGACAATATGACTCCATTTGAAGTGGTGGTCGATGCAAGTTGACTAAGGTTGCACACTTTCTACCAAAATAAACCACGATTCAACTTTGATGATTATGCAAAGTTGTTATTCGGGAGTTGATTCGATTACATAGAGTGCACTTGTCTATTATTTTAGACCGAGGTACTAATTTACCTTCCAGTTCTGGCGGTCATTTCAAAAGGGGCTTGAACTCAAGTTAAGCTCAAGACAACCTTTCATCCGCAAAACGGAAGGTCGGGTTTCTCGAACGAACAATCCAGACTCTCGAGGACATGTTTAGAGCATGCATGGATTTCAAAGGTAGTTGGGATGATCATTTGCCCCGATAGTTCTTGTTATAATAACAACTATCACTCTAGCATCCGTGATGGAACCGCTAAGGCTCTTTATGGACTTATGGATCGCCCTTATTGGATGGTTTGAGGTTGGTGAGGCAGCTATAATAGGTCCTGATTCAGTTCATGAGGCTACGGTAAAGGTTCAGTTGATATAAAACCGGTTAAAACCGCTTAGAGTCGCCAAAAGTCATATGCGATGTGAGAAAAGAGATTTGGAGTTTGAGGTAGACGATTGGGTATTTTCTAGCGTATCACCATGAAGGAAGCCATGGTTTGGAAGAAAGGAAAACTCAATCCCCTCTATGTTGGTCCCTGAGGATCGCGAGAAGAGTTGGTAAGGTAAAGCGTGATGAGTTGGACCTGCCCTCGAGTTATCTTCGTACATCCCGTGTTTCATGTATCTCTTTTGAAGGAGTGCTTGGGAGATCCAAATTTCTCTAGTAGTCTCGATGGAAAGGGCAAAAACATAGCCTCAGTTATGAGAAAATTCTAGTTGCAATATTGGATTGTCAAGTTCGGAGGCTGAGGAATAAATAAGTAGCTTCAGTAAAGGTGTTATGGAGAAATCAACATGTCGAGAGAGCTACGTGGGAAGCTGAGGCAGATATAATGGCTGGGAACACCTGTCACCTATTCCCTACCATCTCAGTTCTTCCTCTATTTGAGATATCAGTTTTTCCTAATTCTCTAATTAGTGTCCATGTTCAGTTCATGTGCAGGAGTTTGATTTATGGTGAAGGAGCAGGAGGTATGTGATGTTCAATTCGCTCCGTTTATGTAGTTCTTTTCAGAGATAGTCATTCCATCGCCGATTTAAATAATCAAGATTTTGCATATGATGAATGTTTGATTCGGAGTTTTCTGTGTGTTACTAACATTCGAAGACGAATGTTCCCAAGGGGGAGATATTGTTATACCCCGGGAACCCAAGGATCAAACCTGTGAGTCAAACGGTGGAAATTAAAATTTCACACTGTGTCACAAGACAAACCGTGAGGAGACTCAGAGAGGACCACGAGTCATGAGGTGACTCGTGGTCCGCAAGGTTGGCAGGTGGGATTTAGAGAATACTCATTGGCACACCTCATTAAAGTCGTGGTCACCTCACGACCTGTGAGGTCACCCGTGGCCTGGACTGGATATTTTGGCAAGATGGTTGGGCAAGAAGGGACCAAACTCGTGCCACCCACCACTACTCCAGGCTACGAGCCGTTGGTCAAGTGGTTTTAGCCGTCCAGTCCCTCGTGGGACTGCAGTCAGCAAATTTCAGATTTTAGTTAGGCTATCTGCAATTCCTAAGTCTTAGGGGCCTATACTACGCCGTTAAGATCAGAGAAAGGGTGGTTTAAGGGGGAATAGACTAGCCTAAGTCCTCATTCATGCATGCAAAGGTTTAGGAAGGTGTTAAAAGGGTGATCTAGGTGATTTCAAGGTGTTCTTCAATACCCTTTTCTTGGGCTTTCAAGGGAAGTTAAGAATCAGTTGTCCCAGGTATGTAAGGCTATCAATGGGTGTTTCCTTCCACACCCATGCCCAATCTCTACGATTTCATGAAAATTCTATCAAAAGTTATTTGGGTTTTGAAGTAGAACTATATAAAAATCTAATGATTTGTTAATGGGCTTAGTGATTTTAGAATCTTATCATACTCTATGGGTTTTTGATCAACTTTTATGATTTAAATTATTTATAATGTTATCGATTTTGATTTCTATGGAATTAAGCATACTATGGTATGACCCATGATGAGTGGATTTATGATCTACCTTTCTATTAATGATATTTACAAGTCCAGCAGATTTACGATTGAAATTATGTTTAACTCTATTACCCATCATGATTTCATGAATTTCAAGCTATGTGCATGATCTACAAGTATGTATAAACCTTATGATTTATGACTTATGTTTTGATGACTCATGGGCCTTGTTTCATTGCTAGTTCACGTATGTACAAGTATAAAGCTATTTAATATCATGAATTAACTAGTCCATGAATTCATGCATGTTATGACAATTAGCACTCATATATGTTTTGGGAGGTATCAAGCACCGAGTAGGTTTGGGGCCCAAGTTCGCCTCCTGATCCGATAAACTACGTGACACCGAGTATGTTTGGACCTCCTTGTGACTGTCCTCGGCCCAAATAGCCCCTCTTTATGGTGAGTCATTACCTCGCTGGTTCGACCCTTGGCAAGGTACCTGACACCCTCCCGACTAGGGTTATAAGTCGAGCTTCATGTGTGCTCAGAGGGTATGTCAGCTTAAGAGAATCTCCCACTGCTCATGATTTATGCATGTAATGATTATGTATTTTGGCTCAAGCCTGTTAAGTAAAAGCTCTTCCTTATGATTATGACTATGTTTACATTACGAATGTTTTGAAAACCTTGGGCCTTATGACCTGTTATGATAGCTAATGACACGAAAGCATGATGTCCTACTTCCTTACGATCATTTATGAATTTATATGTTTAAAATGTCCATTTGCATTTACCTTGTATATTCAGTACATTCCACGTACTGACCGTGCTACTTATGCGTATCGTTTCATGATACAAGACCCGACTCTTTGGATCACCCTCCTTAGTAGTGCTTCTCCCGAGATTGTTATCAAACATTTGGTGAGTCCTCATGTGTTCCGACTGACATCTCGTTTAGACTCTATGTTTTTCTTTCCGCTTTGAATTTGTTACACCTCGTAAATTCTTAACATGTAGATGGCCTATTCGCATGTTGGTTAAGAGTTTTAGAATGTCATACGTGCTAGAAAAGTACCCGGGAAAGATCAGACAAGCGCCAAGTCGCCCGTCGCAAGGTAGAAAATGCCACCAGGTCCCAATTATATATAAGCCTTCAAACTTTGGTTTTTGCTTCATTTCACTTATAATTTCAAGTGAACAAACAGAAAAACAGAGAGGAGGGCGAAGTGATTTGAAGAATTTACTTCTCCGATTAACCATCAAACGCTGTCCAAACTCGAATTAATCTCGCATACCAGGTATTTAGCAACAAGGAGCATTCCTACGATTTAGTTTCGAAATTTGGTTGGCAAATTGTCGTGTTACCGAGCTAAGGTAAGTGGAATTGCTCCAAATTAGTGTCAATATACTCCTAGCATTAAAATGAGTATTTCCTTTTGGACTTTCTGAGAAACAAATGAAGTTTTCAATCAAGCCATGTTTGCAAAGTTTGGGTTAATATATATAATCTAAAGTGATGTTTTTTCTGGAATATTAGTGTATTTAGTTCTAATTGATATATATATGAATGCAATTAGGAGAAATAGCAAAAGTACTAGCCGAACTACGCCAATTAGTCGAGAAACTGGGTTAAGGCGTAAAGCTAATTCCCCAAAGTTAGTAATCTCTAAAGAGATAGCGTGTTATATAGAAGAAAGAATTGTGAAGTCAAGCAATTGAGTCCTAGTATGAGTTTAGCAAGTGTTTTTGAATTTAGCAAGCATGTTATAATATTATGAGATATGTTCAGAATAATAAAAGTTAGCAAAGCAATATCGATAGTCTTCAATATCCCGTATATAGTATAAATCAAGATGAGAATCCGTATAACACGTAAAAGAGTTCAGAATGAAATCAGAATAAAAGATAGTATTTTAATTCAAGCATGCTTGCTATATGTGATTATTGATTGTTGAGACTTGCTTGTGTTAAGGAGGGCACCCTTGAGCGCCCCCTCGCCGCCGCCCGGGCGGCACCGTGCCGACCTACTAAGAGGGTGGGTATCATTACCCAAGGAGTGGCATGCCATCCAGATAGGACGAAGATGAGATGAAGCTCATATCAGGCTGATCGATAGCAGTACAGTTTACCCCCAGCGCTATACCCAGGAATAGATTACGTATACGCATACACAGTTACAGTTTACAGATTACAATACAGGAGTCCTCCGGGCTCTGCACGAAGTGAGTTTACATCGAGGCCATAGCTCGAGATGGAGACCTGTGGGGCCGGGGTAGAGGTGCCTTTCGTAGTTAGTAATTGAGTGGAGTGACTTATTTTTGGATGGTTTTATCCTGGATAGGGGTATATAGATTGTTTGTTGCTGGCACCTTCCGGCTTAAGTGGGGATGGTATTAGTCCTTGCTTGCTATATATATGTATATATATGTTATATATTAGCGCACAGGCGCTAGACGCCATCGCCGATGTATGTACCCACTTTACTCAATACACAAAGAAAGCCCTGCTTCGCATTCTATCAGCTCAAAACACCCCGCATATTTCTTACTCTTCAGAGTTTCTAGTTATGTTGTTTATATTCAGATGTGTTCAATTGCTTTGCATACTGGTACTGAAGGGTGGGTCGACGCCCGTTTGGGGCGCGATTACGGTTCGCAGTACTCTTAGACGAGAACCTGATCCCTCATGATTCCGGCCGCCATCGAGTCATCAACTCCTATCATCCAGGGCTAGACAAAGGCAGAGGTTCATTTCTTTTGCTGTACAGTGCGGCAGGCCTGTGGCCCCGTCCCACCACTTTTATCGCATTCATGCAGCTGCGTATATATATATATCTCCCCGTGGCTAGTTGTGCGGTCGTGGTGGGGCCGTAAGATATTATGTTTAGTGTTGTTTAGGGCTGTTGACTGTGTTGCCGTGTGAGGACGTATTCAGATAGTAGTGGTGACCTTGCCGGTCACGTACGTTCGGCAATTTTTTATATTGAGTTAGAGATAATTAAACAAAGATGACAGCATGGTGGCCTTGTCGGCCCACATAGGTTCCCCTTTATGAGTATGTCTCTGGTTAGCTGATGTTACAGGACAGGTGGCTATAGGCCCAGTCGGCCGAAGGTTGTATTTATAGCCGTTATATAGCCCGTTGATTCCATGAATCTGAGTTAGAGCCAGCCAGGCACCAGATGTGCTTAGTCACAGTAGTCTAGCAGTCCAGGTCCTAACAGGGCACCAGGTGCCAGTCATACCTCCCAAGGCGGGGCGTGATAGTTGGGTTAGTTAGGGAGTTTTCCCATTAACCCGTCTTTCATGATTGGAGGCTTTTCAGACTATAAGTTGTATTCAGTCGTCATGTATGGATCATGTATTGTCTTTTCTTCGTTATTATGACATGTTTACGTTTTCTTATGTTAAGTCTTCCGCTTATGTGAATGAATTAGATGTATGCTCATGCCATGGGTCGACTTAGGTCTCTCGAGGCTCCTTGTCCCTTGTCTAAGATCTGGGTGTACGTGTTGGTCATGACATATAGATACTTAGGTACAGGTTGCCACGAATGGCTAATTCCAGATAAACCTGCCTACAAGGCTATGAATCGTCCAGAGAAGTCATATGAAATCTGAACAGACCAAGTTAAGGTCTAAGGGACTAGAACTGTGTTAGTACAGTATTACCTTCAGGATAAGAATTATAGTTAGTTGTCTGTGGAAGATTAGGGGCTGACTGCTCAGGGGCATGTTCGATCAATAGCATCCCTACAGTTGTTCTAAGCGAAGGAACTAAGTAGTTGGTACTTGGTCTTTTGCGACCTTACAGTTTGCTTATGAGCCATCATTGTCCTAGCATGAAATTCAGAGTACCGTTTAGGTCACTCCATATCTCACCCTATTCCGTCTAGACCATTAGAGATTATGATTATTTTCAGGACCCTCTGATCAGGTGTAGGCACACGGGGTGTGTCTGTTGACAGCTATACAGACTATTCCAGGGGTGAGTAGCAGTCGTGTTAGGCCTTAAGAGCTGGATACGCCTTTTTGAGTGGCTAGATTGAGACTAAAATGAAGTATATCAATTGGGATTAACCCACCTAGGATAGCCTTCCATTGACCAACTTCAGAGCTGTTAACTGTGTCATCGCCTACGGGGATATTGATCGCTTAGAGGAGCTATATGATGTCCGATGGGACCATCTCAGGCCGAGTCCATATTTACGTCCATCCATATATGGACCTCTTTTTATGCCATATTGGCATCACTGACCCTCCATCTAGCCTTGTGTGCCCAGGGTGCAGTTACAGGAGCTCGACAGGCTCAGACAGAGTTACAGGAGTCTTTGGGCTCAGATGCGGACCTAGAAGCCAGGTAGGTTGGCTATAGCACTAGTAGAATCATAAGAACCTGGATAGGGGTATATAGATTGAGTTGTACTTTCCAGGGCTTATGGGGGCCCTGGTAGGTTGTTTCTGTGTTTCTTGCACCTTCCAGGCTTATGGGGGCTAGGTTAGGTTCTTGTTTGTATACTTGCTTGTTAACTGTAGCCTATGAATGTATAGTCATACAATTTTAGCTCATATACGTATAGTGTTTTACTAGATGCAGGTTATGGATAAGAATGCTTACAGGTTAACTTCTGCCCCTTCTTGCTATTCACTTTCAGTTCTTTATCAGCTTCTATTCAGTCTTATTTACTGCCTTACATATTCGGTACATATTATACTAACGCCCAGCTATGGGGCGCAGCATACATGCCTGTAGGTTTAGACAGACAGATTGTGGGGTCTCCTAGCAGTTATTCAGAGTCAGCAGTTTGGCCATCTCCTTTCATTCGGAGTTGCCAAGTTGCAAAGGTTTATCTATCTTTTATTTGTATAGCATTTGGATAGGTCGGGGCCCTGTCCCAATCAATATTTTTACTCCTAGAGGCTTGCATATGACAATATTTAGTTAGTTGGTTATTGTAGTCGTGTGGGGCCCATGTATGCCTTATTTTATGCGTTGGCCGCGTACGGCCTAGTATAGCTGTTTGTTTTTATTTCTGTTATAACTAGACAGCATGGTGGTCTTGTCGGCCCACATAGGATCCCTATTACTTATGTTGGCTGGGTTAGCTGTTTTATTTATAGATGCTGCGTGGCCTTGTCGGCCCAAGGTTGTGTTTATAGCCAAGATATAGTAGTTTATTTTTTTGATTTTGAGTCGCTGGTAAGCACCAAAGATGTCTATGCCAGCCAGGTCAGCCCAGATCCCAGTGTGGCATTAGGTGTCAGTCATGCCTCCCAAGATGGGGCATGACACTCTATCATGATGGTGTTGGTTAAGACGGGTCTTCCCATTGTTCCTTATGTTTTATGCATGATCATGATTATAATACTTTGGCTCAAGTTATGTTTTACAAGATTTCTCTTATGATTACGATTATGAGTAGTTTATGAACGGTTTTGAAAACCTTGAGCACTCATGTTTAAGTTATGATTATTACTTCATGTTTGAAATGTATTACTCTTATGAACTTTTATGTATTTTATCAGTCCGTTTTTATTTACCTTGCCTACTCAGTACATTCAAAGTACTGATCGCATGCTCTATGTTGTATCGTTTCATGATACAGGTCTGAGAGATCATACTTAGCCGCGCCATTAGTCCTGCTTCCGTATCAATCTAGCTAGCCAGTGTTGGTGAGTCCTCATCTTCTGAGGACACTCAGTTTAGTTTGTTATTTTGTTATTTCAATTACAGACTTTTGTCGAGCTAGTTGAGGATGTTGTCCCATCAGCTCATCAGTTATGTTAGAGGCTTTTCAGACAATGTGTAGAAACTCAGCTTGTTAGTGTTGACTCGGTTTATAATTATTACGTGTGTAGACTTCTACTTATTCATGTTCAGTTTATCAGTTTTTTCGCAAATTTATATTCTTTAGCCGCTATGTTCATGCCATAGGTCGATTTGGAGCCATTCATGGTTCTAGATCCCGTGTCTCGGTCCAGGATCTTAGCTCGGGTCATGACATGGAGGGTGATGCTTTGTGGGAAAGGTTTTAATTTAATTCTCTTGTATGAAAGATTGTCTAGAACTTGCCCCAAATATGACTCAAGGCGAAATTCTAGAAGTAGTTGTACTTGATAGATGATTTTAGGCTTTATTTTGGATAGCTACTTTACACATATGACCTGCTTGAGCATGAATGCTTGTTAGCCAATGTTGAGCCTTTAAGCTTTTTCCTTGAAAACCACATTACAAGCCTATTACCCCTTTTGTAATCCCTCTTTGGAACCCATCCTCCCTAGTGCTAGTTGTGAAAAGAAATGCAAAAAAAAATGATGCTTGAAGTCCCAAAAGTGTGGAAATAGAAA
This sequence comes from Datura stramonium, assembly GCA_018107945.1. Taxonomy (NCBI): domain Eukaryota; kingdom Viridiplantae; phylum Streptophyta; class Magnoliopsida; order Solanales; family Solanaceae; genus Datura; species Datura stramonium. The sequence continues at coordinate 169,343 of JACEIK010001154.1, forward strand.
AGAGAAAGATGAGGCAAAAACCTAAGTTTGGGGTTGTAAAAAGTAAAATGGGAAAAATGATATGAACTTCAATGTGAGGTAATACCACATTATAAAAAGAATGAATGAATTATTTAGGTGAAAAGAACTGAATTGTAGAAAGGTGCTACCTCTTGCTCAAACGAGATGAAAATTGGTAACTAAAAGAGATAAGGAGGGCTCTTATTTCAAAAGTGAAAATATTGTTTAAGGAGAGATAAGGTGAGGGTGATCTCAAAAGAAAATGGAATATGCAATAAGATTCACAAAGAGGGCATTAGGGAGGTTCTAGTCACTCAAACTTAAAAGTCATCCTATCTTTACCCCTGGCATTTATCATGACCTCCAAGTCCTAATTGATTTTAAGTGTAGCGACACTACATTGTGGCGAGTTACACGAAGGGCAAGCCTATGGTCAAGCTATATAAGCTTGTTGTGACCAACAATGCCCCTTGTTTTGAATGAAGGAATCAAATGTAAATCATGCCAATTGATTGTGGTCATCTCTTGAAGCATTTGCATAAAGTGTTGAGTCTCCTTTTTTTTTTGTTGTTGTGAGCGATCTTTAGGTTGTTTGGGTCGTAGTAGTCCCTTGTGCATTATCTCATGTAGAATGACATGCTTATTCCTATAGTTCAGCTGTAAACAATTGCATTATTTGAGAACAAACAATAGTTCAAGTTTGGGGGGTTGAATGAGTTGGTAATTTACCAACTCATTAGGCTTTTAAATATGAGATTTTGCTTGGTTTTCAAGTCATGTGGAAGGATTTTATACTCTTTCTCTTTATGTTTTGCAGGCATTTAACTTAAGACAAGAAGGAAAGAAATTAGACAAAAGTATGGAATTAAAAAAAGAGGACCGGAGCTCTACCGGATGGACCGGCACCCCACCGAATGGAACCGGTGAAATGCCGGCTGAAAAGTAAGTGCATACTGGCCATAAGTGGAGGGTGCACCGGCATAATGTGGTTAGCACCTACGAACTATCGGTGCCAACGCCGGTCAGAGACCTAAAGTCACTGACCTCACCTGCGTCAAAGCAGCGTCCCGCGGATGGGCACCGACGGAACGTCAGTGACTCGCAAGTGAGGCCTCCTTCAGTAGGGAAAAATCATCCAGCACAAAATTTTAGGAGCATTTTTCAACCTATTTCTGTACATTCTCTAGAAAATACCAATTATTCCATTCTAGATTCGTAGAGTTAGAGAGAGAAATATTAAAT
>JACEIK010001154.1:173683-226947 GCA_018107945.1 Datura stramonium
CCTTACTTATATAGTAGATGATTTGGTGTATAGAGTTTAGCTTATACACGAAAGATTAAATCGTCGGTTCTTATAAGTATAAAGTTTATATATGTTCATAATCTAAGATGAAAATTGAACAAATTCATCGGTACGATTGTAGCACAAGATTAAATATAATTTATCTTGATTATGAGAATGGTATAATTCCAACTTCTTGTGCTAGTACATTTTGTATGAATTGAACGGGCCAAGTAGAGATAAGTATTTTATCTGACATAATAAAATAAATTTTCTAGATCATTAAATGTACATATACTCTTAATCTTGATATAATTATTATGATCAATGTAATTTGTTTGTTTTTTTGATCTATCAAAGAGTGAAACTCGATCTTTCGTGAGTTAAAATGTTCCCGATAGGTTGGATGATGACAAATGACATTTGTGAAATAATAATTAGTTAATGGAATCCATGTCTCGACCTTGAGATTGATGATACCCCTTTATGATTGCTTATAAGTTTTCATGTGAAAACCCTACAAGTGGATTTAGTATCCGTCATATGAAGTTAGTTAAGCGTTTGAATAAATGATTAAATTAATCAATGAATTAAACAGTCAGAAATTTAATTCGATTGATTGGTATCTGTAATCTTAACATGGGGAGTTAAATAAAATTTAATGAACGATTTTGAAATTATACAGAGGAGTGTAATTACGGATTTTTAGTGGAATAATCTGTAATTTGTTATGGTAGGTTAATTCATTCATTATGCGAATTAATACCATAATTCGAAGCCTCACTAATTAAATTTGTGGTCCCTGCTATGCCTGATCAATTAATGAACTTGGAAAGGAAAAACCAGTTTTCTAGAAGAAGTAAAATCTTACAAGATTTTGGTTAAAATAAACTGGTCTTCTAGAAGGAAAGTTTGACTATTACTTGGAAAGAAAGACTCCTACACGTTTTGGGACTAGGGTTTGATACCCTAAAACGTGTTTATAAAAGGATTCTCTTCCTCCGTGAAATAAGATGGAAAACTTTGACCTTTTTGAGAAGCAGTACTTGCCCACATAAGTATTCCCTACTCGGGGAGATTTTTGAGGCTATAGCAGAAGATCAGACCTGAAAAAAACATTGGACAATTTGTACAAAGTTTCAAGAGAATTGATTCGCGGTCACACTTTAAGTATCGATTTTATGTGTATCTAAAATCTACATTTATATATTATCTATATTACATGCAAGTATGATCCTAAATTGTTTGTTTTCGCTGCATGCCTGTATTCCAACAAAAGGATGAAGCAACACAGGGACTACAGGTTTTATCCATGGACCGTATATCCATCATATGTCAAGCTTGGCGACATAGCAAGATTAGATTATGGAAGACATAATATTTTTAAATTTAAAAAATAAATAAAGAAAGAAAGTCCCGTTTTGACTTTTTACTGTCGAAAAGTCTGTTATAATTGGATCCCCTGCTAACTGTGAGTCTGTAATAGTGTACCAGTAAAAGAATGAAATGACACAATTAACCCTACCAATGAGAATTTTGTCCTCCGGTCGTAGGTCAATAGCGCACCCAACTCGGCAAAGGACCATTTCAAGTTGCTGACGAAGAAGCATCTTTTCTCTTTCCTTTACAACCTTTTCCCTTTCTCATACTCCATAGATTAGTTTCTGCCTTTTACATCAATAATTTCTGCAATTCTGCGTCAGCTGAGACCAATCAAAAGGATCGACAATGGCTTTTCAGATTGCCAGAAGACTCCTTCGAAGCCGCGCTAATTCAGTTGCACCGTCTATTAGGTTTTTGGATCGGACCTTCACTTCCGCAGCTTCCGAATCCAATTCCAACTTGATCCGAGCTACTCTTTTCCCCGGCGATGGTATTGGCCCTGAGATAGCCGAGTCCGTCAGGCAGGTCCGTTTCTTCTCCTTATTAGTTTGCCGAATACTTGTTCCGATTTCTCTTGATTTCCGATGGGAATATCGTATTCTGTTGTTGTTTCCTTAGATATAATTAGATGCGGATTATAACAAGTTTCATTGAGACGTATTAATATTCCCACTGCTTAAAAGAATAGACCAAAATTTTGTAGCGTTGTCACTTCTTAGTGTTCCTGTTCATCAAGCCCTTTTCTCCTGGATTCTATGTATAAGAGTAGTACTAAATTTGCAAATCTGAATATTAGATGGTAATTGGTAGTTTGAACGTTTGGTTTGGGCTCTGGCTCTCCCTGTTGCACTCGTGAAATGCTCCCTTTTCATAATTAATGCCTTATGTTGAAATAGAATTTTGGCAGAAGCAAAACTTTGTTGCATCATCATTTGTATTTTTTGATGCGAGTGATAACCAAAAGGTTGTCTTGAGATAATGCAGTAACCTTTCCTCATAGGGGTTGGAAATTTCCACTTGTGGCCTGTTGTAAGTTTTTGTTTTTAAGACCCCACTTGTGGGAACACACCGGATATATTGTAGTTGTGGTTTGGACCAAGGGTCCTTTGAAAACAGCCTCACCATCGGTAGGGGCAAGGCTACGTGCAAACTACACATTACCTTACCCAGACTCCACTTGTGGGACTACACTGGGTATGTTGTTGTGCTTATTTTGACACTCGTACTAAGTCATAATTGCAGATAGATTAAATGCAATTTTTGGTACCATGACTTTATAGCTTCTCTTTTTTGTTTTGGATGAAATGACATGCTACTTTCCTTGTTGATTATGTTTTGGATTTTCTTATCAGCAATTCGAATCATTAGGAATGAAATGGGCAACTAAATATCCTGTCCTAACTAATTGTACTAAGATGTGTGAAAAAAAGTTCTGCTAATCCTTCCTGGAGGTTCATGGACATTATGGTTGGTTAGATTCTGCTTATTTTCTTGTAGACTGTCCACAACAATGAGACTGATGCGTAATCCTTTTGCATCTTGTGGATGCTAAATGAATGAAAGCTACCTTGATAAAAAAATAAAATAATGGAAGCTGATGGTGAATGTGCTTCCCTTAGAGGCGGATCCAAGATTTAAGTTTTATGGGTTCAACCTCTGAGGTTTTTAGCATTGACCCCATTGTATTTTAAAATCATGGGTTCGTATCTACTATTTGTTACATTTTTTGTGAAGTATTACACATAAATTTATGCTCCTTGTCGGAAATACTGGGTTCAAATGAACCTGGTACCGATACTCTACATCTGCCTTTGGCTTCCCTCGGAGCTAGGTTTTCTGTTACTTCACTGAGTTTGGGGTTATAAATTGCTAAATCCTATTAAAAACTACAGATATTCAAGGTTGCTGAGGTACCAATTGAATGGGAAGAACACTATGTGGGGAAGGAGATAGACCCTAGAACCAACAGCTTTCTAACATGGGAAAGTCTTGAATCAGTGAGACGGAATAAAGTTGGTTTGAAAGGGCCAATGGCCACACCTATTGGAAAAGGTCATCGTTCCTTGAACCTTACATTGAGGAAGGAGTTAAATCTCTATGCCAATGTTAGACCTTGCTACAGCTTACCTGGATACAAGACTCGCTATGATGATGTGAATCTCATCACTATTAGAGAAAACACTGAAGGAGAGTACAGTGGTCTTGAACATCAAGTAAGTGTCTTCCTATATTATTTAACAGAATATAGCTTAGTTCTTGAGATCTTCAAATTAATTTGCATTTGGTATCAGGTAGTAAGGGGTGTGGTTGAAAGTCTCAAGATCATCACCCGTCAAGCAAGTTTAAGGGTTGCAGAGTACGCATTTCACTATGCCAAGACCCATGGAAGACAGAGAGTGTCTGCAATTCACAAAGCCAACATCATGCAAAAGACAGATGGTCTTTTTCTAAAGGTCTATCCTTACATCAGGTGTCTCTTTATAGTTATATGTTTTATAAACTAGTTTTATGGTATTGACTTTCATTCTTTCTATCCAGTGTTGCCGCGAGGTTGCGGAGAAGTACCCCGAGATAAAGTACGAGGAAGTTGTCATTGACAATTGCTGTATGATGGTATCATCAATCACTCCATTGCGACTCCGGTCTTTATTCATCATCTTAACGAACAAACTTGGATAAGTTCAATGAAATGTTTTAACAGTATTGGGCCAAGCCTCATTTTAAAGTGTCAGAAATACTATCTATAAATGTTTGGTGAAATAACGTACTTCCTTTTCATGCGTTCAGCTTGTGAAAAATCCAGCACTTTTCGACGTTCTTGTGATGCCTAACCTTTATGGTGACATAATCAGTGATCTTTGTGCTGGTTTGATTGGTGGTTTGGGTTTAACTCCAAGGTATGCCCTTTTTTTATTTTTAACCTATCTGATGTCCCATGTGAGTTCATTTTGTCTCGGTTTTTTCCTAAAGATGATTTCTCCTACAGTTGCAACATTGGTGAGGGAGGTATTGCTCTTGCTGAGGCCGTGCATGGTTCAGCACCTGATATTGCCGGAAAGGTTTGTATTCAAATAGTATATCATGTCCTATCAGAATATCGCTGTCCTCTTATAGCCTGATGCTTCTATAACTAGAATCTCATTTAACCATCTGCTATTACAAAATTCAATCAATTATTGGGTGAGTATCTTTTTATATCACTCCCCAAATAGAAGTCATTTTTGTGTAATTTCTCAACTTTGATGTTAATTATGTTAAATAAAAGGGTGACTCAATGATTTTCACACTAATATTTCATTCCACTTGACTTTTGTTTGTATTTAACTCCATTCAACTTACACACACTCACATATTTGTTTATATGCGTATATATGCGTGCATATATGTTTTTGTGTACGTGTGCACGTATATACACACATGTATGTGTATGTCTATGTTTTTCTATCTTTTTATCTAAAAAAAGTAACTCACATTTCCTAGTTATAATGTTCATAGCTGTAGTTACTATTATTTACTTTTTTGATGGAGTTTTGCACTCACATTGGGTGTGCTGAATCAGCTTGCAGTCTATTAACGTGGGATATAAGAAGAGTATTTTCCATTTAGTTTGTCATGATGCCCTTCAATCTTATTAGCAATAATGAATGCACAAACAATACATATTGATGATTAGTTTACTTTGATACCAGACTTTATTACCACCTAACCATCTAATCATCCAACTAAATTGCATATTTGTGTACTTATCATCTGATGTGCTGAATTGAATGATTCAAAGTTGCCTTTGTGCATGACTTAGTGACAATATTTTCAATTATGACAACTTTATAAAATGAGAAGATTGTTTTTTTGTTGTGCTGAAAACTGGAAATTATGCCATTGCCACTAGAGAGGATGAATATATTTTTGACCCAGCACTTGCGTGCAGTCATGTTTGGGATTTAGGCATTATTGTTGTTTTGTTGTACTTGCATGTCTTCTTTGTAATATATTATCAAAACTCCCTTTAATGATGCATGACCAAAACTTTTATGCTTTACCTTTTCTCGCCTTGAGCTTAAAGGAATTACTGGCTACTTGAAATGACATTGCATCCTTTGAACGCTGAAGAGAATTGTGTATTATATATAAAGAGCAGAAGGGTCAGAAGTTATCACTCACAAAGGAGCTAGGAAAGTTGTACCCACCAAATAGTTAATGTTGACAAAGCTCCTGATTTCAACCACCACAGGAGTATGTATTCAGGTGATCAACACATCTGCATCACATAGTTAGTGGTGACACCCAAAAAAAGGAATGAGAAGTAAACTATAGAGTAAATTATGCCTAAACACCATTGTAATGTGACTCAGTTTCAAATATACCCGTTGTATTTTGTAATGGAACACTTCGTACTCTTATACAATGGAAATCCTATACAAAAGTTAACATTGTTAATGATCTGTTCATATTTTATATTCCTTCATGATACATATTGTTGCACTAATAAATAAAGAAGACTGCAAAAGGGGAAACGGAAAACTTTTCCAGAATCACCTCTACATCTCTCCTTTCTGCAACTCTCCCTTTCTCTCTTTCTTTCTTACCTCCTTCCATTTTTCTTCTACTGCCAGACAATTTCATACCGACTTTCAATTGTTGCTCTGTTTAGAAACATCACCCATAACCCCTGTAATATAAGATCGAGTCAATTTACCCCGATACAGATCATCTTGTTACCGAATTTATGTACATGCTGTCCTCAGTTTTTACTTAAATTAAAACGCCGTCTTTAGCTTGATGCACGTGAAATAAAATTTTACCTATACTTATCCCAAAAATAGAATAATAATAATAAGAATGCTCAAATACTGCCCTTACTAGAAGAGTATCAGATTCTCAAGGGCACGACCTCGTTAACTTCCTCTAGACCGCCCAAAAGATAAACATATTGGTTGTCATTTCAATCCAATTGTTCCTTGAAAGAAAATGATGCAAAATGTCATTACAGAATACCAAATCTCCGGGTCTTTGCCCAGAAATTAGATATTAAACAACTTCATATAATTCCAAGTTGAAAGCAAAAGCATAAGCATCTCAAAAAGAAGGGGAGGGAGCATTATAATTGCTTAGAAAGCAAAGACTGAAGTAGAATTTATTTGGTGTTCTTAACCAGGAATATAATTTGTTAACAAAAAATTTCCAGAACTAATAAAAAGTTCCAAAATCCAACAATTTTAAAATCCCACAGCTGGTGTTTAGAAACTTGCATATACCTCTTTGATTTGATAATTGACAAATCTTGAAAGTCTCTCTATGTTATCTCTGTCAGAGTTTTATGCTGATAAATAATATGGTAAAAATACAACTCAGAATGTTTATAGTGAATTAGGTTAAGTTGTGTAGCAATGTTTGTCCACCTTATTGTGGTTTCCTCCACTTTGTTAGTCACATGCCATATTCAATATTCTTTCAGGATTAGAATATGGAAAATCTATATAGGCCTGCGGTGGGAGATAGGGTTAAGAACGAGGATAGCTTGGAAAAGGTGGGAGTAACCTCTGTGGTGGACAAAATGAGGGAGGCGAGACTGAGATGGTTCGGACATGTGAAGAGAAGATGCTCATATGACCCAATAAGGAGGTGTGAGAGGGTGGATATGGTGGGCCTGAGGAGAGGTAAAGATAGGTTGAAGAAGTATTGAGGACAGGTGATTAGATTGGACATGACACGTGCAACTTACCACGGACATTCCTAGATAGGAGGATATGGAGGTCGAGAATTAGGGTAAAAGGTTTGTAGGTAGTCGCGCGTTGTGTAGTTTTGCCTATTTATATCATTATTGTTACTCCTAATACTATCTTATTCTTCGATTTTTTATTACATGTTTTTATTACCTTTTGTTTAGGTTATCTTATTATTTGTTATTGCTACTGTTCTTTCTCCATTATATTTAACATGAATTTTTCACCACTATATTTTTCTTTTCATATTATTTTTATATGCGGTTAGTTGAGCCGAGGTTTCTTCCGAAACCACCTCTCTACCTTCACAAGGTAGTGTTGGGACTGCGTACACACTACCCTCCCTAAATCCCACTTGTGGGACTACACTGGGTACGTTGTTGTTATATAGGCCTGTGCTGTTGCATGGGTTCATCTAGACTTTTTGTTACATTGCTGGCTGCTTTTAATGGTGCTAACTAATTTGAAGGTAGGGTTTTAAGTGCCTGGGTTAGAATCACGGGGCTGTATTTATAACGCAGTCATATTATAGGGATGTGCAGATACCTTTTAATACATGTGCAGATACCAAAAGTTGGTATCATTTATCATTTAGACATTTCATCTTAGGATGTGACCACCTATTAAATACCTGAAATATATCAGAAGTTTATCTATTGAACCTGTGTTATCAAAAGCAAACAGCACAAAAAGGCTCTAAGGTCCTTTGGGGCTTTAGCCACAAATAAAGTGAGGGCTTCAATATAAAAAGGCCCAAATGAAGAAAAAAAAACAAATATGTTTGTTTAGTCCAAGACTAGTAATAATAAGCATGATAACCAACAGATGGACAAAGAAATTGAAAAAATAATTATGATAAAGTGAAATAGCAATTGTTTAGTGTTGCCTTTTCAATCTCAAGTGAGCACTTTATGTTCTTAAACAAGCACCCTATCTATACAAAGGGCTATAAGTGTCTACTATAGGAGCGATTCGTACCAGTTATGACAACCAGAACGAGTTAGCCTCCGTTTGCCCCATTGGCGAAGTTATAAATTGTGAGATGCTTATTAGCAAGGAAAAGTATGACTTAGAGCCTTGATGACGACATTGAATCGCACATTAAGCGAGTCGAAGCGCTCAATGTATTTTACGTTTCGCTTTAGGGCTTAAGAGCACCTTTGACAACACTTTATTGAACACAAACTGCTGACATGGCACAATGTGTATAATTCACATCTTTTCAGCGCATGAGGAGGTCAATTTTTTTTTTCAATATCCATTCCTCCAACATAATCACTGCTTCCACAACTTCCAATCTAATAGTTTTACGAAACCTAGGCTAGACAAATGTTTCCATTGATGATATTTTCTCATCTTCTAGCCTTTTTACTTTTCTTTTTCTATCAGTTAGTGGGAACTCTAATGAAAAAGCAAGAACTTCAGTGACAAAGCATGGAAAAGCTCAGGCGATCCCTTTCCTTTTTCCTTCATCTATTTCTTTTCATGTTGTTTTATTCAAATCCTCTGTTTCTTGCATTCCAAAATGATCTAAAAAAAAGATCGACAACCACCAGAAATCAGCTGGGGTTGATCGGAAGAAAAATCATCCCGGCGAACTCTCTTTTTTAACCCAATTTTGTGCCTTCTTTCTCTCAGAACGACAAAATCCCACTCTGCACTGTTCAATAATAGATCCTATGCAACTAGCCATGAAATCATATGGTTTGCCCCAAGATATATGGAAAACAGGGATCCACTGCTACCAGCCATGAAAATAGAGTTTGGCCAGAAGATGTTCCTTGTTCTGAGCTTTGAAAATGAGATGAGGAGAGATAAATTGATGTCTAAAAATGAGAAAGACAGCAATAGAAAAAGGATGAGAGAGTGGAAGAGAACGGGAAGGGAATGGGGTAGAAGGGGTTCAGTTTTCCTTTTTCTTTTATTTTTTTGGGGATCGGTTCAATATACATATTATTTTCTTTCTATTGTGTCTATTTTCCATTGGTTGATTTTCTTAAGTCAGCTACGTGCCTTTCACGTATTTATATGTTCGTTGAAAAGATTGTGTTCTATGGACACTTCTGATATATTTCAGGTATTCACTAGGTTATATCCTAAGATGAAGTGTCTAAATGAAAATATCGTGCCAACTTTACATCAGGTAGCAGAAACGTATTCTTGCAGCTGGTCAATCTTCAGATTTGAAAGTTGCGGATGTGTTTATTGAGCCACAAATATGAATTTCATTGAGTTCGGATAAAGTCTGCCAAGAAATGGTGATTTAGCCCGTGGATAAGAACTTATGAGAAGGACACTTGATAAATTACCTATTTTATGAAAAAACAGCCACTATTGACCTCTACGTCAAGATGAAGTGAAGTCAGCAGCCATAAAACCTTAATAATATCTGTTGTACCTAATTAACAAACACGTAGACCCTTGCGTGTGTGCTCCTACTGAAGTTGCAATAAAATCTGCAACATGCATATCCACAACGTAGGAATAAAGTGAGGTATTGCTCTGCACTTTTAGTCTTGCCGGGCTTATGTGTTTTTCTTTCCTTACACAGCTAGAAGTAGAAAATAATCTTTTACAGTTATTCCTTCTCTTGGAGCAAGGGGAGTTCCAAGCAATATTAAAGTTGCTCTCGTGTGACCTATAGGTCATGGGTTCGAGCCGTGGAATCAACCACTGATTCTTGCATCGGTGTAAGCTGATTACACCCCCTTGGGATGCGGCACCTTCTCCAGATCCCGTGTTAACACAGGATGTTTCGTGCAGCGAGCTGTCTTTTTTTATTTCTTTTCCTTTCTGCATGATAGGTCCCTGTTTCCCCCTTTATAGAACTGAATGTTGAATGAGAAGCAACAGTGAAATTCAGGTCTTAATTAGAGGATTCTTTATCTGAGTTGTTTATGGTGTCTATGATGAAGACCACACTTAATTTGAAATATGAAATAAAGATGTAAGCTTGACACACATCCACAATATAATATGCTTCCAGAGGTATTCTTTGTCCATAGTCTCTATGGTAGGTTTCAAATGCCAGTTGTTCAGTGAGATTCGTTTTAAAATGTGGTTCACTATCTTCTTCCTCTGCCATTCATTTAGCATGCCCCACCCCGCTTTTCTCCTATTAATTGTTCCTTGTTGATCCAAAATTATGTCTGCAGAACTTGGCAAATCCAACTGCTTTGCTTTTGAGTTCTGTCTCTATGCTTCGTCATCTAGAGCTTCATGATAAAGCTGATCGCATCCAAGATGCCATCCTAAAAACAATTGCAGAGGGAAAGTACCGAACAGGTGACCTTGGAGGTACCGCATCAACAACTGAGTTCACTAATGCCATCTGCGATCATCTTTGAACATGTTGGTCTCTGTGTATTATATTTTGCAATGGGTTCAACAAAGCGAATGTTTCTTTCAAAGATGCAATTGAAATTGATTTGCTTTTGGTGACTTGAACTATATTTCCTTGGTTTATTATAGAAATTTGCATAATGGGGAATGTCAGAATTCATCCTCTAAGGATATATTTCATTGAATAGCATCCACAACCAGTAATGGGTGGCTTCATGTTAATTTTGCAAGGAATAAGAGTTTCATCTTATAGTGTTTCTTGTTGTTAATTCAATTCATAATATTATTGATTCTATAGTGATCATATTTCAATTTTCTGTTTCCTTGAGTATCTAGAGAGCAATAGCAGATCTTTTGTTGGTTTTCTTATACTGTTGGAGTTATGTTGAACGTGGTAGGTTTTCATGGCTTTCTATAGATTTTTTTTTTTATGAATCATTTTAACCGTTGATAAGATATTCTGTGGATTGTTTGAAGAAGTCAATTTCATGCTAAAATATAATGTTGATCATTTACCGTGGACTACTAAAAGTCTTTGATGTCTTTCAGTTTTGAGATAACTAACTTTCTTGGTTATAATATAGGGGTGCATGTTGTCAACTGCGCATGGAAATTTAAAAACACATGTGAACAGCTAATTAATAAACCTTCTTATCTTGTAAAATAAGAGTAAATAAATAACAACATTAAACATAGACAAGAAAATGTAAAGAGTTTTTCTTTTTTCTTTCAGATGTTCCCAACACTCTTCAAGTATACATGCTATGAGTTCTGATGCCTCTATTTATAGTGTTCATAGAGGCATACAAATGGTTGTCACAACATAGCATTAACCATGAAGATTATGGAGGAGGTCAAGGGTTTTGAGAGTTAAATTCACAATGTGAGGAGTGGTGGGGGATTATGGAAAAGAATAGTGGGAGTAACTTCTTAAGAATTATGAACATCTATCATAATTTTATTATTTCATAACACTCCCATTGGATGTCTAAAGAAGATGTGTCTCGTTAAAGCCTTATTAGGAAAAATTTAGTAGGAAAAAACACTACTTAAAAAAAAAGAATACATATATCTTGTAATATGTATTTTTTGCTGCCTTGTTAAAAATCTTGCTAGAAAAATCCAGTGGGATAATACCTTGGTTAAAGAAAAAAGAGCACAACGCGTATTATACTTTCTCTAATTAACATTACTTAATTCTTGTAAATAATGTTTTCCAATCTTGTGTATTTATCGTTTTAAATGTTGATATTGAAAGTGTCTTTGTGACTAAGTCACATTCATGAAATATTACATCTTTGAGCACATTCTGATATATCATTTACTTGTCTCTTGGGTATGTTGAGTCTTTAAGTTCAGTCAAATACATTCTTGACTATCTGTTACCTTATTGTCGCAAACAAATTGCTCATTCGACTTGTTTGTAGTAACAACCAAGTGACGAACACTCTAATTGCTTGATAATAAAATAGACTGTCTAGTAGAATAACATAATATGACAGTATTCCCACATGCAAACATATAACTTTCTTGATGCCATACTTCATATTAATCAAATAATTTCTCTATATTTACATAACCAACAATCATTTGGCAATATTAGTTAGAAATAATAAACTCATATCAATATTACATTTCACTCGAATATCTCCACATAAAAGTGAAATTATATCATGTCTTCTCATTAATAAATAATATTATCTCTTGGATAGTAATAGCAAGATACATAAGTGCACCAATGGCACTAAGACATGATATTTTTTAAACATTTTTATGAGATCGAAATTGATCTTTATTTATGTTAAACGATTTCATAGCCATTGTGGTATGTAATGGTATCACTTGAAAACTTTTTAAAACCTTCAAGGATTTTCGTATAACCTTCACCATCTAGCTGGACATGACAATCCAACATTATACATATTCAAGTTTCATGTACTTCTACACCGAAAGAAACGTCATTGCATCCACCACAAGAAAACACATCTCCATATAAGAATGTTAGGACTTTGCGAAAAACCTTTATGGCATCAAGCATAAATCACACGTTATGTCTAACAATTTTAATTTTCATTTCATCATTCGCACAAAAATTCACTTGTCCCCATTGACATTATAGCTTGAACTCTTTGGACTATAAGTTCAAAATATCAGTTTTTCAAGTGAAATAAAGTATACTTAAATTAGTTATTTTTATTTGACCAATCATTTATTTGTTCATACTTTTTGACAGATTTGATTCAAGATCCTCATTACCATTTATAATATTGAGCACTACATTATATCAAAGATATTGTCGATGGTCATTTGATATCGGTTTTTATACGACATAACTTATCGAGATATCTTCATTTTCCATCATTTTTAGGTACCTCAACCTTTGCCAAGGTTTTTTGAAATATTATGTCGTAGTGCTCTTTTAAAGAACTTGCCTCATTATCATGACCATCTTAATCATTTGCTCCTCTCTTTCTTCAAGGATTTTGATCTTTGAACTGATTGGTCTAACACGCTTCAAGTGTGCAATAGACTCTGTCATTCAAAGACTCTAATTTTCGTTGGAGAGTATTTGCAGCTGGATTATGACATAAGATCAGCAAATACATCTAATAATTGATTTACAGTATTTTACAAATGAATTATCTCTTAAACTTCAAGTTCACATTTTTAACGAAGATCTTGATAATTCATTTCGCACATAATTATTCAACTGCTAATCATCTCTCCCTCTAATGTTAGGAAATCTAACATTTATCCGCAACCTTATTTGGGGACCCATCTTTGTGCATGGTGGAGCATTTGAATCATATAGCGCGTATTCAAATTTTTATATGAGAATTATTTGTTTCCTGATCCTGAACCAATTGTGATAGGGGAATCTTGTTCGCTTAATGTTTACAAGTGTTGCTACATGTTAAATAAACACATCTCAACCAAATTTTATTTGGGAGGTTTGTTCTCATAATCAATAATTTAGCTATAATTGGAGGCATATAATTTCTGCTAAATCAATTTGTATATAAACTAGCATTATCAACATAATTTTATAGTTTGAAACCGTGCTCTTCATTTAACAATTCGAGCAAACAATCTTGAAAAAAATCAATTGCAAGTTGATATCAACACACATGTGACCATATCATAGATGCATCTACTCAAATCATATAATAGTAAACAATCCACATGGCAGGTAAATGAGCACATATTCACTTTTTCATACATTTTAAAAATTTAAAGGATACAATCCTAATCTTAACTAGTACAATTAATATTTTGTCACGAAAACAGGCAACACAAGAGAATTCGTGAAAAAATTTCTATTTCTTCAATATATAACCACATGATTTTTCAATTATTTTCGCATCACATTTAAATTGAAATGGTCAACCAATCATGCGTATTGATATATTTTCTATAATCTTTTAGTTTACTGTCGCATGTGGTTCCATCACCATACTCATATTTGTATACTATAAATGAGAGAAAAAGACGGGTAACCTTCCATAAAAAATATTTATAACTCGCTTCGGTTATAGCAATATGAAGATATTAAATCTTTCTGTAATTTATGCCATAATCAAACCAGAACAAAATTATTTTTTATTTTTATCCTTCGATAGTTCATGACAAAATATACCACAAGATTTGTGACATACTAAAAGTATGCAACCAATAATCATTTATGTTAAAATAATTTGATTTTTTTCTCTCAAACCTCCCGTAGAAGTGGGTTGTTGCATTTATCAGAACATACATATACATGCCCTTATTCATACTTTTTATCACATCTTGACACGCTCACTTTCAAGAGTGGGTGAACAGTCACAATGCTAACACAAGCCATGGACTATAATCATTTGCTTATGCGTCATTAATTTTTTTATTATAAGTTTATTGCCATGCCTTAAAATTTATATAACACACCTCAACATCATTTTGAAAAGTCAAGTGCATCAACACTTTATATTCCTTTATTTTGATGGATGATTTATAAAACTTATGAAGTTAGGTAGTATGATCACTGCATTCCCAATACCTTTCTTACCATACCAAATTGATGACGAAGGATCATTTTAAGAATCTATAATGTTCTTGTTTTTAGTTACCACAATGATGAACAACATTATTTTGTCTTTTACCACGTTAATATTTATTTATTTAACCACTTGTTTTCATTCAGACTTATCATGCACTGTTATCACATTTTCTTACTAAATAGAGCACATCAAATAGGACAGGCTTCATAATTTTCAAATCAAAAGTACATTATTTTGTCTCAAATCATCTTTATATCATCAATATATCGTGTTGGAACCTGAATCCAATATTTTATCCATAAGAAGACGGGTTAGTCAGAATTTGATGGAACTTGAATCCACTGACTTACCCTTAACCAATAGTATAATACATCAAAGTAAAACTTTCACTTTAACATTTCATTTATTCAACTGGAGGGAGGGATTGTATATAATCCATAATGACAAGTGTATACTTTAACGATCGTAACTGCAGTTCAAAATGTTGATAATTAGGGGTGTCAAAACTAACTCAAAAATGGATAGCCCACCCAACTTGTCTAATATTTTGTGAGTTGGGCACAAGATGATTTCATAATAGGTTGGTTTTAGCCCAACGCATGATAATTAAGTGATCTTTAATTTAGCCCTATTCTAGTCCATATTTAAGATCAACTTTAATTTATTTTACTACTTGAGATTTATTTTTTTATTAGTGTGGTCTTTGATCTCGAATTGTGATCAGATTGAGTATTGAGTTCTAGATTAGGGCCGGGTCTCGCACTACTAAAAAACTTCAAAAAAAAAAATCGACCTCATAAGATTGAAAAATGCAAACAAACCTTCGGACGCAATTTTTTTTTAACAATAATGACCTTTGAAGGTATATATTTTTAACGCTAAAAATAGAATAAATGCAAATCAGCCTTTTGAGGTAGATTTCTTTAAATTTTTTTTTGCTAAACCGACCTAAGGAAGTCGATTTCTTAATTATTTTTTAAGTAAATTTCTTTTTTTTTTTTGCAAAAATAGATCTCTGAAGGCCGCTCTTGCAACAAGAAAAAAGATCTCAAGTTATTCACAAAAATATAAATTTAAAAAGAATAAAGACCAACTTCTTGAGGTTAGTTTTTATCTTTTTTTAATAGTGTCGGATTGGGATTGGTCTCGATTCTTGAATTGGGTCTCGGATCAAGTCTCTAGTCTCATGTCCCAAATTCTAAATTGAGGCTTGGTTCTCAATTCCCATATCAGAGTTAGATTGAGATTAGGACTTAAATTTCGGGTTAAGGATGAGGATCAGGACTCAGAACTCGGATATTGAATTAAGATCGAATTCCGAGTTAAAATCCGGGGTAGAGAATGGGTGGACTTGAGTAAAAAGTGAGGTCGATGGAAGGTGGACCATTCAAAAAAAAATTAAGTCAAATTAGGTGCGTCAAGACCCAACCCATTTCACCCCAAGATTGATTAAAAAAAAGTTTCATCCCAAGTATCTTTGGGCTAATTTTAGCCCAATTTATTTATTAACTCAATCTATTTTAACTTGCTCAATTTCAGCCCAACCTGCCCATTTGATACCCTTAGTGATAGCTGCAAATCTAATATTAACGAATATATATCCAACATAATGTCATGATAAATATTATTTTAACTTCCAAACAGTTAAAATTGTCCGATAATACTATCAAACATATTTAGTATGATAATCCAAATCAATAAACATTATAGTTAAAAAAAATAAATTACTACCGGAAAGTATGTATCTAATGTAGGATCAACACCTTATGTTTCAAATACAGTACTACAAGAACTTCATATAAGACAAACCTTTAATAAAAAGGTTTTCACAAGAGAATTAGCACATGTAAATAATCAATTAAATTTTACAATATGAATTGTTGTTATGACAGTGCATCTAACCAATAAATTTCTCATATAAAATTATTTGTAATGTGTATTTTAGTGACCAAAAGTCATGTGGACGTATCTAAGATATCAAAAAATTTTCTTAGCACATTGATATTAGTTTTATGTAAAAAATTGATATTAGTTTTATGTAAAAAAAATTAATTAACTATCGTATGTGATTTTATCACTATACCTATATTTGTATATTACAAACAGAAGAAAGAGACGAGTAACTTTGCATAAAAATATTTATAACTCACTTTGATTGTAGTAGTATGAAAATATTAAATTTTTTCGTAATTTCATGATCAAAACTAGATCAGAATTATTTCTTGCTTTTATCCTTCAATATTTCATGATAAAATATACCACAAGATTTGTAACGTACTAAAAGCACGCGACTAATGCTTGTTTATATCAAAATATTTTTATTTTATTTTCTCAAATCTCCCGTTGTGACATTTATCCATCATACATGTGAATGTTCTTATCCATAATTTTTATCACACCTTGATAGGTTCACTTTTAAGAATGGGTGAATATTTATGATGCTAACACAAACCATGGACGACAACCATTTGTATATGCTTCATAAAATTTTATTATAAGTTCATTGGCATGCTTTGAAATTTATATGATACACATCAACATCACTTTAAAAGGTCAAGTGCACCAGCATTTTGTATTCCTCTATTTTGATGGATGATTTGTAAAACTTATCAAATTAGGTGGTATGATCACCGTGTTTCCAATACATTTCATACCAAATTGATAATAAAAATTATTTTCATCCTTTAAAAGACCATTTTTTAGAACCTATAATATTCTTCTTTTTAGTTGCCACAACGATGATTAACATTATTTTATCATTTATCATGTTCATATTTATTTATTTATTTAATCACTTGTCTTTATTTAAATTTAATATGCGCCGCTACCACATTCCCTCACAAATGATGCATATCACATGTGGCAGCAGAGTCTTCAGGTGGGTCAGGCCCTCACAATGATGCATATCACATGGGATACGATAATTTTGGGCTAAAATATATTATTTTGACTTAATAATTATTATGTCATCAATATATCGCATTGGACTTGAACCCAACGTCTTATCCATAAAAAGACGTGTTTGGCCGTAATTTGATGGGACTGAACTCAACATCTTGTCATCACAAAGGCATCTATGACTTGAGGCCAATATCTTATCCTCTTGGTAACAGACTTGAATCCATTGACTTATCCTCAACCAATAATATAATACATCAAAGTAAAACTTTCACTTTAACATTTCATTTGCTCAATTAGAGGGATGGATCGTGAACAATCCATAATGACAAGCTTATACTTTAAAGGTCATAACTAAACATTCAAAATGGTGATAACTAGCGGTGTCATATCTAATCCAAAAATTGATGGTCCATCCAACCTGTCCAATATGTTATGGGTTGCTAATAACATAATTTCATATTAGGGCCGATTTTAGCTCAACCTAATATAATTCATTTTTAAGTGATCTTCAATTTAATTCAATTGTGGCCCATATTTAAGATTAACTTTAGTATATATTTATCACTTGAGATTTATTTTTATATTTTTGTATGTAATTTTTTTGGTCCCGAATTGTGGTCGGATTGGGTCTTGAGTCCTAATTTAGGGTTGAATCTTGCACTACTAAAAAATTATAAAAAATCCACCTCAAAATTGAAAATGCAAATGTAATCTTTGAAGATCAAATTTTTAAACACACACACACACACATATATATATATATATATATTAACAATAACAACCTTCGAAGGTCTAGCTTTTAGCGCCAAAAATAGAAAAGATGCAAACCGGCCTCTTGAGGTCAATTTCTTATAAATATATACATTGTTTTATTATTATTTTTTTTTTTGCAAAACCGACTCCTGGAGGTCGTATCCCGATTATTTTTTAATTTTTAAGAAAATAGAAATGTGAAAAAATTTTTTTTAGTCAATTTCAATTTTGAAAATTTAAATATTAAAAATATAAATTTAAAGAGAATGAAGACCAATCTCGAGGTCATTTTTTTTGTCATTTTTTGAGTGTTGATTGGGGTTGGGCCGAGAGTCTAAGTTCATGTCCCGAGTCTTGATTCTCAAGTCTCGTGTTAGGTTAGTTTGGAGGTTAGGTCTTTAACTTTGGGTTAAGGAACACAGGACTTGTATCTCGAGTTAAGGTCGAATCCCGAGTTAGGGTCAGTGGTATGGGAGGGGTGTACCTAAGTAAAAGATGGTGTAGGGGGCGGATAGACCATTCAAAAGAAATTGAGCCAAATTGGGCGCGCTATAACCTATCCATTTTTAGCATATTTCAGACCAAGTAGCTTTTGGGATAATTTTAGCCCAACGCATTTATTAACTCAACTCATTTTAACTTGCTCACCTCAGCCCAACCTACCCATTTGACACCTTTAATGATAACTGCAAATCTAATTTTAATGAATATATATCCAACATAATGTCATGATAAATATTATTTTAACTTTCAAACAATTAAAATTATCCGATAGTACTATAGAACATATTTAGTAGTGTAATCCAAATCAGTAAACAATATACATAAACAAATTACTAACGGAAAGTATGTACCCAATCCATTATCACCATATACTTCTAAACATAGTACTACAAGAACTTAATATAAGACAAACCTTTAATAATAAAGTTTTCACAAGAGAATTAGGATACGTAAATAATCATTTAAATTTTACAATATGAATTGTTGTTATGACTATGCGGAGAACGAAATTTTATTAAATTTAAATCCATAAAAATTTAAATTATATTAATTTTTTTAATTTTTTTAATTTTTTTATTTTATTTGTGATAATTAATATAATTGAATTAATCATTTAAGTCCTATAAACATCGATTTGGTTAATGGTCCCAATTTCATTGGATTAGCTATCTAATTGGACTACAAATGATGTGCTCACTTTACCGAGTCCAAGATGTCATCTTCCTAGAGATCTAAATTGGTGTTATTTGTCAAATGACGTGTTACGCCAAGTCAAATAAAAAGCCAATAGGATTGCGCGCATGTCAAAATGACATGGTACGCCTAGTCAAACCAAAGGCTAATGAAAATGAGCCACGTGTATAAGTTACATGTTCTCGACCTCAGAAATATCGACATGTCAACTTAAATTTGATTGGTTGAAGGAAGTTTGTCCTTATCGCAACTCTTCCATCCTACAATTATAAATAGAGGTTCATAATTCAGAAAAGGGACTCCGCATTCTAACAAGAAGCCAGAGAGCTTGTGGATCAAACATTGCATATTCTACAAGCTACAAGCATTAAAAACTCAAATATTTCTTGATAAGTTTCAGATCAAGAAGAAGATTCCAAGAACTACACGATTACCTACGCCTTTGGTCATTAATTATCCTATCAATCTACTCTCTTCTATTTCCGTTGCAAAGGAGGGCTTAGGCCTCTACAAAGAATCCGCTTATCGCGATGATGTGTCCATCAATGAAGGCACCACATCCAACCAGTAATCAATTTTTAGTCTAGTTTTTGTTTTATCCTTCCATACATGTTTATATCTTAACTACCCCTATTACCATTTCACTATGAATGACAAAGTCCATTGTACTTTGTGTTAACTTCATGTAGTTATCTATAGGATTTTTGTAGCTCTCCTAGTGTAGTACATCAAATAATAATGTTTTATTGCTATCTTAATGCATCGTACTATCTTTTACATTCAAACCTATCATACTATCATCCGTAGCCTATAAAATAAATTTAAAACAAGACAATCAAACGCAGTTACGGATTATTATTCAAGTACACACAAAGGTCATCAAAATAATATGAGGGAGTCAAATGCCCCAATAGTAATGTACATGCTCATACCTAACCTCATACCATGAAATATCATAAGATACCATACCAGAATTGGATAGCCATAAACCGTATTCCACATATGTCTTTAACCTCATACTCCGATTCATGCTGGTATACCTTGTATCACACCGGTATATCAATTACTTTTTTTGTATCTGCAAACCCATATGTATATCAATCATACCGCATAATTTCTGTCTCTACTATCATACCATCGGTGATATACTGCACACGCCCATCATATCACTATACTCACATTCCGCAGGGTCTTATGCTTGCCTCTTCCAACCATGACCAAGAAGAAAATCTAGAAATTCATGTATCAGATTAATCTACTATGAACATTCATCAAACATGTATGTGTACTACCATACAATTCCAACCGCATGGTCCTTTAGTCATACCTATTTGTGTACTCTCTCATACCGTTTGTCTCGGATGCTCACTCAGTACGAGCCACTTGTGTATCCAATCCTTATTCAAAATTTAATCAGAGTAACTTGTCTATCCGGAAGTTCCTTAACTCCCAGCCATAGGCCATCATTTACCATCATATTGATAACTTTTCTTCCATATTATTCGTCATCTCCGTCACACATTCATTTAATGTTAATTCCCCTCAATCGCTGACCCATAATGCTACACAACAT
Organism: Datura stramonium; assembly: GCA_018107945.1. Taxonomy (NCBI): domain Eukaryota; kingdom Viridiplantae; phylum Streptophyta; class Magnoliopsida; order Solanales; family Solanaceae; genus Datura; species Datura stramonium. The sequence continues at coordinate 194,593 of JACEIK010001154.1, forward strand.
ACGCAATGCATCATCACACGACAAGAATTACACAAATACATAACAAGTACTATAACATAAAATTAAATCAACCTCGTGATTCGAACAATTAATAATAACATTTAATTCAAAGAAAGTTGATAAGATTCATAACTTGGCGCACTCACTGGTTTGGGCTCGCCGCAAAGGGTATCACGCTCATTTTGAGAATACGCCTGAACGCCCGATGGTTAACGATGGCCAGGGATGGTGGTTTTGCTAGAATAGGTACAATGAAGGTACTTGGCCAAGGCATCGCGCCTAGTCTTTATTCCGCCCATGTTTTGATTTTTTATACCCACCATAATTAAAAAATCTGGCAATGCTTACATCAACAATTAACTTACTATAGTGTCACCATTAATGCAGACAATAATCATCAATTCAGAAAATACAAGCATCAACCACAGAACATTCAAGTCATTATGCAAAGAGATTACTACCCTAGTCACTACACTTCATCTCATGGTCAAACATAGTTATAACTTATCAATTAGTCTGTTAATCGTATCTCCTATACAAAGTCTATGTGGTTTACCCATCCAAGGTTTCAATTCAACGAAAGAAGAAGTCCATATTTATACTTGGGAATATTCGTCAATCTATTACACTTGAAAGTTAATCTCCTCAACAATGTTTGACTCAATGCATATCCTAGAACATGTACCTATTGATTGATTGAAATACCTCCCCTAAGGTTTTACCTCATTATGACTTTTCGTCACCCCTGTTCTAATACGCTTGTTCTTAGATTATTCACCGACTCCGATTAATAGGCCATAACATAAAGCTAAAAGTATAACTCGCTCATCGAAAGCATATGAATCATACGCATGTATATATTTAGCTAACCCAAATCTAATGCAAACTTGAGTAAAACATAGCCTAATGGGTGCCAAGCTATCATCTCGACTATTCTTGATGCAAAACTTATTCCATTCTTTTGATTTCCTTGTGAAAGCTCCTAGCTATGGGAGAACAAAGTCCACCTTTGAATCCTTATTTTCCTCCTAAAAGTCTTATTTTAATTTTAGACATTTTTTATAAGTCCTCTTCAAGGTCTAGGTTTTTAATATCCAAATCAGAATGGAATTTGCGGATTTCCTCCGGCCCGCGTTATCCCCTGCAATGGAGGCAACCTCTCATTGTAGCAAGCTGAGAAGCCGTGGCGGAAATCTTCCCACCGCGACGGACATTCGCTTGGGTCCACCCTATCTCGACTAATCTCACTCAAATTTATTCTCCGTGCGTCCTTCATTTCTCAGAGATTTATCGCAAATTTTTAAAAAATTTAATTCACCCGTTTTTGTGGGGTCAAAATACTTATAATCAAGCTGAGGGGGTCGTGACAATTTATTGTTATTAAAAAGATCAATCTTATTCTAAATATGTTCTATGACATGAAGTTGAGAGGATATTCTTCATTCTTAGAAAAGAAAGAAGTCATTCTTTAATAGTATTATTTTTTGCTTCAGTCATTATTAGAGTTCATGTAAATTTGACAAAAAATTATTAGGAAGCGAGTAATTATTTGTGATAGAGATTCTTATTAGTGATTGACAAAATTCCAATTGATGTTTATAGATCATAATTATACGTATAAATTGCTATCAAATGAATTTCAAAAGTAATATTCGAACAACTTCAATTATGCAATTCTTATAATATATCAAGTATTCAACTTGATAAAAGTTCTCTTTTAATATGTCACAATACATAAAATTTCTTTTTGGTTAAATACCACCAAGGTCGATGTGAGCATTATTAATAATAAAAAAGAAAGCAAAAAAGATAGTACAACATAAAGAAGTGTTCGATAATGTAACGACCCGTACGTCGTTACGGGATGGTTAAGGGCATAGAACACCGAAAAACTGGCTAAGGAGGAGATAGGGAGGTGGTGAAATAAACTAAGTATAGAATTATGCATTTTGAGTAGCTACTGGTCCAGGGGGACCGCTGTAGTGAGACCGTGGTAGTGGTCAGAGTCCCGTCGTGGTGAAAATTAGAGAGTAACCGTTTCGACCGCTGCAGCGACCCTATAGGCCCTATAGCGGTTCCACTATAGCGGGAAGGTAATCTCTACAGCGGACGACGGGAATCAGAAAGTTGGTTTTATTGAATATTATGGGGTTTTCAGGCTATGATTTCCCAAAACGCGATAGCAGTAACCTCTTCGCCCAAGGTAAATTTTTTGATTCTCTATCTCTAAAGTGAATAGTTTTGTAATGACCCATCCAACCGTTATATAAATTTATGATAAATCCCCGACAAACAAAGGGCACATGGAGAATAAAAAACGAACGGACATAGTTGAGATCGATTGACCCAAGCGGGTGTTTGCCGCGGTGGAACGCCTTTTTCCATAGCAGAGTCGCTGCAGCGGGTAGTGTGACCGCTGCACGGAAGATGCGGACCAGAAATCAGGAATCCCGCTCTGAACTGGATCTTAAAACCTAGTTCTTGAGGAAAACTTATTAAAACGTCCAAAAAGATAAAATAGACTTTGGAGGAAAAACAAGAGGACCCAAGAGTAGAATTTGACATCTATGGCTAGGAACTGTCGCAAGGAAATTAAGAATGAGATAGTTGCAGACTAAAATGATCGGAACAAGAGCTTGACTTCCAAGTAGCCTATGGTTTACTCACTTTTGTGTTAGACTACGATTAACTAAATATATACGTGCATGTGATTGATGCGCTTCACACGTAATTATAAATTCACCCTATGAATAAAGAGGTGAGAATGTGAAATTGTGTATCTCGTATATGAGGAATTGAAGGAGAGAATTAGTATAGATATAACGATTTTGCCAGAATATTAGGGAAGTGAATTAAGTGATGCATGTAAGTTCCATATTAATAGAATTGATTTGATTGATTAGAATGAGCAAGATAACCATGATTTCTACGTGGATTGGGTGGTTTACGATAACCACATAACATGTGCTGAAGGTCCTGAGTTAGGAGATTAGAAATTTGATTTACGAATTTGTAAGAGAATAAATGGTAATACGTTGATGAAGTATAGATAATAAATTTTATGATGAATTTCTTGTTTGAACATAAGCTATGTCCTTGAAATTGTTGAACTCATATAAATTGGTGTTAACTTGATGTTAACGATGAGGGTGAATGGTCGTGTTATATTATAGCAATAAGAGGTCTAATACAATGAGATTTTATGGCTAGATGTACTAACGATGGTGAATCACGATGTTCATGATAAAAAAATCCACAAGAAAGGCTAGATGAGGACTAGTCATAGTACTGCTACAGTTAGACCGCTACAGCGATAGAAATATCGTTCCAGTAGAGCCTAATCTACTGAGTAGGCCAGGTCGTGACTCTTCATGATCTATAGGGTATAATTAGTATGTAACCTCTTAAACCATAAAATGTAAGATGGTAAGTAGAAAATGCATGTTTGGTTTTCAAGTTTGCAGTATGTAAGTCGTTCTATACGTATGGAGGTAGGTTATGGTTATAGGGTTAGACCCTGCGTAATGGATTGTATGCTTATGTAATAATTAAATTTGATTAGTCTTCATACATTCTTTGTTATGCGCATTTTTATGTGAATAAATGGAAATTATCATGTTGGTATGAGATGAGTATAATTTGTTGTTGAGATCATGTGGAAGTGTGTAATGAACTTCGTGATATGAATCTATCATGTGAACTTATTATTGTAATTGAGCAAGTGAGGGAATGGAGCGTAGACTCTGTTGAATTGATAGGTTTATTTACATATATAGTTTTGATTATATAATGCACCTTGTTGTGATTTGAGGATGAGAATGGCTGAAATATTAACTGTTTCCTAAAATGAGAGGCTCGAGCCCGAGGGGAGTATCTGGGCGAGGGAATATTATTATTGAGTAGCTCGTGTCCAAGGGGAGCATCCAAATGAGAATATGAGTGGGAGCGGGTATCATTCCGGTACGGTACATGAATTTCTGAGTCCCATGTAGGTCATGACTGGTTGGGCATAAATAACGCCCACTAGCATGTACATACATGATTTGTGTGGTTGAGTGTTATAGTGATATGATGGAGGTGTGTGCCCGGCATATTACTGCAAGTATAATCGCGGTATGAAAGACAGGTATGTATGGGAGGTAGATTTTCTGAATTAAGATTCAACGTATGATTTGCATGAAATATGATACTTTTTTTATGATATCCTTGAGAAAATTGACGTGATATATGCCCACGCAGGTTGAATGTACGCCGCAATTAGTATTTATGTGTTATACAAGAGGGCTTGACTGTCATAAATGATTTTGCATGAACGAATTATAACACGTTAGAAATCTCGTGAGAAAATTTCTGTGATGATGAATCGCTAGGTAAATTTTGGCTAAAAACACTTAAAGAATGAAAGAGGGGATAGGGAAATTGAAGGGACTGGGTTCTGGACTACTATTTACTGAATACTATTGCAACGAACATATCGCTGTGGCAATGGGACCGCTATAGTGGGCTCACCTGCGCTGTAGTGAAATAGGAGAGATAGCATGGTAAGCTAATTTTGTAGCCAGATTGAAATATGAGTAGTTGTATTGGTAATATTGCATGATTTAATTGATTATGGTAATTTATAAAAGTGGTGAGTTTAGAGCAATAGAGAAGTGAGAATTAAGTTTTACTTTGTGTTGATACTTATCAATTATTCTGCTGTTATGTGAACTAACTGTAGTCGGCCTATGATGCTTACCAGTACGTGTGGTGTATTAATACTCTTGCTACGGCTTTTTGGTGTAGCTTGTGGCAGAATGAAGTTCGTCTTTGATTGACAGTCACTCAGCAATAACTTTTGCATTCTTCCGCGGATGAAGTTGTGTCTTTTAATTGTCGATACTCAATAGTAGAGCTCTTATACCTGTTTAGACTAGATCTTGAAAAAAGTTGTGTTAGTTGGGAGGTTCTTTTATGTTTATTTTGATTGAGTCATAAAAACTTATGTAAATGAAGAAAGATTTGATTTATGAATCATAAATGATTATGTTTTATTGATACGTTGTTGTTTAGGGAAAAAGGGGTTCTCCTATCGAGTAGACTCGAGTAGGTGCAGGCATGGCCTATATAGTTGGGTCGTGTTAAATTGGTATCATAGTGTCTAGGTTATCGGTCTACAAGTACAAGAGCAATGTCGAGTAGACTCCTGCGGATTGGTGTGTAGACGTCCACACCTAATCTTCGGGAAGCTATAAGGCATTTAGGAAGTCACATTTATTTCTTCCCCATCTTGCTGTCCGGTTGTGTCGATCACCTGAGTTGGGTCCAATTGGTATCTGAAATATTCCAATTGGTATCTTGATAGGCCTAATTGGTATCTTCCTATGTGTAATTAGTGAAAACCCGCGATAAGACGAATGTGTGGGGTTAACTTGAGTTGACCAGAGAGAAAAAAGAAATCTCATTATATTTGTTCTGCTTCGCAAGTTTCGCTGCAGCGAAGGTTGTCTCGCTGCAGCGAACTCGCTATAGCGAAAATGTTACCGCCATCGCATTAGGACAACCGTTACAGGGGACGTGGTCAAGCAGAATGTCAGGTTCCAGAATTTCTATATTCCCTATTACAAACATCTAATTGCAAATGGTACCTAGTGAAAATAGTGAAGCAATGCGAGTATATATAAAAACAATGGCTATGTTCAAAGGGGCCCAAAAACATGGCCAATGTTTGAGGATGCCAAACGGGCATCCGTACACCAAGTAGGACCAGTACCAACATCCAAGAATAGAAAAAGAAACAAGAAATAAGATTGTCTTACAAGCCCCAAATGGGGGATACCCAAAAACAATAGCAAGAACATCATATGTAGGGGACAGGGGGAGGGAAACATGGCAACCGATCTAGCTGGAGGCCTCATCACTGCCACTGCCAGCCTCATCATCGGCTCCTTCCTCGAAACCGCTGAGGAAGGAGAACTCGGGAAGATCATACCGGGTTGCCTAAGGTGTCCTGGCACCAGGAGCGAGAGTCTTCAAAATTTTCTTGATTCTCTTCCACATGCGCACGATCAACTTGTCCTAGGAATTCCTCTTCATCCTTTCCTTCTCCAGATTCGCTAGGAGCTCAACATGGGCATGGGCCAGGGCAGTAATCGCCCCTGCATCTCTCCCGAATCAACGACAGCTACACCTGAGGGTCAGCTGGTGGAAGATCAACTGGTAGAGGGCCTGTTAGGGGAGGGAAGTCTGGGAAACCCTCTAAGGAGCTCACACATGTCCGCCATCTGGTCCTCTAACCTCTCGAATGGCCCCGAGGGTCTAGAAGTGTCATCTCTGCCCTTGCCCTAAATTGATGCAGACTTTCTCTTCTTTCTGCCCCTCCCTGGAGCCCCCTTCACCCTCAAGGGATCAAAGGGCCTATCTCAGTCCACAATAATATCCCGGGACTCCAGATGGACGCCGACCCGCTTGCATAACTTGGTAATGAGAGAAGGCAATGGCAGGCCAATGATAGTTTTCGCCTTACGACCCCATGAAAACAACCAAGATCATGCAAAGAACTGTAGGAAACACATGAGGATATAAATACAACTAGCATGCTATGGAAATATAGCCAGAAAATAAAAAACAAGGATGGCCTACATACTATCCCATAAACTACCCAAAAGACTAGAGCAACAAGTCAGTCACATCCCTTATTCACTAGCAAATAAAGTTGAGAATTTAGGAGAGTGAAAATTAGCTGAGAGATCGAGAAAATTACTGAGGGAGTAGAGAGGATTGTGCAAAAACTGAAAGGTAAAATATGAGAAAATGAACTTGAATACCCTCTTTTCTACCCTTAAATTGACCTTGTTTTCCACTACAACGGACCATATTTTCGCTGCGGCGGTACCGCTGTTGCAGAGAAGTTACTCGCTGCAGCGGACGATCAAAAACAGTGATTGTTGAAATTATATGACCAAACCTCACCTTTTCGAAAAATAATCGGTCCAACATGTCCAACAAATCAATAATACCTAGAAAATCGAGTGGAAGATCCATAACACTGAAGGAAGGGTAACAATGTGAATTGATGTTCGGGGCTAATGTCAAAACCTAGGTGAATAATTATGATCCCACTAGAAACTAATCGACGATACGTGGGAATTAGGAACGCGGCGTAGTACAAGGACCCTAAAAATAAGTGGCTCAGAGACTGGGACACAGGAGTTAAATGAGTCCTGACATTGATTAAGAGTAAAAGGAAATTGCGGTAATTATTTGACCCCACCTCGATATCATATCACCATTCGGGAAAGAACGGATTTTTAATTGGTATCTGATGTAATGACCCATCCGGCCATTATAAAAATTTGTGATAAATCCCCGACAAACAAAGGGCACATGGAGAATTAAAATTAAATGGGCGTAGTCGAGATCGGTGGATCCAAGTGGGTGTCCTCCACGGTGGAAAGCTTTCCACCATAGAGGAGTCGCTGCAGCGGGTAGTGTGACCCCTGCAACGGAAGACGCCGACTAAAAATCAGGAATCTCGTTCTCAATAGGATCTTAAAACCTAGTTCTTGAGGAAAACTTATTAAAACATCCAAAAACATAAAATAGACTTTGGAGGAAAAACAAGAGGATCCAAGAGTAGAATTTGACGTCCATAGCTAGGAACTCCCAAGAGGAAATCAAGAATGAGATAGCTGCAAATGGAAATGATCGGGATGAGTGCTTAGTGCCCAGGTAGGCTATGGTTTACTCATTTTTGTGTTAGACTACGATTAGCTAAACATATACGTGTATGTGATTGATGCGCTTCACACGTAGTTATAAACTAACCTTAACAATAAAGTGGTGAGAACGTAAAATTGTGTGTCTCGTATATGAGGAATTGAAGGAGAGAATTAGTATAGATATAACGACTTCACCAGAATATCAGAAAAGTGAATTGAGTGATGCATGTAAGTTCCGTATTAATAGAATCAATTTGATTGATTAGAACGAGCAAGATAACTGACGTGCCTGCAAGTGTACGGGTTGTGCAAGTAATATAGTGGCTCTTATTAAGAACCGGATTGTCGAACCCACAGGGACTGGACCCATTCCACTAACTATCCATTTCTAGTGTGATCTTAAATACCTAGAGTGTTGGTGATAGACATTTTCGATTTAAGAATAATTAAGTCTAAGTTTGGGTCAACGAAATATTCTGAAAGTGCTCTAGGAGCAACATAGCTAGAGCAACATAGAGTTAAAACCAGATAATCATGCGATAATACGATTTGCAATGGAATAAGTATGGAACTATCAATTGTTATTTCACATAATTAGAATTGTATGTCTATGGTCTTTTTTGAGCCTCTTAACACGGCAATCTAGCCTCACTACATCATTGTGAGCGAGGAGTTTAATTTTCTAGCTGCAGGGCAATCATTATGTTGTGGTTTACGGGAAACGACAGGGGACTTTCGTGCGTTCAATCCATTTAACTCAACTTAGCCTCACAACTACTTTGTTGAGTGGTGATGTGACATCCTGTTGGTCTTTCATAACCCCTGTGTGTCAACCAAGCACGGTGTTAGTATATTTCTATCCAAACACGGAACTCTCCGAGATTACTTCATGCTCTACATTTCATGTCCTGACCTAGGTAATGCCTTCTCAAGCTATTTCCTGTTAACAAATATGCTTATGGTGATCATAAACAACCAACAAATCAGGAATGCAAGACAAAACAATCAATAACTTAATTCCAAACAATTTCATAAATTACAATCATAATCCATGGCTTCAACTCCTAGAGGAAGGGTTCTAGCCATTCATGTTCGTAAAACTACTTCACACTACTATTAATCTACTCCCAAAACTACATACTTACACGATATTGGTAGATGTGAAGGGAATTTGATAAAACCCTAGATGATTTCTCCCACTTCTCCCTTCTCTCCTATGCAGTTTCCGTAATAAAATCGTGACCAAATGGAATTAGGAGCTAAGGGTCCTATTTATAGTAAATGGAGAACGTGCATGATTTGGCCTGTCAAGGAACATCTCCGCAGTCACGGAGTGTATCGCGGAGCACTGCCGCTGTGACACGGTGCACGCGAAAAGCCTACTGGAAAGCACCCGGGGACCGCCTCGGCAGCACCCCGCCGCGTTGGCGCTGTGGCACGCCGTTGGGCAGCGCGTTGCAGCCTCTTGGTCGCGCAGCCACCCTGCCGTGGCACATTGTCAACACGCAGGTGGGATGTCTTGGGCAGCCTGCTCACCGTGGCACGTAGCCGACGCGCAGGTGGGCTGTTTTGGGCCTCCTCTTTGCCGACGTTTGCATGTTGATTCCGTCTCCAAGCCTCTACTTCACCAACTCATGGATTAGCTCCTCAAAAGCTATCAAAACCTACAAAACAAAGGCTAATCATGTTCGTTAGCACATATCTTCTCATTTATATAAAATTACATGAAAATGTATAAAATAACTTAGACAACAAGACTAATTTAAGTTATAAAGTTATCACGCGCTATTATTTTTGCCCGTGATCACAACCCCACACTTAAAGCCTTGTTCGTCCTCGAACAACCTTTACATATCATGCATATGGAGAGTCCCACATAATTAATTTAGCAAGATAATTCAAGCTACGGCTATAATGATTATTCAAGATACAAGTTAAAAATAGAGCATGCACAATTTAATCACCGGAATGAAATACAACTATGTTAAGACTTCTTAACCTCAAGAATCGACTCTCACGCTTAGCAAACTCATGCAAATCAACTAATTAAGAAATCCCATTACGAATTTTATCCTTCATTAAACATGTGCCTCACGGAAGGAGAGTTACCCAATCACACGCAAAATAATTTACATCACAACATGTGTGGGTACATGGATAGAATGCACTCACTTCACAAAGAATTCACATGCATCATGTCATGACCCATAAGCTTGCCCTTAGTGTTTTACTTCACTAATTTGAGGATGTATGAATGTAAGATCAAGTAGGACTTTTTAGGTTGTAATGTAACTCAGGTACAGGTAGGTACTATTATGGTCAGTAATAGTGACTATCTTTCCTAAGCGCTTTTAATACATCACGCCTCATGGCGAACTTTCCTTCCTTACTTCACCTTTATCCTTGGTAGTTTTCTTTTTCCTTTTGTTCCCCTTTATTTAGGCACTTTTGGACTTGTCAGTAAGGAGCTCTATAAACATTTTTTCATTACTTTGTTTTCTTACCTTTAATGATGATCAACCACTTTCACACAAGTGCACCTTCAACCTTTCTCAACTTCTACAACTTGCTACTTTTTCATTTCTTTTCATTCCTCTCACTCCTTTACTCTTTTAGATTTTTCTTCTTCACGCGCTTAGGAGCTTTGGCCAATTAAGGTAATGAAAGAAAAGATTGCTTTATGTTGCAGCACTAAGAATAGCTCAAGTACCAACGGGCTAACTAGGATTAATTTCTAAAGGTAGGTAAAACGAGGGATAAAAATTAGGTTTATTCAAAGAAATGCCTAAATCATCTCCTACAATTCACATCCTTCATTTCGCTTCTATACACACTAGGCAAGTTCTAGACAATCCACAATAGCACAGAATACTCAAAAACCTTACACTCATGGCACATGCTCAATTCAAGACATCAGTAGACTTCCACTCACCTAATCACAAGAATTCAAACATTAAGCTTCAATTATATTGAGTCAAATTCAAGAGCCTAAATGTCTCAAACAAAGTTATAAACTTGCATGCTTCAACACTGAACATACTTGCATCTTTACCATCATGTAAAACACATAACAAGAACATCACGCATCCATTAGCTATGGTTTCAAAACCCGGCCTTATCGGCTCAATTTTCCTCAAGACGGTCAGTTATCCATCCATCGCCGGAAACAGCCCCTAACTACGACTAAAATATTATGTACAGACAAATAAAAAATAAAATAAAATAAAATTTTAAAATAAAAATTTATTCTTCGGTTCAAAGACCCCGGGCCGAAAGAACCGAAAAGAAACTAACGGGTGATGAAGTCATGCTTGACTCACAAAATTTTCAAATTTTTCTCATTTTTATCACACAAGCATTACATTCACCAACAATTTGTTAAGCACAAAAATTTTGAAATTTTGAAATTTCCCTCACCCCACACTTGAATCATGCTATGTCCTCATAGCATCCAATTACATTTAAATAGGGCAAGAAATACCTCCCCGAGGCCTTTTTAGGCCTAGCTACAAGCATGTTTTTCCTCAGCTTTACACAGGTGGGTGTTCGACCCCACACTTTTCCTTTTCCATGCTTACTAGCTTCCTCCTTGAGGGTACTGTGACTTCCCCTACCTGTGCCTAACTTTCCACCCAAAAACACAAAAAATGAAAATAACAAAATCCAAACAAAAAATAAATAAAAATATTAAAAATTTGTACTCTGAGGTACCCTTGGGTTGCCTCCCAAGCAGTTTTATTTTACGTCGTGGAACGACGTGAACTGCCCTTTCAGGACATCCTTTCATACCTCGCCCTTCGAGAACCATCTCCCTTTCTTTTGCTGTTTAGGAGGAAATAGCCTCCACTCTGTTCCTCCCTTCCTCCAACTTTTCTCAAATCGAAACCTCTATCAGACTGGGGCTGACCACTTGACATTTCTTGGCCATGCACCTCGTGGAATCCTCCACCCCACACTCATCTCTTCGCCAACACACTAACTTGACAAAGGTTTCAGTAGTGCGGATGGGTTTATTTCTTGGTAGATGCGGAGGTTTCTTCTTCATCCTCGGCCCTCATTTTAGGTCCCTCTTTTTCAAATCAATCACCGCTTCCTCCGTGGCCAAGAATGGCCGGGCCCCAAGATTAGGTGTACCTGGTCATCAACCCGAAAATCTAAACAATAAAATCAGCAGGTATAATAAATTTACTCTGATGAGAAGGTCCTCTATGATTCCATCAGGTGTCACTGCGACTTGTCAGCTAGCTGCAGCATCAACCTTGTTCTATTCCCGGTTTTCCAACTCCAAGGTGTTGAATAATGATAAGGGCATTAGATTAATCGCGCCCATAAATCACACAAAGCTCGGAGCACTTCAGCTTTACCAATTTGTATGGGAGGGTAAAACTCCTCCTGGTGGCTTTTGAGCTTCTTTGGCATTTTGTTTCAATACCCTGTGACTGCACTCCTCAGTCAGTACTACAGTCTGGACGTCCACCAATCTAACTTTGTTCGCCATCACGTCCTTCAAGTATTTGTATATTTGGGCATTCCCTCGCAAGACATCAATAAGAGGCAAATTTATGTGGAGTTCTTGGAAGCTCAGAACTTTTTGAAACATTCCTCCTCCTTGCTTTTTTTTGAATCTCTGGAGGGAAGGGTGGGGGTGGTCTTGTGCTGGCTGCAATGAAGATTATGATTCTGTTGTCCAAGATCATTTGTTCCAAGGTCGGTGGATGGTCCTGTCTACCAACTCCGGCTGCACCTCTTTTCTCAACTTCTTAGGGCACTGCATCAGCTAACTGCCTTCCACTTCCCTAAGACTAATGGAATTGATCTGTCGGGGGTTAGATCCGCATCGCTTGGTAATCCTTGCGGCCTCATGTTTTGAGCAGCCGCTATCTGACCCACTTGTTTTTCAAGATTGCGGGTGGCTACTTGCTGATTCATTAAGTCTGCTGCCATCCTCGCCTGATTTTCTTCTAACTGATTCTGGGTCTCCATAATTTTCTGCAGTGTTTCTCACGCGGCCGTAAGCATTATGCCCATCAATCTCATTTATTTTGGTCGAGCATCGATGTTGTTGAGGTTGCATAAATTCTGCTTTGGTTTCACCCCACGAAGAATTCGGGTGGCCCTGCCAATTTCTGTTGGAGTTGTTTCCAAAATTCTGATTATTCCGATGCACATTCCCAACAAAATTGACCGATTCCGGATTGGCTCCACAAGCTTCTGCATTGTGCCCATTATTACCACAAATTTCACACCAACTCGGAGCTTGCTGAACTGCATTAACCTGACCCTGGTGTTGGTGCATACTCAGTTTATTAAACTGAGTCATAATTTGATGTTGGAACAAAGCTAACCGTGCCGCCAAGGCATCTAAAACCATCTCGGCTTATCAACCCCGATCTTCTATCGCCCTCTCGATGACTCACTGTGCCACTCTGGATTTCCTTGTGCAATTCCTGTTCAACAAAGTGTACAACTCATCATATGTCTTCCAAGGCTTGCCCACCCCCTGCAGAGTCTAGTAATATTTTTGTTGTGGGTCTAGACTTTCATTAAAGGTATGGGCCAGCACTTCATTTGATTGCTGGTGATGGGGACAGTCTCTCAACAATGACTTGAATCTTTCCCAAGCCATATATAGTTCTCATCAGGCTTCTGCTTGAAACTGAGTATCTCACTTCTCAACCTTTGCAGTTTTGCCCGAAGGAAAGAATCCGATAAGGAATTTCCTAGCCAAGTCATTCCATGAAGTAATGGAGTTCGGTGGCTTCAGCCTCAGCCAGTTTTTTGCCTCTCCCAACAATGAGAATGGGAAGAGGGTCAAGTGGACATAATCTGTGGACAATGTCGGTGGGGACAAACGCGTCGCTAATCTCAAGAAAGCTCAGTGTTGCTGCGGGTCTCTTCATGTGCCATTCTAGTGAACTGACCACTAGAATGTTACAACTGCACCATATTCTGTTTAAGCTCAAAGTTCTCCTCCGCTCCGGTTTACGGATACTAGAGGTCACATTCGTCGCTAGTGGATGGCCACTGCTTTATCTGGTCTTGCCGCCATTGCTGCATGACACCAAAGCTGCTCCCGCGGGTGGTTGTTGTTGTACCTTTCTTGAAGTCTCCTCAGCTTATGCTCTAGAACTACTCTCCTTTGCAAATGGATTTGATGTTCAGGTTCAAGCAACGGCTCCACAAACTCTCTATTTCTAGCCAGTCTGGGCAGACAACCTCACTCGCAAATGATCGACTAAGACCAAGTTTCTCAACACTTAAGAAAATTTTAAAAATCACACAAAAACAGATAAATTATCAAAACTTCACCGAGTCCCCGGCAACGGCGCCAAAATTTGACGTGCCCGCAAAGTGTACGGTCGCAAAGTAATATAGGGTTTCTTAAGAACCGGTTGTCGAACCCACAGGACTGGACCCATTCCTCTAACTATCCATTTCTAGTGTGATCTTCAATACCTAGAGTGTTGGTGATAGACATTTTCGATTTAAGAATAATTAAGTCTAAGTTTGGGTCAACGAAATATTCTGAAAGTGCTCTAGGAGCAACATAGAGTTAAAACCAAATAATCATGCGATAATATGATTTGCAATGGAATAAGCATGGAACTGTCAATTGTTGTTTCACATAATTAGAATTGCATGTTCATGGTCTTTCAACCTTAACACGGCAATCTAGCCTCACTACATCATTGTGAGCGAGGAGTTTAATTTTCTAGTCGCTGGCAATCAATTATGTTGTGGTTTACGGGGGAAACGATTAGAGTTCTCCAGTGTCTAACCATTTAATCAATCACCTAGCCTCACAACTACTTCTTCGAGTGGTGATGTGACATCCCAAGTTGGTCTTTTCATAACCCCGTGTGTCAACCAAGCAAGGTGTTAGGTAAATGTCTATCCAAACACGGAACCTCTCCCGAGATTACTTCATGCTCCCCACACTCATGTCCAACCTAGGTAATGCCTTCTCAAGCTATTTCCCAAGCTAACAAATATGCTTTTATGGTGATCAATCATAAAAAACAACCAACAAATCAGAATGCAAGACGAAAATAACAATCAATAACTTAATTAAAACAAACAAACAATAAATATATAAAATTAAAATCATAATCCATGGCTTCAACCCTAGAGGAAGGGTTCTAGCCATTCATGTTCGTAAAACTCTCTACACTACTATTAATCTACTCCTAAACTACATACTTACACGATATTGGTAGATGAGAAGGGAATTTGATAAACCCTAGATGAGTTCTCCCACTTCTCCCTTCTCTCCTATGCAGTTTTTCTGAATAAAATCGTGACCAAATGGAATTAGGGAGCTAAGGTCCTATTTATAGTAAATGGAGAACGTGCATGATTTTGGCCTGTCGTGGAACGTCTCCGTGTCACGAGTGTATCGCGGAGCACTGCCTCCGTGACATGGAGGCATCGCGAGCTCATCGAAAGTACTCGAAAATCGCCGGTAGCACTCCCCGCCGCGTTGGCGCTGTGGTACGTCGCTTGGGCAGCGTGTTGCAGCCTCTTGGTCGCGGAGCAACCCTGCCGTGGCACGTTGCCAACGCGCAGGTGGGCTGTCTTAAGCGTGCCTGCCTGCCGGGCACGTGTTGCCGACGCGCAGGTGGGCTGTTTTTGGCCTCCTCTTTGCCGACGTTTGCGTGTTGATTCCGTCTCCAAGCCTCTACTTCACCAACTCATGGATTAGCTCCTCAAAAGTCATCAAAACCTACAAAACAAAGGCTATCATGTTGGTTAGCACATATCTTTACAATTATATAAAATTACATGAAAATGTATAAAATAACTTAGACAACAAGACTAATTTAAGTTATAAAGCGTATAACGGGCATGATATTTTTGCCCGTGATCAATAACCGTGATTTTTACATGGATTGGGTGGTTTATGCTAACCACATAGCTATGTTGAAGGTCTTGAGTTAGGAGATTAGAAATCCGATTTACGAATTTGTAAGAGAATAAATGGTAATACGCTGATGAAGTCTAGATAATAGATTTTGTGATGAATTTCTTGTTTGAACATAAGTTATGTCCTTGAAATTGTTGAACTCACTTAAATTGGCGTTAACTTGATGTTAACGATGAGGGTGAATGGTTGTGTTATGTTATGTCGATACGACGTCTGATATAATAAGATTTTATGGCGAGATATACTAACGATGGTGAATCACAATGTTCATGATGAAAATATCCGTAAGAAAAGGCTGGAAGAGAACTGGTTCGAGTACTGTTAACACTGCAGCGGAGTCCAATCTACTAAGCGGTCCAGGTCGCGACTTTTCATGATCTACAAGGTATAATTAGTATTTAACCCCTTAAACTAATAAAATGGAAGACGGTAAGTAGAAAATGCATGTTTGGTTTTCAAGTTTGCAGTAAAGTGATCCCACTCCGTTAATGAGAGAATTGTTAAATGATGATGGCTTATTTGAGAAGTAGATTATAACTATATGTACGCTGCAATAATGCACTTGTCATGCCTTTTATGAGAATGATGAATGAAAAGATTTAACATCCTAAAATGAGAGGCTCGAGCCCTGGGGGGTATCCGGGCAAGCGAATAACTTTATTTGAGTGCCTCATGTCTGAGGGGAGCATCAAGACGAGCGTATGAGTGGGAGCGGGTGCCACGCCGGCATAGTATATGGATTTCTAGAGTCCCCTGCAAGTCATGAATGAATGGACATAAATAATACCCTCTTGCATGTGTGTACATGATTCGTATGATTGAGTGTTAAGGGAAGATGGCAGAGGCGTGTGCCCATCATGCTACCTTTGGTTGTGTGTTTGCATATTTGTTGTGATTGCATTTATGTTCATGAGGTGAATGCGAGCATTCTATGAGAATGTGCGAAATTATCGTGGATATGATGCAAATTGATAACATTGAAAATGGTGTTAATGCTAAGTGCGAATTTGTCACCATTTGTAGTTACTGATTAGTTGTCGCTACGAATAATTGAGGATTTGTAGATTTTAATAGCTATTGTGATTGTTGTTTTATTATGGTTGTTTGATGGATTTATAAAGTATGTGAAATGTTAACTGTTGATCTAATGAACTGTGGGATGGGTGAACTAAGAAGAGTGCAGCACGTCGAGCTACTATCTATGCAGTGCCACTGCAACGGAACCATTTCTGCTGCGGCGAGACCGCTGTAGCGGACAAGTGACCACTGCAGCAAGAGGCCTAATCTAGTGAGAAGTCCAGTTGATTCCTGAGTAGAGCTAGTGTTCATAAAATGACTTGTATATCTGTGTAAAGTTGAGGATCCCTTTTTATATCTCTATTGCTGTAATTATTTATTATTATGTAAGGTCGATCGATGATGCCTACTAGTACTATGTCATGTACTGAACCTACCCCTGCATTCTTTTCTAAGCGCAGAGTTTGAGCCTGGCAGTTCTTCATGCCGTCATCTGTGAACTAGTAGTTTCGGAGTTTTGAGAAGGTGAGCAGATGGGAACGCAGTTCACTCCCCCATTTTGAAGATGTCCTTCTCTTTCGGACACTTATGTTTCTTTGTTCTTAGTTCTTTTTTGAACATTCTTAGAGTTATAAACAAATGTCTTGTGCAATGACTTTCAGGTCTTGGGTGTAACGTTGGTTTAAGTAGTTGATATATGATGTGAAGTTATTTGAATAATTAAAGATACAATTTACCTTTGGCATATCTCATTTTAGGGGTAGTATCGGGATTCGCTGGTTCGCTCATTGGAGGGTTAGTATGGATGCCAATTATGACCATTTGGGTCATGACAAAGTTGGTATCAGAGCTCTAGGTTCGTTGATCTCATTGCACTAAGACGTGTCTAGTAGAGTCTCGCGGATCGGTGTGGAGACATCCGTAAGTTATCTTCGAGAGGCTGCAGGACTTTAGGAAAACTCCTTCCTTCTCTCCTTTCATGCGATTACTTGATTCCAATTGGTATCTGGTGATCCAAATTGGTATCTATCAACTTTTATTCTTTCCTTCTATGATGGTGAGAACATGCGCAAATGATAAGAGAGATGTAGCACCTGAGCCAGTAGTGGCATCCCCAGTTCGCGGTAGAGGAAGGTGTAGAGGTTGTGGTCGGAGACCCGCTGCGGCTAGAGAAGGGGCCCGTGCTCCTTCTCCAATTAGGGAGAGGTATGCGTCTCCCGTGCCACCAGCAGTACAGGAGCAGGTGGCAGTTGAGGTCGAGGTCTCGACACAGGGAGAAGCTCCTACCGCGCCAGCATCCTCAAAGGTCCTAACTCAGGTCCTAAACCTTCTGAGTGGCCTTGTGGGCACCGGGGAAGCTACAGCAACTCCAGCGGGACAATAGTCAGGAATTCAGCATGCAACTGTCGTGGCCCCATGAATTGATGACATATTAGAGACAATGGTGTTTTCGAGGCTGATGGCAGGACTGGTGATGACAGGGGAAGAACACGACTTATTTTGGAGATTCACCAAGATGAACCTCCCACCTTCTATGGCATAGAGGCAGAGGATGCCTATGAATTCATCATAGATTGTCACGAAAGGCTCCATCAAATGGGAGTAGTGGAAAAGTATAGTGTTGAGTTCGTCACCTTCCAGCTGATGGGTGATGCAAAGCTCTGGTGGAGGACTTTCGTGGAGTGTAGACCTGCAGGGTTGCCAGCACTGACATGGACCCAATTCTACTCCATATTCCTGGAGAAATATGTTCCCCGTACTCTGCGGGATAGGAGACGGGATGAGTTCACCACAATTGAGCAGGGAAGCTCATCAGTTGCTGCATACGAGGCTCGGTTTCACTCTTTGTCCAAATATGTACTACCCTTATTGCCCACCAAGGAGGAGAGGATCATGCGGTTTGTTAAAGGCTTGAATATGGGTCTCCAGGTACCAGCTCTGCAGATTGTCTCTTCAGGTAAGACTTTTTAGGAGGGGGTAGAGTATGTGAAGTCGGTTGAAGGGGTGAGGTAGGAGGGTTATGCTAGAAATGCCTAGAAAAAGGCTCGGAGAGTTGGCTCTTTTAGTGGTTCTTATGTGAAGGCTCTAGTACCATAGGGTTTCTCTAGGTGCCCTATTTAGTCTACCATGTAGGTGTCAGTCGGAGTTCCACCCAGGACAGCTCTGCGGCCATCAAGTGTAGTTGGGGGTACTCAAATGGTTCGTTCTGATTTTGGGGTTCATCCTATTTCTTTTGTTCTAGCTCAAAGACTAGTTATTGAGAAAGTCTGCCATGAGTGTAGTGAGTATGGCCACATTCGCAGATGGTGCCCTAGGTTTGGACAGGGCGGATAGATTATTTCTGACCCAGTTGCTCAAGCTCTAGCCCCAGCTGAGAGGGGAGGTAGTGCATTCAGTCCAGATCATCCACAGTTGGGATGAGGTGGTCAGCCAACTGCTAGAGGTAGTGTTCAACAGAGTAGGGGACGTGCTCAGGTTGGTAGGGGTAGCACCCAGGTAGTTAGAGGGGTGGCACAGCCCAACGGGGGCAGTTCTCAGGCTGGTAACCAGGCTCATTTCTATGTTTTTACTGGTAGACCCGAGGTAGAGGCTTTAGACACCATTATCATAGGTATGTTCTTCGTGGCTGATAGAATGGTTATTACATTGCTTGACCCCAGATCTACATTCTTTAATGTGTCTTACTTATTTTTCTTCGTGTCGTGACCTTGTGTATGATGTGCTTAATACTCCTATCCGTGTGTCTACTCCTATTGGGGATTCTGTGTTAGTGGATAGGGTTATTCGTGATTACATTGTTGAATTCATGGGATTTGACACTCTGGTGGACTTAGAGATCTTAGATATGGATGATTTTGATATAATTTTGGGAATGAGTTGGTTGTCCCCTTACCATGCCATTCTCGATTGCTATTCTAAAACTGTCACTATATCGGGTCCAGGGTCGTCTAGGTTGAGTTGAAGGGGAATTATGGCCTTGCTCCTAAGAAACTTATTTCTTATATTTGTGCCCGTAAGTTGATAGAGTGGGGTTGTTAAACATATTTGGCTCATGTTTGGGACACTAATTCAGAGGGTCCTTCCATAGAGTCGGTCCCGGTTTTTTGTGAGTTTTTAAAGTGTTCCCTGCATATATTCCCGGCATGCCGCCGGACCATGACATAGATTTTTGAATAGACATGGAACCAGGAACCTGACCCATTTCTATTCCTCCATATCAAATGGCACATGCTGAGTTGAGAGAACTCAAGAAATAGTTCCAGGAGTTGCTCAGTAAAGGATTTAGTAGACCGAGTGTATCCCCATGGGGGTGCACCAGTTTTGTTTGTAAAGAAGAAGGATGGCAGTACGTGGATGTGCATCGACTACCGCCAGTTGAACAAGGTAACTATTTGAAATAAGTACCCTCTCCCTCAAATAGATGATTTGTTTGACCAGTTACAGTGAGCAGTTGTATTTTGAAAGATTGATTTGAGGTCAGGTTATCACCAATTGAAAATTCGGGCTGAAGATATTCCCAAGACAGCCTTTTGGACCAGGTATCGACATTATGAGTTTCTGGTCATGTCATTCGGACTCACTAATGCTTCGACCTCGATCATGAGCCTTATGAACCGTATTTTCAAACCCTACTTGGATTCCTTTGTTATTGTATTTATTGATGATATCTTGGTGCATTCTAAGACCAAGCAGGAGCACGAAAATCATTTAAGAATTTTGTTGGAATTGCTGAAGAAGAAGCAATTGTATGCCAAATTCACCAAGTGCGAGTTTTGGTTGGAATCAGTATCCTTTTTGGGGCATGAGGTTTCCAAGGAGAAGGTGGAGGTGGTCAAGAACTAGGAAAGGCCAACTAATGTGACAAAAATCCGGAGTTTTGTGGGGCTGACCGGTTACTACCATCGGTTTGTGAAGGAATTCACCTCCATCGCTTCGTCATTGACTAGGTTGACACAAAAGGATGTGCCCTTCCAGTGGCCAGAGGAATGTGAAGCAATCTTTCAGAAACTCAAGACTCTGCTAACCACAACACCTATTTTGTTGTTACCCATGGAAGGTAAAGATTTTGTTGTGTATTGTGATGCCTCATGGTCTGGATTGTGTGTTGTGTTGATGTAGGAAGGACAGGTTATTGTATATGCTTCAAGATAGCTGAAGGTTCATGAAAAGAACTATCCCGCGCATGATTTGGAGTTAGTAGCGGCGGTGTTCGCACTAAAAAATTGGAGATACTATCTGTATGGAGCTTGATGTGAGGTATTCATGGATCATCGCATCTTATAATATGTATTCTCCCAGAAATATCACGATCTAAAACAACATTATTGGTTGGGTAGGTGTTGCGCCCCAGCGCACGCACGCGGTCGTACAAGTAATATAGTGACTCTTTAAGAGCCGGATGTCAAAACCCATAGGGACTGGACTAATTCAGCGAATATTCAAGTTCAAGTGTTAAGTTAACTTTCACAAGTTTTGAGTTTAGAGATTTTTAAGTTTGGTATTTAAATCTAGTGGTGATCACAAAATAATCGGAAAACAATAATGAGAAGCATCTAGAATTAAGGCATGACAATCATGCAATGCTACAATTCACAATGGTTCAAGTATTAGAAATTCAATTCTTGTCTCACAGAGTTAATATGCAGTGTTCATAGTCTTTCGAGCCTTTAAACACAACAAACTAGTCTCACACCTACATAGTTGAGCGGGGATGTGACATCCTAATTCGTGAGTAATTTAACACTATGGATGTGATTGAAGGGGTTTATGCCCTTGATTATGGACTCTCGTACCTCTAATAATTTAACCTAACTTAGCTTCACAACTACTTCTACTAGCGGTGATGTGACAATTCTATATCGGTGTCTAGCTATCGTCCCGTTTAATTAACCAAGCAAGGCAACTTAGGTACAATTTCTATCCTAACCACGAATCCTATCATAAAGACAGGAACTTGCTTCGTGCATTCTTACGTTCTAACCTAGGGTTACTCTTTCGAGGTTTTGCCTAAGCTTAACAAGTTCATTTTCATGGTGATCAAGCATAAAAACAACAATAACTAAGAATGCAAGATAAAACAACAACTAAAACTCAACCCAAAGATGAAAATCAAGCAATTACATTCATATCATGTGGCCTCAACCCTAGAAGAAAGGTTTTAGCCACTCATGTTCATACAATTACTCAAGAACATGTTTAAAGTAAAGTACTTACAAGAATGGTAAAAGAGAATGAAAGACTATGAACCCTAGGTAGAGTTTCTTTCGTTCTCCCTTCACTCCTTTTCATTCTTCCCAAAAGATTTCCCTATCAATGATTTTAGAAGCTAAGGTTCCTATTTTTATTAAATGAGAAATTGCAAAAATTGGTTGTGGGTGGAACAGCTCCGTGCCATGCTACCTATCGCAGAGCATGAGCTCCGTGGCACGGAGGTATTGCACACCTCCACTGGAATGGGCGTCTTGACATGTGTTGGGCAAGGGCAGTCGCGCGTTGCTTGTCGTGGCACGCTGCTGGACGCGGCATCTGCTTGCTGTGGCACGGGGCCATTGTGTAGGATGCTCAACATTGGCATGCCATCTGCCGGGCATGGCGCGCTGCTGGGCACGCTGCTTTCCTCGCGTGACACGCTGCTTAGCGTGTGGCCTGCCCGACGTGGAATGCTGGTGTGCGCTACAGCCCGCTTCTCATGCGACATCATGCGACTTATTTGCATTTTATTCTGAGCTTCCTCCTTAATCCTTAACCATCATATTTAGTCCCTTCGAAGCATATTACACCTACAAAACAAAGGCTAATCATGTTGGTTAGTTCTGGCACACAATTAAACATAAATACATGAGAATGTAATCACATACACTGACAAACATGACTAAACTAAGATATAAAATAACACTTGGGCATGTAAATATTCCCAAGATCACTACCCCATACTTAAAGTCTTGTTCGTCCTTGAACAACTCCATTATATCTCATGCACACGAAGGACTCACTAATAACCAACTGAAGCAAGAAGACTTAACCTAAGGCTACACCGATTGTTTCAGATAGTAAATTTAAAATATAGTATGCACTATATAACCACTGAATTCACATACAACTAAGTTAAGACTTCCTAGCCTCAAGAGTCGACTCTCAAACTCAGCAAATTCATGCAAAGTAACCAACCAAGAAGTCCAACATGAATGTCATCCTTCCTCAAACATGTGCCCTCACAACAAGACAGATACCCATTTTTCACGTGTAAGTTTTCAAATTATAACACGTATGGGTATATGAATAAGAATTCAGCTCACTCTCACAAAGAATTCACATCCAACATGTATTGACCATACGCTTGCCTTTAGTGTATTACTCTGCTAATTTAGGAATGTTTGAAAGTAAGATCAAGTAGGACTTATTGGGTTGTAATGTAAGCTAAGGGATAGGTAGGTATATTCTAGCCAGTAATAGTGACTATCTTCCCTAAGAGCTTTTAATACATCACACTCTCATTACGGACATCTCTTCTCTTACTTCACATCTATCATTTTCACTTATCAATTTTCTCTTTTGTTTTTTTCTCTTTTGTTTTCCCATTTATTTAAGCACACTTAGCTTATTATTAAGGGGTACTTAAGCAACTTTTTCCTTATTTTGTTCTCTTACTCCCTACCAATACTTATGCATTTTCAAACAAGTGCACCTCTAATCTTTTCTTTAACTCCTACAACCACTATTTTTATTCTTTTTTCCAACTTCTCACTCCTTAAATCTTTTGCATTTTTCACTTAAACACTTTGGAGGTTGGATCAACTTCAAATCTTATAGAAATAAGGGGATTAGCTTTTATTATGTCTAACAAAGAATAGGCTAAAGGCTCAACAGGGCTAACTAGGATCAGATATTCAAGGTAAGAAAAGCATGGGATAAGAATTAGGCTCATTCAAAGAAACACCTCAATCATCTCCAACAATTAACATCCCTCATTTCGTTTTGTATACACACCAGGTAAGTTCTAGACACTACACAATAGCAAGGAATATTCAAAAACCTTACACTCACTGCACATGTTCAATTCTAGACAGGCCCATACAGACTCTCAATACAGCTAATCACATGAATTTAGAATTAAGCTTTCAAGCATACAGAGCCATTTTCGAGAGCTTAGGTGTCTCAAACAAAGTTATACAACTGATACACATGCTTCAAAATTAAAAACACTTGCATCTTACAATCATGTATAATACTCAACAAGAACATCAAGCTATCAATCAGCTAAGGGTTCAAAAACTAAAACCTATTGACTAATTTTCCCTCAAGACGGTCGTCATCCATCCATCGTCGGGAAAAGTCCCTAACTATGACTGAAAAGTTATGTACAAACAAAGGAAAATTTTTATTTCTCGATTCAAAGTGCCCCCCTTCGGAAAAGAACTGAAAAGAAAAACTAAAGGGTGGGAGAATTATGCTCAACTAATAAATTTTTGAACGAAAACATCATACCTAGAACCATATTCACCCAAAACACTTAGCACAAAATTTTAAAATTTCCCTCACCCTATACTTAAATTATGTTATATCCCCAAGACATCAATTACAATTAAAACAAGGATGAGGGATACTTCCTGAGGCCTTTAGGCCTAGCTAGCAGCATGTTTTTCTCCATCTTTGAACACGTGGGCATCAACCCCACACTCATATTTTTATTATGCTCCTTAGCTTTCACTTTCATGGATACTCAGAATTTCTCTGAATCTGTGCTTAATAATCAAAACAAAAGAAACAACAAGTGAAAATAAAAAAAATTTCAAACAACTGAAAAGAAATTGTACCTGTGGTACTCTTGGGTTGCCTTACAAGCAACACCTTATTTTATATCACAACATGACGTGGACAATCCTTTTTAGGATATCCTCAAACATGTGTTCTCTTTTGGGAACCATTTTCTCCTCTTTTTACTTTTAGAAGGAACAACCTCCACCTTGTCCCTCTTTTCTTCCATCATCTTCTTCAATTTCTGCCCTCTATCAGACTCGAGCTGAAGGGTCAACATGTCCTACAATAGTGGACCCATGGAATCTACCACCCTACACTTAGCATCTGAGACCACACTGATCTTACAAAGATCTCTATAGTGTGTGGGTGGGTTGATCTCCTGGTAGACTCTGAAGAGCTCTTCCTCGTCATTGACCCTCGTTTTAAGGGTACCCGCTCTTACATTGACGATAGCTCCTCCAGTGGCCAGGAATGGTCGTCCCAGGATCAGGGGTACCTTATCATCAACCTTAAAATCAAGAATGATAAAGTCAGCAGGTATAATGAATTTACCTACTTTAATAAGAAGATCCTCAATAATTTCCTCCGGTGCCACTGTTGACTTGTCTGCCAGTTGCAACATTACTCTTGTGGGCCTCAGCTTTTCCAATCTCAGGATGTTAAACAGAGATAGGGGCATTAAATTTACTGCTGCCCCTAAGTCATACAGAGCCCTTATTATTTCATCTTCACCAATTTGTATAGGCCGGGTGAAACTCCTTGGGTCCTTGAACTTTTTTGACATCTTGTTCATCACCCTACTGCACTCCTCAGTAAGTGCCACTATTTGGGCATCCACCAGTCGTGCTTTGTTGGCCACCACATCTTTTAAGTACTTAGCGTACTTCGACATACCCTGTAAGACTTCAAGTAGAGGCAAATTGATGTGAATTCTTTGAAAATATCAAAGAACTTTTTAAAATATTCTTCCTCTTTGCTCTTCTTGAGCCTTTGTGGGAATGGTGGTGGCGGTCTCTGTGCTGGCTGTAATGGATGATTGTGCATTGTGTTTTACAACACTCTGATTATCTTCTCTGTCAGTCAAGGGACCCTGTCTGACTAGCTCTAGCTACACCTCATTTCTCTTCTCATTCGGTGGTGCATCAGCCAATTGCTTGCCACTCCTCAGACTGGTGACATTGACTTGTCGGGGGTTTGTATCTGTATCACTAGATAACCCTCCCCGAGGCCTAGTATGTTGAGCAACTGCCAACTAACCCATCTGCTTTTCTAGATTTCTAGTGGCCATCTGCTGATTTTTCAAGTCTGAAGCCATCCCTGCTTGATTCTCTGCTTGTTAGGTATGAGTGGCCATGATTTTACGCAACATCTCCTCAATGTTACTACTACTTGATTGGCCACAGTTCTTCCTGTATTGCTGCTGCTGAGGCTGCTGATAGCTCTGACTCTAATTGCCACCCCAAGAAAAATTTGGGTGATTCTTCCAGTTTTTATTGTAGGTGTTCCCATAACTCTGATTGTTCCTCTGCATATTACCTACAAAATTAACTAACTCTGGATTGGCCCTGCAAGAGTCTGCAATGTCCCCATTGTTGCCACATATCTCACACCAGCTAGGAGCTTGCTGAATTGCATTAACCTGTCCCTGTGACTAGTTCATACTTAGTTTGTTGAAATGAGTCATCAACTGATGCTGCAATGACGCTAACTGTGCTGCCAAGGCATTGACACTATCTACCTCAATTAGTCCTACCACTCTCTTTCTTGTCCCTCTAGATGATTCACCGTGCCACTCCGTATTCTTTTGAGAAATTCTGTTTAGTAAAGTGTACAACTCATCATACGTTTTCTTAAGTGCTTGCTCACCCAATGCGGAGTCTAGCAAGATTTTCATATGTGGGTCTAGACTCTCCACAAAGGTATGGTCTAACACCTCATTAGACTGCTGGTGATGGGAGCAGTCTCTCAACAATGACTTGAACCTCTCCCATACCAAGTATAAGTTCTCCTCTACCCGCTGCTTGAAACTTAAGATTTCACTTTTGAGCTTGGAAGTCTTGCCTAAAGGGAAGAATCTGATGAGGAACTTTCTTGCTAGGTCGTCCCAAGAAATAATGGAATTCAGTGGATCTATCTTCAACCACCTCTTCGCCTTTCCCAACAGTGAAAATGAGAAGAAGGTGAGTCAGACATAATCAATTGACACTCTGGTGGGGACACAAGTGTCACTGATCTCCAAAAAGTTCTATAAGTGTTGTTGTGGGTCCTCATGTGTCATTCTACTGAATTGACCACTAGAATGTAACAACTGCACCATGTTTTGTTTAAGCTCAAAGTTCTTTCGGGCTCCGATTTGTGAATATTGGAGGTCACATTTGTCACTAGTGGGATTGCCACTTCACGGACTGGTCAGGCTGCAATTTGCTCAGGAAACAACTCTGTCTGCCCAATTGGTGGATTCAATCGTATCTGCTCATGTAAGCGCTGCAACTTCCGCTCTCGAGCTTCTCTCCGGAGTAAATGCAATTGGCGTTTAGGCTCCAACAATGGTTCCACCAGCTCTCTATTCCTTGCCAGTTCTGCAAGGACAACCTATTACCTGTAATATTTCAGACTGAGACCAAGTTTTTCCACACTTAAGAAAAATAAAATTCACACAAAAACTAAAAATTCACTACACGATGCCAGTCCTAGGCAACGTCGCCAAAAATTTGTTGTGCCCCAGTGCATGCGCAAACGTACGCGGTCGTACAAGTAATAACCTTCATAATTTCTATGATTTTAACATGATATGACTATGATTTCTTAAACTGTCCTTTCTATTTTAGTTATACTTTATGTCTCATTCTGCCATTTTACATACAGTAGAATCACATATGTACTTATGCCCCTTTTGTCAGGGGCGTTGGATTGTTTAATAATGTAGACTCAAGTATTGAGGCGTTCGACCGAGCTGCGCGTTAGGAGCCCTACACTTCAGTTTTTGGTGAGTCCCACTACTCTTGGGGCAAATGTCTTATCTAGCTTTTGCTTAATTTTGCTAAAGGTATGCCGGGTGCTTTATCATGGTAGATTTAGTTACTTTTGTCTTATTAGAGGCTTCATAGATTGGTTTAGTTACTCTTGTTTGGTCAGTTTAGCATGTACTCATGTCATGTATTCTATTTTGACCACCCCTCCCCATGTATCGCTTATGTAATCAAAGTGGTGACTTTATGAAAAAGGCTTATTTCCCCTTATACATCCTCCATGATTCCCTTATAGCTTTGTAGTATCCATATTCCGATCATGTTAAATTTAAATGTTTCATGNTCTTTCCCCGGGCCTTTTTCTAGCATGTATGGCATTCTAAAACTCTTAACCAACATGCGAGTAGGCCATCTACATGTCAAGAATTTACGGGGTGTAACAGTATAAAGGCATGAACTGGGTGATCACAAGTTTGGGACCAAAAGGCCAATAAAAATAACCTACACTGACAACGTAGTTATGGGAACCTGGGTGCGCTGGAACCTCGATCGGCTCGGTGCTAAGTCCTACTCCCATTGGACTGTCCTAGACTGACTACTAAGCTAATAGTTCAAAACTGGGGCCCAAGACTAAGTCAGGGATACCTATCTGGAAGTACCCTGAGAGTTTTATCAGACCGTATTATATAACTGGTGTTCTAAGACTGGCCAGAGCTGCTTATCTGGAATCGTCGTAACTGTTTAAAGAATAAACTAAAATCTGAAGCTGAGGGTTCTAAGACTGGTCAGAGCTGCTCATCTAGAAGTGTCATAACCATCTAAAGAACCACGAAAAATCTTATATCTGAGTCTAATAACTGATAACTGGGAGGCACCACTGACACCTCAATAAAAACTGTACTCAAACTAATCAGCTGACATTTCTAAATAATATTGAGTATGCTAATAATCTGACTGAGACTGGTCCAACATGCATCTGACTGAGATTTCAACATATACTAATAATATGGAAATCCCAAAACTGACAGAATCAAGCCATATTGTCTGAAAACTTTCTACATTTTGAATCCAGGGGGTTGTAACTGATAGAAGAATTAGAGAAGGGTCTTGGGGACACAAGGGAAGAACAATTCCCTTATTGAATTTTCACATACCTGGTGAAGAATTTCTGAGGAAATCCTTGAGAAATTATGAGAAGAAGTAGTCGAATGCCCTAGCTTTGCTTTGTGTTTTCTGACTGTTTCTATGTTTTAGACTTGAGGGAATGAGTGAAATGAAGGGGGAATGTCATTCTACCCCTTTAATTCCCTCCTAAACAAGCCTAAAACGGCAAGGTTTTAAGATAAAAAGCTAGTAAGTTACAAAAATAACCCTGGATTAAAATCTGAAAATTTGCCCGACTGGGACCAATGAGTCACTCAACGAGTCGTTGGTTGAGACCACGACTCATTGGGACTAGTCATTGGTCCTATTGCCTGGGTTCTTCGCTCATTAGATTTGGAAGCGGGAGATACCACAACTCGTTAGATGAACCAACAGGTTGTTGGTTCCTCCCGTGGACACTAGATGGAAAAAAAATCTGGGAGGACTGACAAAAGGCAAAACAACGACTCGTTGGTTGACCCAACGGGTCTTTGTGTCCAGGCGTTACCTTCACTAGAAAAATTGTAAAAAAATCACTGACTTGACACAACGGCTGGTCACAACGACTCGTTGTGTGATACAATGGGTCATTGCTACCACTCGTTGTCACTGAAGAGAGTTTTAGGGACTCTCAACCAACGACTCGCACCACGAGTCATTGTACCAAATTACGACTCGTTGGTTGAGTCGTGGGGTCCTGGAAAAGGAGTTTTGAGCTAGGAAACCAACGAGTGACAAGACGACTCGTTGTTTCTCATAACGGGCCGTTCCATGTCCCATGGGTTCCCGAAGTACCAAGAAGGGCTAACAAAGATTGACACAACGAGTCGTTGGAGCTGACCATGACTCGTTGTCTCAGTCATTCTGGGGCATTTTTTTCTAGTTTCTTTTGTATTTTTCTTGCAAGGTCTAAGTTTGGTATAGAAAAGTTTTGGGGTGTTATAGACTTTTTCACTATGTGTGGTTATTGAGTAGTTGACGCTGAGAATACCTGAGGATTTATAACTCTTAATAGCTATTGTGATTGTTGTTCATTATGGTCGTTGATGATTCACGTAGTATGTGAAATGTAATTGTTGATTTTATTGAACTGTGTGATGGATGAACTAACAAGGGAGAAGCATGTTAAGCTACTACCTAAGCAATGCCGCTGCAGCGGAATCATTTCCGTTGGCAAGACTGTTGCGACAGACAAGTGACCACTGTAGCGAGAGGCCTAATCCAGTGAGCAGGACGGCAGATTCCTGAGTAGATCTAGTGTTCATAAAATGGTTTCTAATTCTACTTAAAGTTGGGGAACCTTTTTATATCTCTATTGTTGTACTTATATATTATTATGTAAGGTCGGTTGATGATGCCTACTAGTACTGTGTCATGTACTGACCCTATCCTTCATTTTTTCTGAGGGTAGAGTTCGAGCCCGACAGTTCTTCGCGCCCTCACTTGTGAACCAACAGCTTTTGTGGATCAAGAGGATGAGCAGATGAGGACGCAGATCACTCCGTCCTTACATATGTCCTTCGTTTTTAGTTTTAGTTCCTTAGCTTGTAAGAATAGACGTCTGGTGTAATGATAATCAGATTCTGGAAAATTGCTTATTTGGTTTTAGTACGCACAGTGTAATGATTTAAAATTAGTTTTTTCATAATAGTTGATTTTTTTTTCATGAATGTTTTGGTTATGGGGGTAGTATCGGGATTCATTTGTTTGCCCACCGGAGGGTTAGTGTGGGTGCCAATCACTCTATTTGGGCTGTGAAACTTATCCTCATCTCAAGACCAGATAATACGGGTCATTACCTAAATTGACGGGTCATTACCTGGCTCGTGGTTTCTGAAAATAAACTTGTCAAGTTTCAAGACTTTGACTAAGTCGCTCAGAACGAATCACTTGACGAGTCCTTGAGTTTACAAATGAGTCATTGCTTGAGTTGGGATTGAGATTTTGGAAGGCTTATAATTGATTACAATGAGTCACTCCACGACTTGTGGTCCCACATGATGAGTCGTTTTGTAACTCGTTTTGTGAGAAAATCTAAGTTTTTCCATCGGTTTCTACTTCAAGTCTAGAGTCTAATCTTAGAAACTTTTGGGGTATTACATTGGTATACAAATACGACCCTTGATCCTCACTACACCTTCCTAATCCAAAATGTCTTCCGTGGGCTCATTTTTTAATATCTTATCTCAAATCATGCATATTTTTTACTTTAAAATTGTTGAGCCTTTATTTGCTCCACCAGAAGCGACTGGGACTCAACATAAGCAATAACGTTACCATGATCTGAAATATCAAGTCTCACAAAGCTATTAGCTAAGGATTGAACATTCATAGACAAAAGATATTCCTCCAACTGCAACATAGCCAAGTTGCCCATGCTGACTGTCTTTTGACTCAACGCATTCGCTACCACATTGGTCTTGCTCAAGTGATATATGATATTTATGTCATAGTATTTAAGCAACTCCAACATTTACTAAAATCTTTGATGATTCGTGAAAATCTCACAATGCACATCAGATCTTCAAAACAAAAACTACTGCTGCCAATTTCAAGTCATAAATAGAGCAGTTCTTCTCATGAATCTTCAATTGCCTCTAAGAATAAGCTATCACCTTGCCATTCTACATCAACACACACCCAAGACCAACTTGAGAAATATCACAATAAACTGTAAAACCTCCACCTTCCACAAGTAAGGTCAATATAGGAGCTAAAGTCAAAAAGGTCTTTAGGCTTTTGGAAGCTTGCCTCGCACTCATCATATCACTAAAAAACCATATTCTTCTGAGTCAACTTTGTCAATGGAGATGCAATAGAAGAGAAACTCTTCACACATCTCAATAATAACTAGACAATCCTATAAATCCCTGAATCTCTATAGTTGATGTAGGTCTAGACCAATCCCGAATTGCCTCAATTTTTTTAGGATTCACCATAATACCCTCTATTAACATCACGTGTCCCAAGAATTCCACAAAACTAAGTCATAACTCGCCTTCAAAAATTTGACATTTGTTCACCCTTTAAAGTCTGAAGTACAATCCTCAAGTGCCTCTCATGATCCTCCATACTATGGGAGTAGATCAGAATATCGTCGATGAACACAATAACAAAGGAGTCCAAATAAGGCCTAAAAACACCATTCATGAACTTCATAAAGGTAGTTGAGGCATTGATCAACCTAAAGTACATGACTAGAAATTCATAATAACCATAATGTGTCCTGGAAGCAGTCTTGGGGACATCATTTGTTCTAATATTCAACTAAACACAATTGGACCTTAAATCAATCTTCAAAAACAATGAAGCACCCCAAAGTTGATCAAAAATTTCACTAATACATGGTATGAGATACTTATTCTTGAAAGTCACTTTGTTCAACTACCGATAATAAATGCACATCCTTATTGTCCCATCTTTCTTATTCACAAATAACATTGTAGCGCCCCATGAAAAAACACTCGGTCTAGTAAAATTTTTGCTCAATAAATTCTAAATCTGCTCTTTCAATTTTATCATTTCTGTTGGAGTTATCCGATAAGGCATAAAAGAAATAACTGAGTATCCGGATCCAAGTCGATATTAAAATCAATATCACAGTCAAGTAGAACACTTATATCTTGTAGTCATGCTTTTAATATTACCTATCGAGTATATGGATAACATATGATTTAGGTAAGTATTTAGGTATTCCTCTTTTATCCTTTAGGATAAATTTTTCTTATTTCGGTTACAAAATTCAAAAGCAATTATATGGTTGGAAAGTGAAAACTCTATCTGTTGCAGATATAACTATTCTTATCAATTATGTGGTTAATGCTTTATTAATATGGGCATTTTT
>JACEIK010001154.1:271275-308343 GCA_018107945.1 Datura stramonium
CTAATTATTGTCTCTAATTTCTTCGAAATAGGGGTCTAGATCACTTTTGATCTAAGTTCTGGGATTGACTCTATTAGTATCATAATTAGTTTAATCCACTAATTTAAGGATACTAAGATCAATCAGGGTTCTTAGCACTTATTTTGGAATTTGGAGATTTTATTGTCGAATTTTACATATTTTTCAATTCCTGTCTTTAATCTTTGTATTTTCGCTTCCCCATCATTTTCATGTTTTATTCAAGTAACCCGATTCTTATCAGAAAGACTAATAGAAAGGAAACAGAGATACTTATCAAAAGGGGAGAAGAAAGTATATAAAGAGCATTCTGTCGAGCATCCCTACGAACTTTATTTTATTACTTCACATGTCGGCCAGTGTCATAGGTAATTGGAAAGACTCCAAAGAAACTTCCTACGGAATTCAGCAAATGGGGTTAGGAATTTCTTTTTTTTTTTCAGTTGGAAGGACGTTATATCTCCAATGAAATAGAGAATCTTGGGATAAAAGATCTTTGAGTTTTCGGCAAGGCACTATATGGAAAATGGTTATGGAGATTCGCAGTTAAGGAGCTCGCGCTATGAAGGGAGGTAATAGAAGGTAAGGAGTTGTGCAAAGGGGTAGAGAGCTAAAAATATCACTTCCATTTGGGTACGGACTTCTGAGGAATTTTATCAAAGGATAGGATGACTTTACCTGCAACATAACCCTCAAGATAGACAAGGAAACTAAATCAGCTTAGGAGTCAGGTGGTGTGGAGAAAAGACATTGAAACTCAAATTTTCGAACATTTATAATTCTCACCCCAGAAGGAGATTACAATATAATAGATCCAGTGTTTACAAGAGAGAAGCATTCTTTGGAACGTAGGGTCTAGGAGGAACGTTCAGAGCTGGAAAGTAGCTGAATTCAAAGGCGTGATTAAAATGCTTTACAAGCAAAGTACATTGCATGCTAGTTAGGATTCACAGAGATGGGGTTGGAAGGGATGCATTGTTTTCAGAGAATTCATATAATTATAAGCTCTTGGTGAGGGAAAAAATAGAGTTTTCCACTCAATTTGGATTCCAGAGAACCACTTTCATGTTATCTGGCCTGAAAGTCACCTAATATCATTTCATGTTGCAATCTATTTGGAGCATATAAGTTGCAATTACTAGGAGGCTTTTGGGAAATCAAAGAGGAAAAACAAAAGAGAGACCACAATTCATAGTCGTTTAAGAACATGTACCGGGAAGCCGTACGTGAAAAAGTTGATAGTGAAAATTCGAAAAACTGTCCTCTTCAACAAAACGTTAGTATGCCTCACTCCAGATCTGCAATCACATTAGCAAGATTTCACATAATGTATCCATCAAGAAATTCAAACAACGGGAAACCAGTAAAGGTAAAGAAACTCTCCCTTAATCATCAGCAAAGAAATATTCACAACCAAAAGGAGGAAATGTAGTCAATGCAGTCAAAATATGATCTTTCAAAAAAATTTAGGAAGGGAAAATAAGATTTCTATTGCATCACTGGCCATAGCAAGGATGCTACAAGTATAAGGAATTAAAACCAGGCATAATATTAACAGACACTCAAACTTAGCCTTAGTTAGCAAGTGAACACTCTAACTTTAAGTATGCATATCTAGACACCTCAACTCGTCCCCACTGTGTTAGTTGAACACTCTAACTTACAAAACGATCATCTAGACACCTCCAAAATTTATGTGTCACGTTGCATCAGGTGTCCACGAGATACAATAGGAACTAGTTGAAGTATTTAGTAGCTAGTTGAGACCAAGTTGAGGTGTCTAGATGTGCACTCTCAAAGTTGGAGTGCTTATATGCCGACTGAAGCCAAGTTTGAGTGTCTATTTATATATTATGCCATTAAAAAAACTTTGGTAATACTACAGCTCATACTCGATCAATTTTGACACCGACCTTGTTGCAACTCAAGAACTCTTTTATGTGCCATGTAGAACATAGGATCATCTTATACAAACTACAAAAACACTACTTCCAAACACCAAAAAGAAATGCATATGGAACTTTTAAGGTAACTGTGTACGCCAATTGGTGCAGCAAAGTTACTGAAAATAAGAAAAACAAGAGGCACAAGATAGATCAATAAATATAAACACTAGCAGTCACCTGTGTTCACGAACAAAAAAGGAATGCCTTGAGGGAAGAAGTCGCTCGGTCAAATTTCCTTCTCTCATGGTCATGATGAGATACATTTCCTCCAAATCACCTTCAATGAAAGAGATCTGCATAAGGTCAATAAAAAATATCAGGTCGTTATCCACTCCAACTACCTGGACCGTTTTAGAATGAACAAGAAGGTGCATTTGTTTTTAAAACAGCAAAAGAGATCACAATTAGTCTAAACAAATAACATCACATGAGAATGGAAATCAGAAAGCTATTCTAACGCAACATTGTCACATCTGGAACATTCAGAGGTCGGGCTAAACTTAAAAATTCCTCCCTCGCAGTCTTCCAAAGAAACTGAGCGCAGTTCCCAAGTCCTAAGACATTTCCATGAAATTAGAGCCCCTTGAATAGTAGTCCCTTAAGAATGTCCAGATGATCCACCAAAGGAAGTAGGGGAAAGGCATGAATAAAATTAGGAAAAAAACAATAATTTGGATATGGGATACAGGAAGATGAAGGAGGAGAATGATATAGGCTTGAGCCAGAAAATAAGGTCCCACTCTCTGCAGATTTATTCAACTTTGACCTGGCTGCCGAGTACTGTTTCACAAATTAATTTACAAGAACTTTAGGGATTTCAAAAGGCTCCAGATGTTTTGCAAAATTATTGAGAAAGTTCATATTTCTGGAGACCTTCATCAGAAAATTTCTCAGTAACTAGGACAATGTTTAGACTAGAGAGGAGAGGAAGAAGTGAGAGTTAGAAAGCTTAGGTTATCGCAGAGCATGTTCAGAGCTCAGCCAACTAATTCAGTAGTCTCCTCTCTCCCTATATTTCAACAGAGACTCTTCTTCAAACACAGGTTCTCTAGCTCCTACAAAATTATATTTATATGACCACCAGCGCAAGAACAAAAATGTCCCTGGGACACAAAGCTAGGTGAACATGTTAAAATCTGCATTTAAGCTTGCGAATAGATCTTACAGTGACCAACTTGCCGAGAACAACATGAGGGATTGAGGTAGAGACTTAATAAGAACACTGATAAGAAATGGATCTTGGGCCTAATTCAACCCCAAAAGCTAGTTCATGAGTGAGGATTGTCCAAGCCGTACTAAAGAGACCACCCATCCCGTAAACTACCAATCTGGGACTCTTCACAAATACTACAAGCAACTGAATCAGCTTCAGGTCCTTGTAAATGTTTGCAGATCAAATCTTAAGTTATGCCGAGACCTCATGAAATTCATAAAATGTCCCATCCCAAATAGTTCTTTTTTTGATAACACCATCCCAAATAGTTCTTTTCCCTTTATAAGTATGTCCTCCCCATTAGTTTAAAATTTTCAATATGATGGTACACACAACCAAATATGGAACTATAGCAGGCAAAATTCCTCGGTCTGAGTGTCACTGCCTTAGCCCATCAAAAAAGTTTTAAGTGCTCGAGGTAAGGAAAAGAATCTGATCTGCAGATGACGGTATTTGTATTAAGGTAATGAAAGTGCCACTTTCTCTAATGCTTTAGCTTTTAGATGATGTTGTCCACATATTTCAATACATGGCATAAGAATAGCTTTCTATAAATTGCTTGTCTACTTTAATGAGCTAGGGAACCACACCTCAAACCACGAGAATTGAAACAGTGATTGCTCCAAATAACCATGTCACAACATCAAAGGCTAATCAAAATATACATAAGCTATTGAACTTGAGGTTAGGTTTCGATAGCTACACCATATCTTCCTTTAGAGAAAGTGAAAAGATGCGACCTCCCTAAGTAGCTGCACTGTAGTCCTCAAAGAAGGGTTCTGCTGCTGGAGAATAAAGACCTCCAGGAAACTAGTTGCTTCTAGCCTGTGGAAGCCTTTGCCAAGAAGGTCTTCACGAAATTTGGAAAAGGTAGAGGAGAAAAACTAAAACATAGATAGTTAAGGTTTATATTGAAATATACGATTTTATTCTGTCAGCTTGTTATAGATGAACCTTCGAGCAAAACTACTTATCTCCAACCATTGTGATAACAGCTGGATCTGCATTTGAGAAGAAACCATCTTTGCTTAGGCTGGTCAGATTTGTATTCTAATTCATCAAGTGTCTAGTAACAGTTATGTAACTTGTAGTACTCTAAGACAAATACTACAAGTTTGGGCCTTTGAACTCTTCCTTTCACCATAAATAACATACACGTTCTTGACAATAAAATCATAGCATCTTCAGTTCCTTGTTAAAAATTACAACTCTGCAAAAGCCAAAGCAGCAGAAATGCACCCTTTCTATTTGGTTATACAAGGAATAAAGCACATTAAAGAGATGAAAAACGCTAAAGATTAAAATAAATGTGGCTAAGGTCAGTCAAGCTCCTCTTCATGTATATAGCAATAGGAATGCACACAAAAAGGAACTCAATGCTTCAATACCATAAGTAAATCTGAAGTCACAGGAAGTACAAAGAGAATATGCAATCATGAAAATAGCATTAGTCAATTATATAACTGACTGTTGGTGTTGGAGATGTGAGTACCAAGTAGTAGTATGCCAAAAGAGAAAGGCCAGAACAATTTTTTTGCCAATCAGAGTTCGATGATATTTTGTAGAGACCAATATAATCAGCTACTACATAGAACATCTGGGGAAATGGAATACGGAGCTGATAAAAATAAAGCAGGCATATGTTGAAACCAGAATACAGCCAGAGTAGCTTCCACCCCCTACAAATTCATCAAAAGGAGAAAAATAAAACCCTTAGGATTTAGAAGAAAAAGGAAAAAAGATGTTAATACATATGAATATAAAAGGATCATCAATATAATTACCTGAATAGACCTAAAAAGTTGCTTGTTAAAGACAAATCAACCAGGCCCACACAGCTACAAATGAAGAAGGGTAGAGAAAGCCAAGAGGGATAGCTAATTCCCGCAATCAACTGAACAGCAGGCAGAAATAAGCAAGAACTCACTCTAAGACGGGAACCTTCCATGCCAAACATAAGATGAATAATGTCAACTTTTAAAGGAGAGCGTATTTTCATCTTTCAGTAATTGCAAAATAATTGAAGCCCAGCATACTGAAAAAGCTATTAATCAAAGCAAATCCAACAGCAGTATTTTAAAATGAAACGAGGGGAAAAGATTAAATTACAGGAAAAGAAGAATCCAGATAGGAATCCTGTTTAAATCCCCCCAAAAAAAAAGTGAACAATAGGCTGCCAGCAAAATCAGCCACATTATGATGAAGAGATTCTGTATAAGTAACAAAAATAAACAAGGATTACATCACTAACGAAATATACACACACTTTTACATACAATAAGGATCACCTTGAGATATATTTGTTCATTTGCTCACAATATGAGTAACTAATAAAACTTAAGACAGGAAAAAGTCAGCTCCATCAGCTTTTTATTTGTTATATAATGGTCTTCAAGATGCTTGCAGTGAGAAATCATATAATCCTAAACATACATAATCTTTTTCATAAGATAAATAATTTTATTAATGATGAAGCCCCATATACAAGTCGTATACCAAAACCTAGAGAACCTACACTAGACTTTGGTTCTTCACGAAAAAAAAAATCCAATCTTCTATACGAATAAGGACCTCTTGGGTACACTAGAAGGAAACTAGGAACAAAAGACTACTTTGCAATTTTACAAAATTGGTTTATCCCTTTGAATGCCCTCCTATTTTCTCTCTTCTCATATGACTTCTCTCTTCTCATATGACCACATGATGGCTAGTGGAGCAATATCTCCAAGCCCTTTGACTTCTCCTCCCCCTCCTCCATGCCTAGTTGTGCAACGCCTTCTTCACTGTCCGGCATCACCCACTGCGTACCAAACAAACTTAGAACCACTAACCACAAACGGGTAGCCACTTGACAATGCAACAAGAGATGATGTACATCTTCACCCGAACATTTACACATGAAGCACCAACTCACATTGGTAAAATCTTTTTCTTTCTCAGATTCTCCATTGTCACTATCACTCCCTTTTTTGCCAACCATGCGAACAAGCACATCTTTTTAGGTGTCCTAGGAATCCAGATAGAGCAGTGAGGGAAAGTAGTTTCCTCTTTCTCGAGTAATAAGACTCAAAAATGAATAAGACGTCCCCATTCTCTTGCTATTTCCAAATGTCACGTAAAGTGAGTGGTGCATGCCGCCTACACAGTAGCTCAATAATGTTACGAAATTCGCCCAGCTACCATCCCACAAGTTCCTTCTAAATCTCAAATCCCCAAAAGCTTCTCCCATACGCGAACTACAAATATGATAAACTATGAGTTCCTTCTGAGATAAGGCTCTATATAAGGGAAAGCCTCCTGAACTCTCTCCACACAACTTGTGTCCTCAAAAACTCATTCTGCTTCCATCCCTAACCTTGAAGGAAATGTGTCTCGTGAACTCTTCTCGTTCCTTTATAATACTCCTCCATAAGCCACATCCAAAAGAGACTGTAACGTTTCTAGTCCTCCACTCCTTTTTAATGATTCCACACTTCTCTGCTACTATCCCCCCCGCCCCTCCACAGCGTGTTCTCCATTCAGAACCTCTATATTCACTTGCCTAATAAGGCTTTGTTGAAAACCGTTAGATCATTCACTCCAACTCAGACCAATTTCTTCATAGTCTTTACAACATTCCGATTTACAAAATGAAACTTCCTTGTTCCGTCCGTCACATCTCATAGGAAGTTCCGCTAATTCCTCCAAACTATCAGTAACAATAGCCAAAGCCCCAAGTAATGATATGAAATAGATGGGTATGCAAGACAAGGTACTTTTTATCAATACTTCCTCTGTTGGATAGATACCTATTTTTCCATCCTGTTAGCCGCATCTCAACCCTCACAATCACCGAATTCCACACCAGTAGATCTTGGTGTGAAGCACCCAGAGAGAGACCGGAGGTAGTGGTTAATGCATCAATCCCACAATTTAGAACTCATGGAATACTGTAATACCTCATACCTTCGGTTATGGTTTGGACTATTAGACATATGAGATTAGACCCTAAACCAGTGAATATGGTTGTATCTAGGTGTACAGGTCAATTTTTTTTTTTATAACCGTGGTGTCCGGGCCAGTTTGCGCGCATCTCGGCTAATTCCACGGGATACCTGTCACCTCCCACTAGCAACAGCTACTAGGTAACTCTATCCACCTAGGCTAAGATAGATGGGAAAAAACCACCTAGTGTTTTTGTCTATGCTGGGATTTTAACCTAAGACCTCATGGTTCTCAAACACTTCATTGACCACTAGGCCACACCCTTAGGTGCGGTGTAAAGGTCAATTATTAAGTGTGGGAAGTGTGTTGGATGTGAATTAAGGCTCGAAGGAAACTCTAGAACAAAGTTGGATTGAAAGCTTCCATATCGACGAAGTTTTTCGGAAAATCTGGTGCAAGGTCCAACTTTAAACAAGCATATCTCCTAAACTATAACGAGCTATGTGGTGTTTACCTATCAAATTAAAGATCTACTAGTTTAGTTTCCAACGCATCAAACTATTCGTCATTTGGACCTTCATATGAAAAGTTATGATCATTTTACCAGAAAATAGTAGAGCATAGACTGCAAAGATTTCAGGCCAGAATTCACATTCTGCGAACCACAGAATGGACTCAGTAGTCCCGGGCATTTAATCAACTTCTGCGACCAAAGTGCGAACCGCAGAATGGCTATGAGACTTTTTAAAATACTTTTCTTCCCAAATTTCTCATCCTATTTTTCACTCTCATCAGCCCTAGGACGATTCTCTCCTTTTCTCAACCTCTAACACTAACGTATGTTCCTCCCATGTACTTCTAAGTAATTTTAAGCACTCCTAATCTGTATTTATTAATTCCTAACAGGGTTCTACACCATAATCTTAAGGTTTTCTAAAGAAACTCAACTCAAGGTTCAAGAAAGGTTTTTGCTATTCCTCTTCTTCAAAGATCAGATTTTTCTTGGGTATTTGATTCCGATTGAGGTATGTAAGGCTATTTCACGTGTGGGAATGTCTTGTTTCTTCCCCACTCCATGTATTCGTCAAAACCCACAAAATTCTCCTTCTTGAGATAGTTAGAGCTAATGTAGAAAGTTATGATCTTGCTCTTGTAAATTAAATTTGAATGCTATGAATTTCTTAGGTGCCCGTGATTGTTTTATTCCATGAGCTTCATGAACCTTTCTATAAAAAGTGTCAATTACATAAATTATGATTTTCTTCAAAAGAGAAGCCTTTATAGATTTTTATGAACTATAACTACGACTTGATAAATATGAATTCCGAATGTGTTTTATTGAACGTGAACTATGAGTATGACATGATGAACTAACTATGACTTACAAGCTTATGAACGATAAATGATGACTATGAGTTAATCTCACTACGTAATGAGTAGGAGTAGTATTAATAACCGAGAAGCCATTCCTGCCCGAAACTACACATGCCAATGCAGGATATGAATTGCTCTATTGGATCGAGCGAATCCTCTATGTGCTTCGGGTAAAGGCTTATAATGGATCATTGCTAGCAATCATGTCATGTATGTCTCATATCCAGGCAAAGTATGAGATGGCTTAGCTGATCAAACTCCATGTTCTTACATGGCGGATTATGTTGGTTAAACTAAGAACCTCCTGTAATGAAACTAATGAATGACGAACGATGAGTACGATAAGGTCAACCTACTGATTTTTAATCCTTTGACTCCTTCCAGCCTATGATTACGTTTGCTGGTTGTCCTTTTATTCAAGTTAAATTCATGTTTTTATTCTCCTATATTATATACAGTACAATTCCATATGTACTTACGTTCCTTTTGTCGAGAGGCTGCATTTTTAATAATGCAGACTCAGAAACACAGGCAGACGATCGAGCTGCACATTAGGTTTCACTTATTCTGCTTTTGGTGAGTCCGCTTACTTTAGGGCCTAGTTTTATATTCAATATCTCTAGTTTTTGCTTAAAGGTATGTCAGATGCCTTGATTAGATGAGTCTAGAATGTTCAATGATGTAAACTAGGCAGATTTTGCTATTTATAAAGTTTTACATTTTGATCTAAATGAAAGCTTTTGAAATGAGAATTTCTTTCTTCTTAAAGGATTCTGCTTATGATAAGAAATTTATATTATCTCTTCCATACATGTTAAGAGTATGTCATTTTAGCTGGTTCGCTCGGGCAGGTCAAGGCATCGAGTGCCTGTCTCGCCTAGGCTCAGAATTGAGGTGTGACAAACTTGGTATCAGAGCCAGGTTCAAGTGTATTAAAGAGTCTATGAAGCCGTGTCTAGTAGTGCCTAACTTATTAGTGTGAAGCGCCAAAATGCCACATTTATAATTTAAAAGCTATATGACATTTAAGAATGTTACTCCTCTTTCATAATTTAGATCGTGCTATGGAGTTGAGCGCTAGTAAATGTTCTAATTTTTGCATTAATACATTTCTTACAGAAAATGTATGCTAAGAGGAAAGCAATCATGAGCCAAAGGGCTAATGCTACTATCGAGGCAAACTCCAGCGAACCCCTGAGAGATCAAACAAGGTCTCGGGGCCGCCATGCGGTCTAGACCACTCGTGCCTCCCCACCATTGACAGAGGGTCCTTTGGGGAACCCTACATCATACACACATCCATCAAGTACTACTGACTCAAATATGATGGGAGCTATTCAGATGCTCACCCAA
Source organism: Datura stramonium (assembly GCA_018107945.1). Classification (NCBI taxonomy): domain Eukaryota; kingdom Viridiplantae; phylum Streptophyta; class Magnoliopsida; order Solanales; family Solanaceae; genus Datura; species Datura stramonium. Next base: position 281,104 of record JACEIK010001154.1, read on the forward strand.
TTGGTTGCAGCACACCCCCAAAATCAGGGTATAACACTGCAGAGTATATGAGGGTTCAGCTATTTCGAGGATCATAGAGTTTCTCCATATGAAACCGCTAGTCTTCACAGGGTCCAAACCTGAAGAGGATCCTCAGAACTTTATAGATGAGGTGTAAGGGATTCTCCGATTCATGCATGCAAGTGAGACAAGCAGTTGAATTTGCCTCCTATCAGTTAAAGGATGTGGCCATCACGTGGTATGAACAATGGGAACTATCCCGAGGGGAAGAAGCAGCCCCTGCAGTTTGGGGGATGACTTTATGGATGTTTTTATTGATCATTTCCTACCTTTAGAGCTAAGAGAGGATAAGGCAGATGAATTTACATCCCTCAAGCAAGGCACCATGAGTGTGAAGATTATAGCCTCAAGTGCACACAACTATCACAGTATAACCCAGAGATGGCTTCTACCATGCGGGAAAGGATGCACCATATTGTGTATAGTTTAGGGACTCATGTAGCCGGTGAGAGTGTTGCGGCTTTGCTAAACAAAGAAATGTACATATTTAGACTAATGGCTTATGCACAGCAGATTGAAGATTGGAAGCAGACAATTAGAGTCGACAAAAACTAGAACAAAAGGGCCAAATCAAGTGGCAACAATGAAGGATATCAGGAAAACAATGGCAGAACTTTCTTTAATAAGAGGTAATCAGGGACTTCATTTATCACGAATGCACCACTTCTGACGTCTAGAAATGAATGGCGAGGCCAAAATAGCCAGAGTCAGAACTCCAGAGCGTCAGGCTCTCAATGCCAGGCTAGCGTTGCTCAAAGTACTTCGCGATATCCTCCCTGCAGCAGGTGTAGCAAGAGGCAATAGAGAGTGTTGCACGAGAATGGATGCATGTTATGGATGTGATCTTCAAGGTCATTTCCAGAGAGATTGTTTGTCACTGAGGCAAGGAACTGGTGATAATACAGCTCTATCCCAAAACACAGCAGCTACCCCTACAGGTCCTCCATGTAATTCTCAAGCCCCATCTGGGAGAGGTACTAATAGAAGCGGGGGATAGAAGCCTATATGCTCTAGCTGGTCGTCAAGACTTAGAGGCATCTCCAGATGTTGCTACGGGTATATTAACAGTTTTCACCTTTCGAAGTTTATGTTCTTATGGATCCCGGATCCACTTTGTCTTATGTAACCCCATATGTTGCTAAGAAGTTTGGGTTAGAGCCCGAATGATTACGTGAACCATTCTCTCTATCCACTCCAGTGGGTGAGTAATCATTGCAAAGTGAATTTATAGGGGTTGTACGATTACGGTGGATCATAGAGACACTATGGCTAATTGAGTTGAATTAGAGATGGTCGACTTCGATGTTATTATGGGTATGGATTGGTTGTCATCATGTTATGCTACTCTTAATTGTCGAACCAAAGTGGTTAAATTCCAGTTTCCAAATGAACCAATCTTAGAATGGAAGGGTAATGTCGTAATGCCAAAAGGGTAGATTTATTTCATACCTTAGAGTGAGAAAGCTAATTTCCAAAGGATGATTGTATTATCTAGTACATGTAAGGGTTACCGATGCTGAAGCACAAACTCTTTAGTCCATGCCTACTGTTAATAAAAATCCAAAAGTATTCTCATATGAACTTCCAAGAATCCCTCTAGATAGGGAGATTAAGTTTGGAATTGATGTTCTTCCTGGTACTAAGCCATTATCTATTCCTCCATATAAAATGGCTTTTCAACCAAGTGTCTCACCATGGGGCACACTACTCTTAGTTGTCTAAAAGAAGGATGGGTGATTACGTATGTGCATTGATTACCATCAGTTGAACAAGGTCACCATAAAGAATAAGCATCTACTTCGAGGATTGATGACTTGTTCGACCAATTTCAGGACGCCAAGTGTTTCTCCAAGATTGTCCTCAGGTCAGGGTATCACCAATTGAAAGTCAGAGAAGAGGATATTTTGAAAACAGTCTTCAAGACCCAATATGAACATTTTGAATTCCTCACAATGTCTTTTGGGTTGACGAATGCCACAACAGCTTTTATGGACCTTATGAATAGGGTAACCAAGCCTTATCTTGATCTATTTGTAATTGTGTTCATTGATGAAATCTTACTATACTCGACGAGTGAGAATGAACATGCAGATCACCTCAAGTTAGTGTTGCAGACTCTTCGAGATAGCCAACTGTATGATAAATTTTCAAAATGTGAGTTTTGGCTAGAATCAATGGCATTCTTAGGCCATGTGGTTTCTGGTGAGGGTATCAAGGTCGATTCCCAAAAGATAGAGGCAGTTAAGAAATAGCCAAGCCCCACAACTCCCATAGATATTAGGAGTTTCTTGGGTTTAGCTGGTTACTACAGAAGGTTTGTAGAGGGGTTTTCCTCTATATCTACCCATTGACTAAGTTGACCCAGAAAAAAACCAAATTTCAATTGTTTGATACATGCGAGAAAAGTTTCCAGGAACTAAAGGTGATATTGACTACCACTCCAGTTTTGACTTTACCGAAGGGAACCGATAGATTCGTGGTTTACTGTGATGCTTCAGGAATAGGTCTTGGTTGTGTTTTGATGCAGAATGGGAGAGTTGTAGCCTATGCTTCCAAACAGTTAAAGATTCATGAAAAGAACTATCTGACACATGACTTAGAGTTAGTTGTTGTAGTGTTTGCGCTAAAGATGTGGGTCGCTATTTGTATGGAGTTCACGTGAATATCTTCACTGACCACAAAAGTCTCCAATACATTTTCAAACAAAGAGTTGAACCTTAGGCAAAGAAGATGGTTTGAGTTACTCAAGGATTATGATGTTTATATTCTCAACCACCCAGGGAAAGCTAATGTGGTAGCCGATGCCCTTAGCCGACTGTCCATGGGAAGTCTAGCTCATACGGAAGAAGGTAAGAAGGAATTAACAAGATGTGTTCATAGATTAGCAAGCCTAGGAGTTTGCTTTTTAGACTCCGAGAATGGCAATGTGGTTATTCAAAATAGGGCAGAATCATCCCTAGTTACAGAAGTAAAGGAGAAGCAGTATAATGATCCTATCTTGCTCTAGTTGAAGCAATAAAGTCACAAGCACAAGACTATGGCTTTTGAGCTAGGGGGAGATAGTACTTTAAGGTACCGAGGTAAATTATGTATACCAGACATTAACAGACTTCGAGAGAGAATTATGGCAGAAGCGTACAACTCCAGGTATTCTATCCACCCTGGTTCTACAATATGTACCATGATTTAAAGGAAATTTATTGGTGAAATGATATGAAGAAGAATATAGCATACTATGTGGCTAAATGTCCAAACCAGCAAGTTAAAGCAGAGCACCAAGACCAGGGGGCTTAGCTCAGAATATAGAACTTCTTGTATAAAAATGGGAGATGATCAATATGGACTTCATAACAGGTTTACCTCGCTCATTTCGGAAGCATGATTCAATTTGGGTGATTGTAAACCGACTTACCAAGTCAGCACACTTTTTGCCTGTCAAGATGACAGATTCCGCAAAGGATTAGTCTAAGTTGTACATTTAGGAGATTGTCCGATTGCATGGGACCCCGTGTGCATTATTTCCGATAGAGGTGCTCAATTTACAACGCATGATTCAAACGCTCGAAGATATTTGGAGGTCCTTCCCGAAAGGATCGGGTACTCGTGTCAATCCTATACCCGCAAACAGATGGTCAAGTTGAGTGCACTATTCAAACACTCGAAGATATGTTGAGAGCATATGTTTTAGATTTCAAAGATAATTGAGATGATCACTTATCTCTTGTTGAGTTTGTTTATAACAATAGTTATCATGCCCGTATCAAGATGGCACCCTACGAAAGCCCTGTATGGGCGAAGATGCAAATCACCCGTAAGTTGGTTCGAAGTTGGTGAGGCAAAACTACTAGGACCAGACTAGGTTCATCAGGCTATGGAGAGGTTAAATTGATTCAGGAGCAGTTGAGGACTGCTCAGAGTCGCCAAAAATCCTATTCGGATGTACGATGTAGAGGCCTTTAATTTGATGTTAATGATTGGGTATTCTTCACGGTTCCTCCTATGAAGGGCCTCGTGCAATTTAGGAAGAGAGAGAAGCTCAGTCTCAAGTATAATGGTCCCTACAAGGTCTTACGGAGAATGGAGATAGTAGCCTGTGAGCTGGAATTGCCTACGAAATTGACCTTAGTCCCTTGTAATCCGTATTGAGAATACAGGTGTCAAGGAGAATCTGGCTTATGAAGAAGCTCCTGTGGCCATCTTTGATTGCCAAGTTTGCAAATTGAGGACCAAACAAATAGCATCCGTAAAGGTACTATGGAGGAACCACAATGTTGAAAAGGTACATGGGAAGCTGAGGATGATATGAAAGCAAAGTACCCTCAGTTATTCCTCGAGCGAGAAGAAAATGTTTAAGGTAACGATCTTAATCTTACTCTACGATTCTATGAATTCATGTCATGTCATAATGCTCTTGATTTATGAAACTCATCCCTTACATTACCATATGTCCTACAAACTCATGTCTTATGATACGCCTCCATGTTTAAATGAACTCATGATAAGTCTCATCTATTCTAAGTCTACATATCTCATATGACTCATGGCTACGATTCCTTTCCACTAAAAGTTATGAAATTCCTAGCGAGAATGATGTTTATGATGATGAACGAAGAGAAAAGTAAGTTTTGAGAAAATTCCCTTTTCCATGGGTTAGGAAGCCAAAGAGGGACTATGTTTATGTTTCTTAAGTATTCCTTCATGTCTACGCACATTTTGATGCTCCATGAGGCTTATGATAGTGTTTTTGGTTAACTGACACATGTTTGAGAATTAGGGATAGTCCTGTTACAAAAGAAACTTTGCCAAGATTTTTGAAAAAAATTCAGAGTTAGATTCTATTCATGTCCATGACCATCATTCAAGGACAAATGATCCCAAGGGGGAGATCTCCATGACCATAATTCGAGGACGAATGATCCCAAAAGGGAAATATTGTAACACCTCGTACCTTCGACTATGGTTTGGACCATCAGACGTATGAGATTAGACCTTACACCAGTGAATATGGTTGTACCTGGGTGTAAAGGTCTAATTAAGTGTTTGAAGTGTGTTGGATGTGAATTAAGGCCATATGGAAACTCTAAAACAAAGTTGGATTGAAAGCTTCCCTACTGATGAAGTTTATCGAAAAATCTGGTGCACGATCCAAATTTAAACAAGCATATCTCCTAAAGTATGACGAGTTATGTGTTGTATTGCCTATCAAATTAAAGGTCTACGAGTCTAGTTTCCACCGCATCAAACCGTTCATCATTTGGACCTTCCTACAAAAAGTTATGATCATTTTACCAAAAGGTAGTAGAGCAGAGATTTCACTGGTAAATTCTGTGGCCAAAATTCCCCTTATGTGAACCGCAGAATGGACTTCATAGTCCCAGGCATTATATCAACTTCTGCGACCAAAGTGCAAACCGCAAACCATTATGTTGTCTGCAGAATGGCCTAAGAAACTTTTTAAAATACTTTTCTTCTCGAATTTTTCATTATATTTTTCACTCCCATTAGCCCTAAGACAATTTTCTCTCCTCTTCTCAACCTTCAACACTAAGCTATGTTCCTCCCATGTATTCTAAGCACTCCGAATCTATATTTATGAATTCCTAACAAGGTTCTACACCATAATCTTAAGGTTTTCTAAAGAAACTCAACTCAAGGTTCAAGAAAGTTTTTTGCCATTACTCTTCATCAAAGATCAGATTTTTCTTGGGTATTTGATTCCAATTGAGGTATGTAAGGCTATTCCACGTGTGGGAACATCTTGTTTCTTCCCCACTCCATTTATCCGTGAAAACCCATGAAATTCTCCTTCTTGAGACAGTTAGGGCTAACATAGAAAGTTATGATCTTGCTCTTGTAAATTAAATTTGAATGGTATGAATTTCTTATGTGGACATTATTGCTCTATTCTATGATCTTCATGAACCTTCCTATGAAAAGTGCCAATTACATAAATTAAATTTTCTTCAAAAGAGAAGCCTTTATAGATTTTTATTAGCTATGAATATGACTTAACAAATATGAATTTCGAATGTGTTTTAATGAACGTGAACTATGAGTATGACATGATGAACTAACTATGACTTAAGAGCTTATGAACGTTAAATGATGACTATGAGTTAATCTCGCCATGTAATGAATAGTAGTATTAATAACCGAGAAGGCATTCTTCCAAAACCACGTATGCCAACATAGAATATGGATCATTCTTTTGGCTCGGGCAAATCCTCTGTGTGCCCCTGGTAAGGGCTCATTATGGATTCTTGCTAGCAATCATGTCATGTATGTCTCAATTCTCATACCCCAGTAAGATATGAGATGACTTAGGTGATCGGTACATAATCTTACATGGTGGATTATGTTAGTTAAACTAAGAACCTCTCATAACGAAACTAATGAATGATAAAAGATGAGTACGATAAGGTCAACATCCTCTGATTCCCTCCATGCTATGATTATGTTTCCTGGTTGTCCTTCTATTTCAGTTATTTTCATGTTTTTATTCTGTCATATTACATACAGTACATTCTACATGTACTTACGTCCCTTTTGTCGGGGACGCTACATTTTTAATTAATGTAGACTCAAATACACAGGCAGACGATTGAGCCGCACGTTAGGTTCCACTCATTCTGGCTTTAGTGATCCCCACTTACTTTTGGGGCCTAGTTTTACATTCAGTACCGCTAGGTTTTGCCCACAGGTACGTAGGATGCCTTGTCCCGGTAAAAAAAACAGTTTATTCATTTATGTTAGAGGCTTCACAGATTAGATGAGTCTACAATGTTTAATGATGTAAACTTGGCAGATTTCTCTATTTAAGAAGTTTTATGTTTTGATCTAAATGAAAGCTTTTGAAATTGTAGACCATCCGCATGGGATGGTGAATGGAGAGCCCCAATTGTAGAAAAAAAACCCCAACCCCATGAGAATTTCTTTCTTCTTAAAGGATTCTACTGATGATATGAAATCTATCTTATCTCTTCTGTACATGTTAAGAGTATGTCATGCTAACTGGTTCGCTCAAGCGGGTTAAGGTATCAAGTGGCGGTCTCACCTAGGCTCAGGGTTGGGGCGTGACAAATACCTTGAACATTGTCCACCTCACCGATCGGTATGATCTCATATTTTCTAAGGTTGATCTTGAGGCCCGACATACCCTGAAACCTTATGAGAATCTGCCTCGAGTATGACAACTGAGATAACAGCTGCATCACAAAACACTAATATCATCAGCAAATAAGAAATGTGTCTGTCACAATGTTATGCCCCCTAAAGAAGCATTAAAGCCCCTTAAGAGACCTTTATCAACCGCTTTGTCCATATTTTGCTCAATGTTTCCATCACCCAAATAAATAGTATGGGAGATAGTGGATCTCCCTATCTCAAGCTCTCTTGTATATTTTTATAAGAGCTCTACTTCTCTCTTCCATACAACCCGCAATGAGTGCTGCTAGAGAACATCCCATACCCTTCGTCTTTTCCTCCGTTTTTTAAAACAACACCTCCTTAATGATGCATAGCATCACCCATGCAAATTGCCATTGATTAACAATGTATTTATAGTATTTCAACTAACTAAATGTCACTATTTTCTCTCCCTAGCAAGGTCCTGAAATAACTTGATAATATCAGAAGAAATTTCTTGCGGGAGCGCAACAGCGAGGAGCACAAATTTCACCTCATAAAGTAGCCAAAATCATTCTACCAAAGCACCTGGGCATAAAGGACTTGGCTCTCAATGGTTACTCGTGAAATGGTTATGAAGGTACACACAAGAGGATCAAACTTTATGAAAGGCATTAAACAAGGCAAAACATAGGGTCCAAAACCACTACTCGACCAAGCTATCTAGATCCCCACATGGTGTATGCCTCTGGAAGAGTATATGCAAGCATAAGGATGAGTTCTTTCAAAAACTTAAACGATATCAGGCAATGGTCTAGACATCAGGTTTTGGAAGGATAGGTGATTAAACAACACCATCCTAATGGATGAAGTCCCCAGTCTCTTCCAAATCTCATGTGAGCCACACTATACCATCTTTAGAATAGAGAACACAACACTTAGAACCTTCAATCCAGAAGGATTCCTTCTAGATTGGAAATTGAGGATATTTGCATATTGTCCGGAAGGGATGGCTACATGTTAAGTGTGCAGGCAACAGATTAGTTAAGATGGGGCAGTGTCAATGATGGTAGCTATTTCGTGAAAGCGGGGAGAATGCAAACTCATGTGCGCAAATATGAGCTAATTGATTGTTGGCCATGGAAGTTGATATAGAAGAAAAAGTTAGTTACAACACCTAAATGTTTCAACTGTATTGGACAGTCCTAGATGAAGCCTGCCTCAAGCCAGACTATCTCATAAAAAGGAGCATCCAGATTGTCAGCAGCTACATGTACCAAAGGGATTTAGAAAACAACAATCACCTACTTTTACATTGTATGGTGGTTGCAGACTTATGGAATATATTATACTCTATTTTTACTGAAGAAAGCAAACGCGAAACAGGGAAAGAAGCAGAGGGCAAGAAGATGGAGAAGACATATATACAAGAAAGAGGGAAATAACACTGCCACAAACCACATGCCAAAGACTGGGGGAATTTCAAAGGAAAGATTGAGTAAGCAGGGGAACCCACTTTTAACCTGATGATGGGGGCAAATAGGAGAGAAGGAATAGGTCCAGCAAATGACCTTTTAATTGGTGGGCCGGGTGTAAAGCCCACACCACAAAATCTGCTCTATTTGGAACACTCAGCCAGTACCGGAAAACTGAGCCCAATTAAAGAAACAAGGCTATTCACAGAGCGGTTGGTTAATTAGATGAACAATATCAACAGAAGAGAACCTCACAAGCCTTATCTTCATTAATTTTGAAGGGGATAATGAGATCAGGCTAGACAAGGCAGAGGGGGATGAGAGTTCAGAGAAATTACTTGCATGCAAGAACATGAGGGAGGATTTATCAATGGTGGAAAGCAATTCAGCCCAGAAACAGCACAGCAATGGGGACGAAGATTATTTAGACACTCTCATAGTAATGTATTCGGAGCCACAACCACTGCAGGTTGATTGAGCACACAAGATGAAGATTTGGTTGCAAAAGCAAATATATGGGTCCAAAATAATATGATTCAATTGAGCCAGAAATTTGGTGTGGATTTTAAAGGATGCGAAGAGGAAGCCTATGCTCTGTTGATGTAACTAGACCAGCGAAGGGAAAAGGGGAACAAGATAGGGGGAAGTATCAAAGCAGCAAACACAAAGAACGCAATACCAAAGGAGGTGAGAAATTTGTTCTTTGATATGAATTTCAAAGAAGGGGAACCGAGGTCCAGCGAGAGGAATCTAGCTCTTACCTATAAATGAGAGTGAAGATTATTTCATGGAACGTTAGAGGGATACATGGAGCCAAGAAAAGGGAAACTGTGAGGAAGTTAATTCACCAATGGGAGGGCGATGTTTATGTATTAATAGAGACAAAATTAAATGGGCAGATGGATGGCATATTACAGACCATATGGAGTAACAGATGGTCGAGGGAAATGCATAAGGAGGCTAGCGGGAATAGTGGGGGACTCCTACTTCTATGGGACAAACGAATATGGAAAGGGGAAATGGTGGAGAATGGAACTCAATGCATCACTGGTAAATTCACTGGAGTTAATGAAGATTTTAGCTGGTACATTAGTGCAATGTATGCAAACTGCAACAGAGAGATCAGAAGAGTGCTTTGGGAGGAATTGAGGAACATCAGAAACAGGTTTGACGGGAGATGGATTGTATGTGGTGACTTCAACATCACCAGATATCCAGCAGAGAGGACAAACTGCCACAGAATGAGTGGAGCCATGATAGAATTTTCTTCCTGCATTGAGGACCTAGAGCTGGTTGATCCTCCTTTATTTGGAGAATCATTCACTTGGAGAAGGGGGGAGGATCACAGCTGTGCATCAAGGATTGATAGATTCTTGCATTGCACTCAATGGGGGGATAGTTTTAACCACAATAAACAAATGGTTATGCCAAAAATAAAATTCAAACCATAACCCTATTGAACTATCATGTGGGGATTGGGAATGGAAGAAGTCTTATTTTAAATTTGAGTCATGGTGGCTGGAAGTAGAGGGATTCAAGGACAAAGTAAAGGAATGGTGGGAATCCTTCATTGTGAGTGGGAGAGCAGGATATGTACTGGTTGAGAAACTGAAGATGCTAAAAGAAAAAATGAAGGAATGGAGCAAGGAAAACAGGGTAGATTTGAGGCAGAGGAAGGGCATTCTAAATCAGATAGCAGATTAGGAAAGAATCCAGGAGCAAAGGGCCCTTACAGATGATGAACTGATCCAGAAGACAAACCTTGCTATGAAATTTGAAGAGGTAGCAAAAAATGAAGGCATGGAAACAGAGATCTAAGATACAATGGTTAAAGCTAGGTGACAAGAATACAAAATTCTTCCATAGAATTGCCACCTCTCACAATAGGTTTAATTCCATGGAACAATTGGAAGTCGATAGAGTCACTACAAAGGAACCTGATAGGATCAAAGAAGCTGTATTGAAGTTCTACAAAGAACTATATAAGGAGGCAGAACAATGGAGGCCAGATTTGAAGTTACATGATGTATCAATGATAAGCCAGGAAGATCAAATATGGATACAGAGAAGCTTTGATGAAGAGGAAGTCCTAGAGTGCATCAAAATGTGTGCTATGGAGAAGGCTCCTGGACCAGATGTCTTTCGAATGCTATTTTTCCAGACTTTCTGGGAAATCTTGAAGGGAGATATGATGAGCACACTTCAGCTTTTTCACTCCAATCAGGTATTTGAGAAAAGCTTCAATGAAGGAAAGCAGGAGCTTCTGAACTGAAAGACTACAGACCAATCAGTCAGGTTGGGGGAGTCTACAAGATCATTGCAAAGTTTCTGGCAGAAAGGTCAAAAAAGGTGATCAATAAACTGATTAACATGCATCAGGTGGCTTTTATCAAAGGCAGACAAGATTATGGATGCTGCTCTAATAGCTAGTGAGTGCATTGACTGTAGATTGAAAGGAGAAGCCTCTGGTCTAATGTGCAAACTGGACATTCAAAAAGCCTATGATCATGTTAACTGGTCCTTTCTGCTTAACATCCTCAAGCAAATGGGTTTTGGCGACAAATGATCGAAGTGGATTGAATATTGCATCAAAACAGTGAGATTCTCTGTATTAGTGAATGGGGAGCCTGTGGGTTTCTTTGCATAAGAGAGGGGCTTGAGGCAAGGGAATCCCCTCTCTCATTCCCTATTTATTCTAGTAATGGAAGGTTTTGACAGCATGATGAGAATAGCAGCTCAGAATAGGTGGATCAAGGGCTTCAAAATTGGAGATAGAGCTAGGGAAGAAAAGGAAATATGCCACCTGCTCTATGCAGATGACACAATTATTTTTTGTGAACCAGAAGCTAAGCAGATTAGCTACATCAGATTGATATTGATGTTGTTTGAAGCAGTAGCAAGCCTAAAAACACACTAGGGGAAAAGCAGCCTATTCCCAGTCAAGGAGGTCTCATAGATTCAAGATTTGGCAGATATACTAGGCTGTACAGTAGAGAAGTTGCCAATAATTTACCTAGGCATTCCTTTAGGGAACAAACACAAGGCTCTGGAAATATGGGATTGGATATTAGAAAAGACAGAGAGGAAGTTAGCAAAATGGAAGGCACAGTATTCTCTTTAGGGGGAAGATTGATCTTGATTAATTGTATTATAGACTCCTTCCTACTTATGTGATGTCTTTGTTTCCAGTTCCATCAAGTGTGACAAAAAAATTGGACAGGTTGAGGAGGAAGTTTCTATGGAAAGGCAGCAAGGAAGGAAAGGGCTACAGTTTGGTGAAATGGGAAACAGTGTTGCTTAGCAAAGATAAAGGAGGTTTGGATATCAGAAACCTCAATCTACAAAACAAAAGTCTTCTTCTGAAATGGTTGTGGAGGTATACCAGTGAGGAGAGTGCACTGTGGAAGGAAGTAATAAAAGCAAAGTATGGTAAGCTGAGTCCCTGGTGCACTAAACCAGTCAATTAACCATTTGGGGTGGGGGTGTGGAAAACAATCAGAAATTTATGGCCATTGATGGAAGAAGACTTAGAATACAAGGTGGGTAATGGTGCTAAAACCAAATTCTGGAAAGAAGGCTGATTTTACCAAACACCTTTGCGTGAGTCTTTCTCAAATTTATTTTCCATATGCAACAGTCCTAAAGCAAGAGTGTGTGATTGCTGGACAGAGTAGGGCTGGGATCTCTCATTTAGGAGAATGCTAAATGACTAAGAGGTGGAGAGGGTGGCTTCCTTGCTTGAGAAACTTAGAGGTGCTAGCACAAATAGAACAAAACCAGACAGAGCTCTATGGAAACATTGCAAGGAGGGAAGATTCATAGTCAACAATACATATAAAAGAGGGCTACAAAGCATGAATGAAGGAACACAATATCAATGGAACTATATTTGGAAAGGTCTAACTCCAACCAAAGTAAAATGCTTTACCTGGTTAGTTATCAAAAGAGCATGTCTAACTCAAGAAGTACTCTCCAAAGGAAAGGGATGCAACTAGTTCCTAGATACTTTTATGCAACACAACAGGACAAACAAACAAGCATCTGTTTTGCATTGCAAGTTTACCACACAAATTTGGAAATTCTTCCTAAACACAACAAGCACCAACTGGACCATGCCAGAGCACAGAGCTGATCTACTTAGTTGTTGGATAAGGAGGGGAGGAAGTAAAAGACAGAAAAGGTAGTGGAGGTTAATACCTCCATGTATATGGTGGACAGTATGAAAGAAAGAAATGATAGATTCTTTAAAGATAGGTCCAATTCTATTCACAAAGTAAAATGGAATTGTATTGTATGTTTACTTTTTTGGTGTAAACAGTTTTGTATAGAAGACACAAGCCAGGTTATAGATCTTATAGGAAATCTGTAAGTTCTTTTTTTGGAGGTGACCAGCATGCCCTGAATGCTAAGGAATACAATCTTTACCAATTTTCAAAAAAAAAAAACTTAGTTGGATAATGCCACAAAGCACTAAAGAAGCCTTTGAATGTTGGTGCAGCTAGAGAGCTGGTAAAGCCGTTAAAGAAATCTCCAAGAAGATACCTGCAAAGTATTAATTTGGTGTGTGTAATACGAAAGGAACATAAAGTGTTTTGATTGTTCTTTTTTGGAATTAATAAAGAAGTAATGGTATTGAAATCAGAAATGTGGCACAAGTTAGTGCCAATGAAATACAAATTTAGAATCATTATGTATGGATCAAAAAAGAGAAGATTCCACCTACACAAACACCTACTCCTGTAGTGAGTCTATAAAGTCAAACCTACAATTTTCATCCTTAACATCCTATAGGTTATGCCAAAAAGTCAAAAACCATAAGCAAGTGTACTTAATCTTCTGTAAAACCTCTATATTTCTTCTAAAGCATTATGTATTCCCTTCTTTCCATATTACCCAGCACATACATGCTGGCACAGTATTCCAAATTTTCTTTATTGATTTACACATTCCCCTAATGCCCCAACTGGCAAGAAGATCCTTTACTGCACATCACATGGCAAAAGAGACCCAGAAAAGATGAACAAATTTGTCTTTCTACTGTGCAGTGCAAAAAAGATGGTTTTCATTTTCCTCCTCACTATTGCACATGTTACATCTGCTACAGATTGAGACACATTTTCTTTGAAGGTCACCTTGAGTAAGGCATGCTCTTGTGAAACTGTCCACATAAAACAAGATGTTTTCATAGTTTATTAACTGCAAACTATTCCCTCAAGGCTGGATGTTTAGTATACCTTTATAGTTAGAACAACACCTCCCCTACAGATTCCTCTGATAATATTTTGAACTTTTTTAGCTCTAGGGTACAAGTATAGTCTTTGACATAATGCACCAAACAAAATATTTTTGTTCACCTACCTTTGTTATATTATGCATCTTCTTTATGCCAGTAATGAGAACTCTTATCACTTTATCAAAAAAAAATGATGCATAGCATCACCCATTGTAGCCTGTACGATCTAAAGCTTTTTCACAAAAAGCGAAAAACTACTTGTGTAAAAGAAGATCCATGTTTCGCCCACTCTTACACATGAAACACCAATTGACATATGTAATCTTCCTATTCCTCAAGTCTTTAGCTGTCAGAATCGATCCCTTCAGTGCCAACTAAGTAGAAATATAGCTTTCATAGAGCCCTAGGAATCCAAACTGATAGATATTTGAAGGCCAATTAATCAACAAGACCTTATTATAATAAGATATTTGAAAACAAGGCATTACTCTCCATCCCTGCCTTCAAGAATCATGCTTTCCATTCAAAGGTCTTCATTCATAGAGCAATTCAACCAACTTTGGAATTCCACTACTTTCCCACCCTGAACCTTGACTCTAAGCCGTAAGTCCAATTAACTTTCCCTTTTGTAACTCCAAAACCGTTGGACTGTTATCTCCTTTTGGGAAGAAATTGTAGATGTTCCAAAATGTGAGTCTCAATGCATTATCCGCACATCTTGTGTTCCAAAAACTAACCTTACTCCCATCTTCTACCTTGAAAACTGATATTACCAATAAACTCTACCTATCCTTCTAAGTATTCCTCTACAAGTCATGCTCAAAAGCGAGTGTGATGTGTTTAGTCTAGCCCACTTCCATGATAGTATATTTTCCACTATCACCTCCCTCTATAGAGCCTCCTCTATCCCTAATCTCCACAATCATTCTCCCAATAAGGTCTGGTGAAGTCCCGGAGATTTTTCATCCCAGGCCGCCACCAATCTAAAAAGTGAAACTTTCTAGCTCCGCTTGCAAAGTCAAATAGAAAGTTCTTAGAAGTTTATTTGAATTTACATGAGGTCTGGTGAAGTCCCGGAGATTTTTCATCCCAGGCCGCCACCAATCTTAAAAGTGAAACTTTCTAGCTCCGCTTGCAAAGTCAAATAAAAAGTTCTTAGAAGTTTATTTGAATTTACATGTAACCAGTGTAGTGAAAAGCAAGCGCTTTATTGGTGAGGCAACACAAAGAGCAGGTAGTCTCTTCAATAGTGCGGGGCAAGGCGACCTTGAAGAAGCGCAAGCTACGGTAGCAAATAGCAATTGCTTTGTAACTTTTTTTAAAGAATCTAAGACTTTTTTAGAGGAAAAGAAAAGGAGAAGAGAAGATGACCTTTTAGACAAAAATAATACGAGAATTTCAGACTCACCGTTTTTGATACTTAGGGTTTGTTCCTCTTCTTCTTTTTCCTCTACTTCCACTTGTTTTCTCCCTCTCGCT
This sequence comes from Datura stramonium, assembly GCA_018107945.1. Taxonomy (NCBI): domain Eukaryota; kingdom Viridiplantae; phylum Streptophyta; class Magnoliopsida; order Solanales; family Solanaceae; genus Datura; species Datura stramonium. The sequence goes on from JACEIK010001154.1 coordinate 296,476, forward strand.
GCTTCTCAGAGCAATGTTAATATGAGAAATAGAATATGGGAGAAAGTTTATGGGAATGTGTGATTCCAACGTCTCATGTTTCCATCTATCTATAAACACACTTTACGATGAAAACCGTTACAATTGTCCAATGTAGGACACTAAACAATACCATACAAACCTATTTAACATCTAACACTCCTAGTCAGATCGGTCCATACACATCATATATGTTGAGCTTATTGCTCATATAACTAACTCAGGAGCCTGGAAGAGACTTGGTAAATATGTCTACAAGTTGAGCAATGGACTTCAAAAATCTTGTGAAAAATACCTCTTAAAAGTATCTTTTCTGACAAAGGGATAATCATTCACGATGTGTTTGGTCCTCTCATGAAAAACTGGATTTAAAGCAATATGAAGCATAATTTGATTGTCACAAACAAGTTTCGTCTAAGTAGTTTCTCCAAATTTGAGTTCTTTCATAGTTGTTTGATTCGATTATTACTTCACAAGTCACAACTCGATGTTCTGCTTCAACACTAGATCTCGCAATGACATGTCTCTTGCCCTTTCAGGATACTATATAGCCTTCACCTAGAACACAGTATCCAAAGGTGCTTCAACATCTGTATACCCGAATATTCTCCTCATGTCCTTGATCCTCATAAAAAGTTGCCATTTTCCTGGAGTGGATTTTATATAGCGAAGGATACAAGTTATTGCATCCCAATGAACTTCAGATGGAGAATCTAGAAACTAACTGATGACTCTAGCTTAAAAGGCAATATTAGAGCAAGTTACAGTGAGATAATTTAAGAGTTAATGGCCAAAAACACACCTAAACTATCACCTTTTAGCGAATTTCATACCTCAACTTTCCATTATTCCATTTACCTACCTAAACTATAACTCTCTTTGTATTAAGACATAACTAGATGTTGAGTTGGCCTACACTCTACTGTTGTTGATTGGGAAAAAATATTTAGCCAACTCGGCATCTAGGTGTGTTTTAATACAAAAGGAATGATAATTTAGATAGGTAAATGGAAAAATGGAATAGTTGAGGTATGAAACTCGCAGAAAAGTTCTAGTTTAGGTGTGTTTTTGACCATTAACTCATAATTTAATTTGCCAAATAATCTGTGTATCTCCTGAGGTTATCGTAAGGCTCTCCTCGACCTAGTAGGAGCTTAACATTTGAATTCATAGGGGTCTCATAGGTCTACAGTTTGTCAATCTTGTCTCCTTAAGTATGTCACGAGCATGCTTATATAATGAAATGATAATGCCTGATATGGACTGAGCTACGTTAACACCTAGAAAATATTAGTATGAAAATGTTGAAAGAGAGGTGTTTCAGGCTATTACTGCCCTCTTGATCATGACACACAAGCTTTTTTGTGATGTAGATAGTTTTCCTGGTTAACATCCTTGAGACAGTCTTTTATATAGTTCCAAGCAATGTCAGGACTCGAGATCAATCTCACAAAGTTAAGATCTCTCTGATAGGAGAGGTGGACAATAATGACTATTTAGCACGAGTGTTCAATTGCAGGATCGGAGATCTCCTTGGCATTTACCTTGGATTGACTTTGGGAGGTTTTAACAAGGCCTAACTACGTGGAATTTAGTAATTGGACAAGTTGAAAAGAGAATAGCAGGATGAAAAATAAATCCTTGTTCAACCAGGGAAAGGGCAGTCTCGGGTCTTCATATCAACATGCTCAAGAGTGTAATTTATCCCGTTAATGAGGTGCAGAACATAGAAGATCTGGCTGCCATATTGGGTTGTAGTATTGGAACATTCCCAACCACATTTTGGGTCTCCCATTGGGAGCCAAATACAAGGCAGAAGGCATTTGGAGTGGAGTCATAGAAAAGTTTGAAAACGCTTGCTTCTTGGCAAATGCAGTACCTTTCTATGGGTGGTAGACTAACATTGATCAACAATGTGCTTGATAGCATCCCAACATATAGTATGTCACTATATCCCATTTCCAGTAAGGCATAGGAGCAGCTGGACAAGATCAGAAGGAATTTTCTCTGGGAAGGAAACAGTAGCAGCCACAAATCTCATTTGGTCAAGTGGGATAAGGTCTTGCTGCCAAAAGAATTGGGTGGCCTGGGCATCAGAGACTTAGCACTTCACAATAAATGCTTACTAATGAAGTAGCTATGGAGATACACTCAGGAGGATCAGTGCCTATGGAAAGATGTCATTATTGCAAAACACGGAGCCCTAAACCACTGGTGCTCTAAAGTCTCAACTGAACCTTATGGTGTTGGCATCTGGAAAAGCATAAGCAAGTTACGAGAGAGGTTCTCTCAACACAAGCACATGGTAGTAGGGAATGGTCAGCATATCAGTTTCTAAAAAGATAAATGGTTGGACAACACCCTCTAGTGGCTGCCTACCCCAACATATTCCACATAGCAAATGAGCCAAATGCTACAATATATCAGCACAGGGAAGAGAACTCTTGGAACCTCAACCTTTGAAGGAACATACAAGATTGGGAGATAGAAGAGTCGCTCAGCTTTTTAGCAGCAATTCATAGTGCCACAATCAACAGGCTTGCACCAGACCAGCAAAATGGGGAGAGAGGAGGGATGGAGAATTTACAGTTAAAGTTGCATATAAGTTTCCAGGCCCACATAATGCAATCACAGCCCATTGGCCTTGGAAGCTTATTTGGAAAGTCAAGTTGCCTCCTAAAATCAGCTGCTTTAGCTGGACAGCATTGCATGAAGCATGTTTGACTCAAGATAATCTAGCCAGAAGAAAGTTTCAAATGGCAAACAGATGCTATATGTGCATGGAGAAAGCAGAGACGCACAACCACCATTTTATACACTGTCCAGTGGCAACAGACTTATGGAGTTTATAACACTTTTCGGACTCAATTGGGTCATGCCACAGAATATTGGGGATGTTTTTGAGAGCGGGAGTTGCTGGAAAGTTGATAGCACCATCAAAAGAATCTGGAAGATGATACCTGCTGCCATTTTTTGGAGTATCTGGAATGAAAGGAAGAGGAGATGCTTTGATGGAACATCAACTAACTGCCAATCTATAAAAGCTAGTTGTCTCATGTTTTTGTATAGTTGGGTTTATTTGTCCCCAATTGATTCCCTTATACTCTCTTGAACTTTGTCACCTCCCTAGCTTTTAACTAGACATGTACTGGAGATGACAAGTACTTTTTGCTACTCTACTTTTGTAACGATTATGCATCCACTTGATGACAGCAATGAAATTATTTAGCTCATCAAAAATACTATCAACAGCACATTGTCAAGCACGCTAGCCTTGGTCCTTCAATTGCTTGATTGCAACACGGAAATTAAAACAAAGGAAAAGGCAGTACTTTGTGTTATATTTGTTTGTGATGGAAGCCTAAAGTAAGTTGCTGAAACAAGCTACTGAAGGAGGTCACTCAGCGAGATAGAATAGTAGGAATGCGTAATAAGGAAATACCAACGTCACACATCTTATTTGCATATGCAAAGCTAATCTTTAGCAAACCCAAAACCCAAACAAATACAAGCATTATTAGGACTTAGATTGGCTCGAGATGGTGTCAGGACTACACACCAACACATAGAAATCTGAGTTGATACCAGTTGCAAGGTTACAACATTCCAGATCTAGAGTGAATAATAGGTTGCAAAGCTTTAGTTTCTATGTTTAATGTTTGAATTCCAAGTCAACTACTTTTATAACTTTTATAAAAGCTTAAATTAGAACAAAACTCAAATCTTTCACCACTTCATATTAAACGACAATATATTAAGATCGAAGGACTTTAGAAAGGAGGACTCGTCATCTATAGAAGCATTGAGTAGAATAATGGATAGAGTATTGGCAGGTGGTTACTTGAGGGGTTCTCTACGACCATCTAGGGGCAATTTACAGTGAAGGTTTCACATCTCTTATTGATAATGCATTTAGTTTTCTGTGACAAGTTCCCATATGGTTCTAGACGGTGTTAGGTCTCAAGATCAAACTCAAGAAGTGTGATGTCGTTCCAGAGGATGATGTGAATAATATTAAGAAACTTGCACAAGTGCTTAATTTCAACTAGTTATCTTGGAGTTTGCAAGAAGACCTTATTGAGGAAGTGGCTGTGGAGATTCTGGGATTGAGAAAGCGCTCTATTGAAGTAGGTAGCGGAAAAGTGTGCAATTGTTGAGAGGGAATGGAAAATATCACTTCCTTTTGGGTGCATGATTTTGGAGGAATATCACGAGAGAATGAGAAGATTTCATTGGCAACATAAACTTCGGGTAATAGGATGAAAGTAGAATCACCTTTTGGAGTCACCGGTGGGGTGGAGAAGAGAGTTACGACTCACATTCGTGAATATTTTTAGTATCTAAGACCATTTATAGTATCTTATACCAGAAACAAATGATAGTACAACAAATTCATAGGTTACAAGAGGGGGATTTGGTAGGTAATAAAGATGAAGAGAAACCTTCAGGACTGGAAATAGTAGAATTCTCATGCCTGATTGAAATGCTGTATAAGAACAGTACATCTCATGTCAGTCGGGACTAATGGAGGTGGGAATGGGAAGAGATGGATTATTTTAAATGAAGTTATAATATCATAAGTTCTTGTTAAGGGATGAGTCTAGTTTTCTACTTATTTGAATTCCCAGGGCACCAAGAAAGGTGTGCATATAAATTGGTTGGTACGTTGGAGGAGCTATTTTTTAAACGGGGTAGAAGAGCTATATTAACAGCTGAAAATTTGAGAGAAAGGCAGATTACATGTCAGCTGTTCTTCATGCACAAACATTCAGGTGAAAATATGGGCGCATTCTACTACAGTATCCAATGGCAGATTGCATGTGGTGTGAGATTTTGAGATGATTCAAGACGCCAGGGACGATGCCTGACACAGTGAGGAGGCATTCTCCAGTTGAAAATTCAGATGAAGGAAGAGTCGAAGAGCTTGGGATGTTGCCCACTAGCACTCATGTGGGTCTTGTGGAAAGAAAGAAATGAGAGCTTTAGATGGGATAGAGAATAACTGTATGCATTTAAGGAATAATCTCTTGTTCCTAGTTTCATTTTGGTGCACCCATGAGGTTCTAGTGTGTACACAAGATTTGGTGTCATTCGTAAGGCATCATATTATGATGTAGATTATCACTCTGGTATGCTGCTCGTCTATGAAGATTTCCCATTATTAATAAAAAATTTACCTTATCAAAAGAATTATGCATATTCAACTTTCAAGTTACTAACGCATGCAGAAAAGCTTCCTAATTTTTTTCCATAACTTGTGAAAAGATTAGTAGCATGCAATCAGGTGGACTTATAGTTGACTTGAACTAACCAATATGTTCCAGAACCAATAAGAAATGTTCCCAGCGGGGATCCTGCAGCTGAGCCAAGCGAAATCTGCTGCCATTGATTTCAAATAAAGTAACACCGGCAGCTAATATTTGCAGAACCAAGAGATAAATTACTAAGGGGGACCTCCATGACTTCAGTCTGCAAAAGCATATATGACAATGTACTTAATATGTCCCTATCCAGAATGTTGCAAGAATATCACAAAAGGAAGAATAAGTTGATAACACTAGAGAAGAAATAGAAGGATGGGTGGAAGACAGGATGAAATCTCACTTCATCAATCCAACAAGTTTCATCCACCAGGCATCAGTTAACTCCCGTTCCGCACCCAAAATAGCCAATACAATAAGAAAACCCACTTCCAGAAGAATAGTTAGAACTGAAAATAGAAAAACAAACCACAACAGAGCTCTCCCTTTGAAATGGAATCCTACAGAAATTAAAAGCATATGTGAGTTATATAAGATATGCGTAAAAATGGGGAGAGAGTGGGAGGCACAGGAAAAGAGAGAGAGAGAGAGCATTTCATGTTCTTAGTGTGTCTTTATGTATTCAAATAACAAATACACATGGAAATACTTGGTTTACTTGTCAGATACTTCAGTACCGTGATCAATTGGTCAATCCTTCAAAGGGCACAGATGCTTGTACAGAAAGTGAAACATAAAGACTAATCTAGATTTTGACAAAATATACTGAACAATAACCCAAAAAATAGAGATAGCATGAAGAAAAGGAAATTCATCTTTGAAATGCATCCTTGATCAAAGCTAAAATTAGGATAAGTGAATCTACCAAAAGCATCTTTACCTCTTTTCGGTGCAGTGAATCGCAAAAGAAGAGAAGACACCAAATTGACAAGAGAAATCAAACTCCAATTCAGTAAACCAGCTGCACCGAAACGGAAAAAATAAGGTAAATTTCAGGCACAGAAGAACCTCTGTCCCGCAGCAATAGAAGGATGCCCATCAAAGGGACTTATGTTAAACTGCAATTATAAATATTGACAGTTTTCTAATCTGTAAATTGGACTTTTCTCTATAGTGTCAGATTTATCATTATGGAATTAAAGACAATAATGAGGTAAGTTTATCAAAGAGATAATTTCATTATAGGGGAATAGTAGAGAGCTACAATTGGGAGGACCAATAATCCTCAATTACTAGAACAATCAGTGAAGAAGCTTGACTGCTGTATACCTGTTTTATATGGACCTCTTGCAACTTTTGTCAAAGACCTTAGTTTGCTTATTAATTAACAACAACATACCCAGTGTAATCCCACAAGTGGGGTCTGGAGAGGGTAGTGTGTACGCAGACCTTACCCCTATCTTGGGAGGTAGAGAGGTTGTTTCCAATCCCTTGACTCAAGAAAAAAATAGGAGTGAAGAAACCAAGGCAAAATACTAAACAAGGCATGACATGATGACAAAGCATTCTGAAAATGAAACAGTAACTACAACAAAATAATAGGATAATTGAAGTGCAAAGAACAATAAATAGTAACAGAAATCAAAGGATCAAGAACTACAAGAGTAATACTGCTAGTATTAAAGGATAAGCAATACAGAAATAGAAAAGAACCCACAGACCCAAGACTATGTTTGAACTACATTTAGGATATCTCTCTTTTCAAACCATTTATTATCGTAATTAACCATAGTTGACAATTCCCTTGCCCGATCTCTCTTCCTTCTTATCTTGATCCTTGGTGGTGAAAATCATATGTGCAATTCTCCTTGTATTCACAAGCTTTAATATCATTATATCTTATGACTTTGTTCCTATCCAAACTTCCCTTACAATTTTACTAACTTCAATCACGGAATAGACAACCATTAACTTGACATTACTTTTATGCCAAAGGATAAATACAATGGTAAAATGTCAAACATAGAATGAGATACTACAACAGCAACAATTATACCTCAATTCCAAACTAGTTGGAGTCGGAGCATGAACTCTCACTATTCATTTCACTCCATTTGGACCAATTCCATTCCAATATTTAATAATTTGGGATTCTCTACCACTAGAGGAGCTCTACATTTTATATATGACAATACATATTTAACAGACTAAAAGGTTTCCTTAGCAGGCAGCAACCATGGATCTAATGTAGTAAACCGTCACAACTCGATCATAGTCCCAACTAGTTGGTATCGCTTATATAGGTCTATTTTTTCCTGGATTCCGTTTTTTTTTTCACTAAACCTACATAGATTATAAGAGATTGAGATCTTTTGAGGCAACATCCTAATTTAGGTCTACCTCTTCTAACAGCTTCAATAATCATCATGAAACTGCATTTTGGAAAAATGTATGAATAGGGTCAGAGAGTCTACATAACTTGTTCCCTGACATCTTCAATTTGGTGGTGGATCAAAGCAAGACAGTAGCTGAACAGTGGTCTATTTAAGGGTGGGACATCACTTTTAGAAGAATGCCAAATGACTGGAAGCTGAGCAGGGTGGAGTCCTACAAACTATTGGAATCCTAGGGTGAACTAAAGGAAGGTATGGATAATTTATGGTGGAATGGTCACAGCAGAAGAGCCTTCAAAGTCAACTCAGCTTACAGAGTCTTAAACCAGACCTGCCATGAGATTGAAGAGTGGCCATGGAGACATATTTGGAAGACCAAGATACCTTTTAAAGTAAATTGCTTTGTGTGGCTATTGGCAACTCAAGAAAATATGATGAAGAGAGGGATCATACTATGCGCAAGATGCTGCCTATGTGGGGAAACAAATGAGACTGTAAGACACCTTTTTCTTTATTGTGAAGTAACAACCCAGGTATGGAGGTGGCTTTCAGAGGAACCACATGGACTATGCCAGGGAACATAATAGCAACATTAGGCAAGTTGGGAAGGAGGACGGTGGGAAGCCAGAGATAGGAGGAGCAGGAGAATTATTCCAGCAAGTATTTGGTAGACAATCTGGAAAGAAAGAAACTCTAGGTGTTCCCAGAATAGGAGTAGTTCTTGCAGCAAATGAACTACATTTTATTTTTTTGTTTTTGGGTTAGTCAATCCTACTCAGAAGAAACTGTAGAAAGTCTTGATATACTAGGATCAATCTAGGAGTATAGAATAGCTGCAGTTTCTTAAGAGCCTTTTGTTGTAAATATAGTTATAGTACACCCAAAGTACTATTGAGTTCTTTTGAACAGTTTATAGATATATACAAGTTACCATTCTCAAAAAAAAATAATCATTGTCGCACACCTACAAACTGGTGCATTTTGATGTCTATATAGGCCATTGAGCAAACAGCCTCAAGCACCCTTCTTTCATGCTATTCTCTATGTGCTATTTGCACTTCTGTTGCATGTGATCATCTTTTATCTTGTCTAATTTGTCCAGTTTTGCATCACAAGCATAGAACGAAATACTTGGGATATTTTTAGGTTTCAGGATGTAGTAAGAACTACATGAAGCAAAGACGACGGAAATAGACAAATGCAATCTTTCCACAATAACCAAATGACTTACCCATATAAACCAACAACACCTGCAGAAAATAAATAAGTAAAGAACCTTAAATTCCAAATTCTTTTCTTTCTTTTACCAAATCAAGGTTAACCTGAGAAGAATTCTTGATGGAAGCCCAAGATCTCATCTAATGCTTAAGATACCAACCATAGTTATTTATTAGACAAGGACAAAAACCCATTTTTCTTTGGGTTCGGGTACAACCAACCAGTACTGCTCACTGTTGTCAAAGGCGCGCTTAAGCCCTGAAGCGAAGCTCAAAACGTGTTGAGCGCTTTGCCTCGCTTAATGTGCACTTTAGTGTCGTCATCAAGGTTCTAAGAAATACTTTCCCCTGCCAATAGCGCCTCTTCTGAGGAGGCGACACTAAACAATTAATATTTCACTTTATCATAATAATTTTTCAATTTATTTGTTCATATATTTGTCATTCATGCTTATAACTTAATGGCTTGGACTAAACATATATATTTGTATTTTTTCTCCTTTTTTGCCTTTTTTTATTAAAACCCATGCTTTATTTGCCCTTTGTGCTTAAACCCGACCTTAGAGCTTTTTTGAGCTTTTTTGAGCTTTTTGCTTTTGATAACATTGACTACTGCTACAAGAGTTATCCCCTAATTTTACAAATCTAGAGAAAGAGCAAATACCTCAATAGAATCACAAGACACTATTATATGGATAAGAAAGAAATTTTCCTTAGTCCCTGGAAAAGTTCCATGCATGAGACAGCACCATTTCTGGCAAATTTCTAACGTAAAAGGGCATGTAAACGAACCTATGGCTACAACAACAGATAGAAAACATGCTTCTTCTCTTACAAGATTTTAGGCACAACATTCTGCGTAAGATAGGTATCATCGAGACAAAGAAAGAGCGAGAGAGAAACAAAAAGAATTTAAGAAACCAATTTTATCTTCTTTCTTTCTTTTTGATAAGTAATGATATTTTATAAATGGTATAACAGCAGTAAGTTCTATCGTAAATAGCCTCCTGCCCCACAAAGGTAAGGGTAAGGTCGCGGTACATCCTACCCTCCCAGACCCCACTTGTGGGACTACACTGGGTATATTGTTGTTATTGGACTACACTGGGTATAACAGTAGTAAGACAGTGTGTTAAATATTACAACAATTGTAAAGCCCCAACTGTATCTAACACAATGTACATCATTTACGAAACAGATTTTCTTACTATGCAATTCATTTTCTAAATTATGCACTAAAACATTCGAAATGTAAGGGGGCATTCCGAAAAACTGGATGCGCACTTTATCCATCCCTTTTTTTTCGCAATTTAGTCTCTTCCAAAAGATTGAGAATTTTGCTCCAAATCTCAATCTTTTGGAAGAGACTAAACTGCAAATGATGGATAAAGTTTGCAGAACTTGTTTTTGGTAGCTAGGCAAAAACCAAGTTATATCAAACAAACTCTATAAATTCCCAAAATAGAAAGGTCTATTATTCCTTACTCAAGTTCTAAATAACTATTTGAGGCTCCCCATGGTTTACTAAAAGGGTAAGGGGATATTTTTTATTCATGTGGAGTATCATGAACCAAAAGTGCAAGACTGATGGTAAACTCATACTCTGATAGGATAAGATTGTGTGCACTGAAAACCCATATACAAAGGAATACATATACGCATATAAAATTAAGTGAAAGCCTGTATTTTGCAATTCTTTTAGCTATTCCAGATATGTACAAGCCACCACCACTGACAAAACTTGATTGAAGGACCCTGACAAAGGCATCAGGCAGTCATTGTATTGAAAGTTTTACACAGTATGCTCTAATGCTGCTCGAGTAATTTAAACGTCCAAACCGCAAACACACAGACTGTGGTACACTTGAATTTCGCAAGCCTAAGGTAACAGTATTCAGATACTGTTCAAAATTTCTGGGGTGGTACATCACAGTCTTCCAAAGTCAACATCTTCCAACTAATAACTGGGGCTACAGAGAAATAGATGTTGAGATTACTCGTCTGGAAAACACTATATTGAGATTATTTCAGGATTATCAAGAACGAATCAATGTCGGGTCAACGTCATCCAACTATATGAGTATCGCTTTAAGATAACACAGCAATTAGGTACTTTGCCAAGAATCTTGAGTGCTTACTTAGTAAAGAGATAAATTATAATTCTTTACCTGATAAGAGCAGAAATGGCAGCACAAAACCACGAAGAAAACTTCCCATTATCAGCTCTTTTTTCTCAATTCATTCACATTACTTTTCCCAATGAAATTTCAGAGAAGAATTTCAGAGCCCCAATCACCAAAAGCTCAATATTGCTGAAGAACTAAAGCCGCGGATCAACGATTAACAAAAGGATTAGAGCAGAACCCCATCAAGATATCGGGGTTCTCATCTAAATAAATAAAGTAGTAATATATGATAGAATTCAATTATAGATGTATCTATAGAGTCCCATTAGATCGCTTTCATACTACGAAATTGACCAATGGGGTTCTTCCTCTTTGAGACACGAGACAGTTCGAGACTGGGTAGAAGAGAAGGGTATTATATGTAAGCCTTCACGTGAAAAATGAAAAACTGGGGATTTGCAACAACAAAACAATTATTGAAATAATTAATTTCAGTTTACAACTTTACAAAAATAACTAAGAGTGTTGTAAATATGAGTAATGTAGAATAATATTAAATAAAATAATAAGAAATATAGAAAAAAGGAGATAGCTTTTTCTTATTGGGTGTCTAATTCTTGAGCTAAAATGCTTTAATTATAGTTACAAAGATATATATTCAAGGACAAAAATGAAAAGTATGATGTTATATATTGTGTAGATACATTTGAATTTAAGTAAATTCATGTGTGTGGACTAAGGGGCCGTTTGGTTATTGGATAAGGCCTAAGTTAATACATGAATAACCTAGTTATTCATGTATTAGTTTTATATATTGTTTGGGTTTCAAATAGGATAAAAGTTATTCATGTATTAATTTTATACAATGTTTGATTGGTAGGTTCTAAATGTTGTATAAAAGTTACTCATGTAT
>JACEIK010001155.1:0-60057 GCA_018107945.1 Datura stramonium
CTAAGGTCAAAACCTAAATGTCTAGTCCCCAATAGGTTTGTCATCCTGTCGCACCCTACTTCGACCAATTCGAAATAGTTTACAACTTTATGGCTCTTCTACCTGGTTAAAAAAGAATTCAGAATCACCACCTAATTTTTTAAAAAAATATTAGAAAAACCATTTGTAAAAAAGATAATAAATAAATAATAAACTCTGTTTTAGTCTGTGAAAATCATTGAAAATCTGGGTGTTTAAAAAGAGTGATAAAGAATGGGTTTAAAATGATTTAAGAATAATTTGAAAAACTTAAAATAAATGTATGAGATATACAAAATATATAATTGATATACATATTATATCGATAGTGATATATAGGGTGTGTATATATTGATAATTAGTAGTTTGAAATAGTTGAGAAAAAATGGTAAAATAATTTAAAACTAAGTTTTATAGTCAAAGGATATATGAAGTATGTAGAAAGTATAAATAATGTACATATGTCTAAGAAAATAATATATTTATGATACAAAAATTGATGTAGTGTGAAAATTAATATATGTGAAGTAGTTGTAAAATGATGTACATGTATATATGAAGTGTATAATGAAATATATATGTAACTCTATGTAAGTTATAGATATCTTATAAATATTTATATGCATGTGCGCAAAAATAATATATGTAGTGTGTGTGTGTGTGTGTGTGAGAGAGAGAGAGAGTTGTAAATACATACTAAATATGCAATGTAAATGTCTATATATTTGAGAAAAAATAATAATTTACGAGGATGTGTTTAAGTAAAAATAATATGCATATATATATATATATATATATATATATAGATAGATAGATAGATAGATAGATAGATAGATAGATAGATAGATACACATACATATGTATATACATACGATATGTGATCTAGAAAATAAGTACTCATAAATAGATGTTGATATATAAATAGTAAATAAATTAAAAATATGCGCATATGGATAGGTAAAATAGTAAATAAGTAATATGTAAAAAATAAATATGCATGTATAAATAATAATATGTGAAAAGAGAAATTATAATATAATAATGTGCAAAATATATTTGTAAAATAATATATGTATATACCTCATACTTGGACTTTTTGGGAGAAAACTTGGGTGGGTCAAATAATTGGGCTGAAAAATCTACTAATATATTTATTTTTAAACAATAATTGCGCGGCCCTTTAGCAATAGTGACGATTTTTACTACTTGGACCTAATGTTGAACTAAAAAAAAAATTATTTGTTTGCCTCTTTTATCACTAGTTAATTGCTTAAAGCGGTGATTGATAATAAAATACATTTTCAGATTTTGAAAAGAAAAGTTCATGTACTTACTTTCTTTCGGAAAAATCAACCGTTTTAATGTATAAAATCCTTTATGCTAAAACTCTTAACACTATAAAAAGGAGATGGGTAAATTATTTACTAATAGGGCTATAAATTCATACATATATACAAAACACATATAAAGTTAGCAAATCAAAAAAGAACATATAGCAAAAAAAATTATGGAAGGGGACTAAGAAATGTTAGATTTTTAATAGGGCAACTCCTAATACTTGACTACGAGTGTTGCGAGAGATCCTAGTAGTTGTTGGTTTTGCGGCCAAATCGGGTTTCAAGTAAGGAACTAGAGCTCTCTGGTTTTACGCTATGAAAAGAAAGAAAATAATTAAAGAATTATCATTAAATCATATCAATGAAAATATGTGCTTATTATAATTAATTTTACTCATTTTTTAATGCAGGGACTTACCTCATATGAATAACTACTCTAATACAAATTGATTTTATATTTTTGGGTCAATAGTTAGTGCATATTTTAAGAAAGACTAGGAAATAAAATAATTTATAAATAATGCGAGATAAAACTCGAAAAGAAGACAGATAATATCCATGATACCAAGTTAAAATTATTTCTCAAGTCAATTAATTCATGGTTGAGTGCATATATTAACTTTAAATGCTAAACTCATCCATCCTATTATTGAAAAATATTTGAACATCTAAACTCATCCATCCTATATATATATATGTCACTCCCAGAGTCTACACCTGGACATATGCAGTACTTGGAAATACAAGTGACCCAAGTCAACCCCTGATCTATCATACACTAGTATGCTCAATAAAATATGCATAGAAAAAGCTTTGAATTAACAACATAAAAGCATTTAAGAAAATGAAACTAAAGAAAACATAAATTTACATAATGCGAGATATTACTCACACATTCGAAAGCCTTCTAATTGATGAGTTACTGGGACGAATCCCCAGCTAACTCTAAGTCTAAATAAAGCGTAAGATAATAAAATAGGCCCTCAAATGATGAGGACTCACACTTCAAGCTACGGCGAGGAGGATCGAAACGTGAGTGCTAGCTGCTGGCGAATCGAGGAACCTGCGGTTGTATCATGAAATGATATAGCATAAAAGTATGCGTTAGTACTTTGAATATCTGGTAGAGTGGGAAACTAACTGAATATAAAGTACGAACTAAAATGTCTATTACAATGACAATGGAGCTCTTGGCCCAGACTACGTTGTACCACGAAATGGTCAAGATGACCACATGTGATAGTCAAAGACATGCCCTAAGTACGAAATACTGAGTCTGAGAGACCACACTAGTAATCTGATTTGAACTGAACTGTCAAAAATTGAGACTAAGTGAACCTAACTAGTGGGAGAGGCTATAGCCGACATATAACCACGTGAGCTAGGCGTGGAGTTCGATGTATACATCCACGGTAGTGTCACGCCCCGCCTTGGGGGGAGTATAAACGGCACACAGTGCCCTAGTAGGACCTGAACTACTATCTAGTGAGCCTGAGCACAACTGGTGCTTGGCTAGCTCTATCTCGGTTTATGCAGGGCGGGCTATAACGGTACGCCAAACACGGCCTCGAAGCCGGCCCAGGTCCTATAACCACTTTGTAAACGCCAATAACAGCTAACGAGAGACATACTTATAACAAGGAACCTATGCGGGCCGACAAGGCCACCATGCTGTCTAGTCATCGAAACTCAACACGAAGGGAAATGCGGAATAACTACGTGGCAGAGCAAGGTCACCACTACTATCGAGACTATGGCCCTACACGGCCAAACAATCAATAAAAGCTAAACAAGCTGAACACAACGCACGGCCTCACGACCGGCTAAACTGACCACAGGGAGATGAATAAATACAATCGCAAGCCTCTGATCTTGATAAAATGATCGGGACGGGACCAAACCTACCTATATTGTACAACAAAATAAAATGAACTACACCTGTGAATATTAAGCTACGGATGACGGGGAGCCGATGACTCTATAGTGTTTGAATCACGAGGATCAGCCTCGTCTATGAGTACTGCGAGGCAAGTAATGCAGCGCCCCAATGGGGCTGATGAGAAAGCAAGCTGAATACATTGAATACAAATAACATAACTAGCAATTAAGATAGTAGGAGATAAGTGAATCATGAGGCGAAGTATGAAGCCGAATCGGGCTTTTACGTACGTGATAAGGTAGGAGCGTACTGCCAAGCCTTGTGACCTGCTTGTCTATTAGCAAGTATATAGCACATAAATACATATATATATAGCAAGAAAGAGCCAATACACCAACCCCATGCAGCCGGATGATGGCACCAAGCAAGCAAACATTCTATATACCCTAGGGTCAAAACCGGCCAAAAATAAGTCCTCCACTCATCTACTAACTCACGAGCACCTCTGCCCAGTACTCCCTGGGTCTCGGCTCGGCCTTCCGTATAATGTCGTGTGCAAGTCAGAAGGACTCTATACTATATCTGTGTATGCTTGAATGCATGCACTGCTCACACAGGCGCTAGCGCACAACGGGGCTTTACGTATATGTAATGCTAATCGGCGTGTAGAGCTTCATCCCATCTTCGTTCAAAGCGGGGACGGCATGCCACTTCTTGGGTAGCGTAAACCAACCCTTCCGATTAGGAGACATGATTACCAACCCGGGGCGGTGAGGACGCTCAAAGGGTGCCCTGCGACACAGCAAGATCTCGACAAACAATAAGCACATAAATAGCAGAAGTGTTTAGCGAAAATACTATCGACTTCGATTTCTTATTCGATCTCTTTACGTGTTTATACGATTCTCATATTGTTCTTATCTTGGATACGCAGTCTTTATCTAAGCTGCATGGCTAATGCATGGCCAAGATATCATGCGTACGTATTTGTCATGGCCAAGATGCTATACGTACGTATGGCTGTCACCATGAGATTACTATACGCAAATTTTACTTTACTAACTTATATTCTGATTATACATCATATTATTCTAACAACATGCTTGCTAGTTACATGCGGCTATATTGATGCAGGAATGCTTACTTGCCATTTGGCTCATGCTTTACTATCTTTGAATTGATACGATATAACAACACAAACGGACTACGAACTTACTGTACTCAATATTCAACTCCGGTTCTATTATGGAGTCTCTTTTATGATATACAAGGCTAAAGCTACTAACTTGCTAAAGAGCGGCTTTACATACCTTAACCTCAGGTTATCCGACTATCGGACGAAGCTCGGTCAGTACTCCCTTTATTTCTCCCAACTGCATTCACATATATGTCAATTAGGACTAAGTACACCACTATTCTAAAAGATAACGTCTCTTTTCGATATATTTATAGCCCAAACTTAGGCTTATCAAAAGACGGTCAAAAACTTACTGTTCTCGAAAGTCGGAAGGGAGAAGTATTCACTTTAAGGCTAGAGACGTTGACACTAATTTGGAGCAATTCACTTACCTTAGTCCGGTAGCTCAACGATTTATTAGTAGAGATTTCGCGAAACTAAATCCGTAGGAATGCTCCTGTTGCTAAATACCTCGGTATCTGAGGTTAATTTGGATTTGGACTACATCGGCGGCGTAATCAGCGATATTTATAGCCCTCTTAAGTACCCTCTCTGATTCTAGCGAGCTTTAAAATTTTCATGTGATTAATCAATTAAAACCAAAGTGGGGCTTTATATACTTGTGCCTGGACAGGGCCAACGTGTCACGAGGCCAACACGGAGGCCCCACCTCCGTGACACGCTGCCATCGGAGGGCTCTGCCGGCTCGCCGCGTGATAGTTACCGACGGAGTTTCTCTTCCGATCTTTTCCCGGGCCTTTTTCCCCAGCATGTATGGCTTTCAAATAAACCTTAGCACGCGAATAAGCCGTCTATGTGTCGAGAAATTTTACGGGGTGTAACATTCTCCCCCCTTAAGAACATTCGTCCTCGAATGTAAACTTCTATCTAGAGGACTTCTCAACTAACTCAACTTGTTTCTAGAAGAATTTCGGCGATTTCCCACTAATATGGACTATCCCAAAAACACGAAATGCGAGAAAAGTCCAATACAGGTACTCCACACAATACTATAGTATTCACGCAGCTGATTAAGATTGATCATTTCACTTACATATATAAACAAGAGCCTTGCATAAGTAACAATATTAACATACTGTCCTTTGGTAGACTTGAAATAAATGAGGGTATTTAGTTTTCATGTCTTCCTCCAGCCTCCCAAGTCATCTCTTCTCGGTTCCAATTACGCCATAGTACCTTGGCAGAGACGCAATGTCTTTGGTTCTCAATCTCACGAATCTGTCTGTCTAAGATAGTTGCTGGAACCTCTTCGCCAAACCAGTCTTGATAACCTAGATATCTGGGTGGGGGTGCTCTAGATGGGTCTCCTATGGATTTCCTCAGTATAGATACACTTGAAAGGCCGGATGAACGGATTCTAATACGGAGGCAAGTTCAGCTCATATGCCACTCGGCCTTATCCTTCGACGAATCTAATAGGCCCAACAAATCTTGGAGTGGAAAGCACCTTTCTTACCAAATTCTCATCACTCCTTTCATCGGTGATACTTTCAGAAGTACCTAGTCATTTACATCAAATTCGAGGTCTATAGCACATCGACATATGATTTCTGGCGGCTGCGTGCGATCGGTAGATGTTCTCTGATAAGCTTCACCTTCTCCTCGACTGTTGAATGATGTCTAGCCCAATCACGTTGATTCTCCCACCTCAAACCGACCAGCGGCGTCTGCATTTCACCCATACAATGCTTGAGGCGCCATACAGATAGGTGAGTGATAGCTATTATTATAAGCAAACTCGATTAGCAGCAAATGCTCGTCCCAGCTACCTCAAATCCTAGCACACCGCAGTCGTAGCATGTCCTCGAGCGTACGAATCGTGCGTTCGGCACATCCCATCTGTGCGGGGTGGAATATTTGTGCTCAAGTGTCTGCGTTCCCAAACCTTTAAATAGCGCCAAAATCTATTGTAAATTGTGCTCCCCTGTCAGAAATAATTGATACTGGAACACCATGTAATCTGACTATTTCTCTGATATACAATTCGGCGTAATCCTCGGTCGAGAAGGTAGCTTTCCGCAGGCGAAATGGCGATTTGTCGGCACAGCTACCACCCAAATGGAATCGTGCCTATGTCTGGTACGGGGTAATCCTGCTACAAAATTCATATTCACTGCTTCTCATTTCCGAGAAACACTGACTATATCTGAGTTAACCCACTGGTTTGGTGTTACCTTTCACCTGTGGCGGTTAGGACCTTTGGGCTACAAATTCGGCAATTTCTCTTTTCATGCACGGACACCGGTAGTTCTCTTTGATATCATGGTACATTTCGTCGCGCCGGGGTGAAGACAAGCGGTCATGTGTACCCCATTTATAATTTGCTGGCGGAGCCACAGAGCATATCTGGAACCCAGAGGTGGCCTTTACATCGTAGCACTTCATCCTCGGTTATTTGAAAATGCGGCGCTTTCCCTGCTGAATTTTGTCCTTAAAAATTTGGACAGTGAGATCTTCATATTATCGTTCTTTTACCTCCACAACCATGGCGACAGCGGTGGTGTTCTAAATTACCGCTCTGTTGTGCTTCATTTACATTTACACGAACGGCTAAGTGCTAGTGGTGTATTTCTCACGGATAATTCCCGTTGTTCGGCTACAAGTATGCCAAACTCCCCATATATTTATAGCTAAGGGCGTTGTTACTACATTGGCTCTTCTTGATCGAATACGAATATTCACATTTAAATAACTTGGCATATAATTGACGGTCATGCGTGGCTTATTATGCTTAGGAGAAATCGCCGGAGTAATCTACCGTATAGCTAGAGCTTATCGGCCTTGACCGCATGCTAAGGCTATTTAATAGGATAACTGAGCGACGTCTAAGCACCTTATTGCCTTTATCTGATGAGAGGATCACGATAATGATCGCAGTCTCTAATAGTACATTTGCATAACCACGACTAATGAATAATTTAGGTTGAATGACCCGAATGTGGCGATGATCTAACAATTCCCTAAATGTCCTACTCGAGCATGCATGGCTCATGCATAACTGCAGGTTGTGGACATCTAACTGTTTGTTATTCTACTTGAACAAGTTGTAAGCGCGTGTCGGACTTACTCCCGGGCGATCAGTCTGTTGGATCTTCACGGGAGTCTATTGATCTCTTTTTCTTAGTAAACCTTTGTGCTAGTAGAATACTACCAATTCTTACGCCTTGTGCATTTTATGAATTTATACTACTGTTCTAGGAAATTCTCGAGTCTTATGAGCCATTCCGTAAGGCGGCTATACAGCACAAGATACGTATCCCGAGATATCTTACGAAGGGGGCAATTTGAGAGTACTAGTCTATCCTTGACTACTAATGTGGACCCTTTCTTGCAGAATTTACCCACGGTTTATCGGCCAGGATGGCTTCGGCTGACTTGGAGGTGTTTCCACATAATAGCTGCTAGGTTGACTAAAAGGCCCGACTCACCTACAAGGCTGGGGAAAACGATGTACGGCCACCAACATCTTGGAACAATTCTGGTTTTTCTAACCTTTGAATTATGCCTATTCGGCCTCTAATTTTGGATTACGGCACATACGATACTGTTACTGATCTATAGGGACGCTTCCACCGCTAATACGAGCGCAGTGAGTCGTTGAACCGTCTAAGCTGAACGCCATATGTTCTTTCACCTGATTTGAGCTACTAACTCTTGTAAGCTTCTAAAGCCTAGATACGCAGCAACATATAAGTCTGTTAACTTAATAATTGAGAACTGAGATAGTTTCTATGGCTTCATACGTAAGTCACGCCTTTGCCTTCTCTTCTCTTTTCTCTTTTTCTTCTCTTTTTTTGGCAAAGAGGGTCTGGTGCAATGCATCATATACTTCTAGCGCTAATCGACCTCTGTATTGATTACTTAACCCTAATAGGTTTGCTCACATATCTATTATACACAATACATATATATATCAATAACTACGTACAATACATCACAGATTACCGTAGTGATACACTATCTCTGACATGCTTTGCTGATTCCTCTGTCGCTGATATACGCTTCTGGTCTAATAATACCTCCCACGCCTTCTCTTATCATTTCATTTGGACTTTCATCCCGTGCGGAAGTAACAAACATATAAATTTAGTTTGATGCAACTGTTTGAAATTTAGCCCTCTTGTATGGGATCAATATCCGGGCCTTGGCCTTACTTGGAATTATATTGAGAGCCCACAACTTCTCTGTTGGGCCTTATCTCTAGGACACTAGATTAGAGTCGGCGTATGGTATTTCTTAACTTCTCCCACGAGGCGTACATACCGCGGCATTCTGAACCACAATCTCTTTGTCTTTTAAGCACATCGGTCCGAGCTTAGTCCTTAATACGATATTCTATCAATTTGGGGTGATTCTAATTTCCCACAAATCTAGTATTCTGCTTCTTCCGCCTTATCTTTCTTAAGGTGAGCTGCGGGGTTCAAAGTGCCTTTTCATTGTTAATAGGAGTTGCGATCAAGCCTCACGTATACTTCTTCGGCTTATAGTCAGACCCATCTGATTCACATGACCTCCACCTTGCTAGGTATCACAACCGAAATCATAGCTATTATCTTGCGAGGTGTGTCTTGCTTTGTCTGTTCGCGTATATGGCGGACTTGGCCTTTTTCTTTCGAACTTGACTATTACTAAGGATTCATCAGCGGGTCTCTTACACCTTGGTAAGCTAGCGATCTTACCTGCTCTTCTAGCTTATTACCATCAAATTAAGCACAACTTGCATGTCCTTAGGATTTTAGAAACTTCCTAACACTTTATGGAATCAACCAATCCCTCTTCACTTCTTGCTTACTTTGAGCAACCTCACCTTAATTCTTATGCCTTTTACTATCTTGGAATCAAAATCAAAGGTAGAGATAGCCCCTTTTTTTTTGCAACTAGGCAAAGAAACATGAAAGCTATGCACTACATCGTGAAAAGATGGATATGGGAATCTGCATTTCCCTCTCTTTCTCACCTTATCGATGATACGGTATTGTCTATTATCTTAATCAGATCTTATATATCTAACAAATAAATCAACTCGTATGTACCTTATGCTTATAACCTGAGTAGGGGCGTAGGTACGGGGCTATCGGAGCGCTATAAAATTGCAACGGCTCCCGATTTGAGGGGAAGATTTCTTGAGAGAGTTTTTGTATTAAACCTTTATCGCCCTCGAATCAGTGACTACGAATGAAGCTGAGGCATCCTTCGGTGCCTTCTCCTACTGATGTATCTGGTCTTTCTGTGATAAGGTATTGCTGATCGACTTGTATACGTATTCAAGAATATAGTAAGTTTTAGGGACTCAACCACTATGTTGTACCCCTCATATGCAGGCGAATAAGAAGAAAGAGTAACCATCCTATCATGCTTTGCAGCCTCTTGCCTATAGTATGTGGTGCACAACACATCCATAGATTAGATTCTACTTAGCACGGCTTACGGACTCACTGAGACCACGACACGCTCGATACCAAGTTTGTCACGCCCCTCATGAGGGGAAGTATGACGCTTTTACAGTGCCCTAGTAGGACCCTGGACTACTATGCGAGTGAGCGAGCACAGCGGGTGGCAGCTAGCTCTATCTCAGATTTCGGGAGACAACGGGCTATATAACGGCTATAAATACGGCCTCCGGCCGACTGGGCCTATAGCCACCTGTAAATGTAATAGCAGCTAACGGAAGACAACTTATAACAAAGGAACCTATACGGGCGACAAGGCCACCATATTATCTAGTCATCAAAACTCAACATAAAGAATATTGAATAACTACGTGACCGGCGGTCACCACTACTATCAGACTATGGCCCCACACGACCAACATAATCAATAAAGTAAACAAGTTGAACACAATGCGGCCTCACACGACGGCTCAGCATTACGAGGGGAGATAAATATATACAATCTCAAGCCTCTATGAGTACGTAAAAATGATCGGGACGGGGCACCCGACCTACCATACTGTACAACAAGAAAATGAACTACACCTCTGATATGTCCAGGATGACGGGAGGCGTGACTCTATGGCCATTTGAAATCACGAGGATCGCCTCCTCGTCTGAGTACTGCGGGCTTAGTAATGCGGCTTTGTGCGGTGTTCATTTAGGACTAGTAAGCAAAGCAACTGAACACAATGAATACAAATAACATGTGCTTAATTCTGAATAGTAGGAGATAAGCTGAATCGCAAGCCCGTATAGGCTGAATCGGAGCTTTTATGTGCGCTGATGAGTAGGAGCGTACACAGCAGACGCGGCGGCACCAAGCTGTCTATTAGCAAGTATATAGCACATAAATACATATATATATATAGCAAGAAAGAGCCAATACCAACCCCCATAAGCCGGATGGCACCAAGCAACAAATATTCTATACCCCTACTAGGGTCAAAACCAGCCAAAATAAGTCACTCCACTGGCCTAATAACTACGAGCACCTCTGTGAGCTCCACAGGTCTCCGGCTCGGCCTAGCCTCATTAAATAATCGTGTCACGAGTCCGGAGGACTCCTGTACTGTATCCTTAACTGTAACTGAATGCATGCACACTCCACAGGCGCTGCGCGCACAACGAGGGCTTTGTATAATAATGCTAATGTTTGATATGACTTCATGTGCCGTTCAAGCTTGGGGGCGGCATGCCACTTCTTGGGTAGCGTAAAGCTAGCTCCCTTCAGTGGGGGCAGCAGTTACCAACCCGAGGCGGTGAGGACGGCTCAAAAGGGTGCCCTCAGGCCACAGCAAGTCTCAACAAACAATAAGCACATAAATAGCAAGCATGTTTAGCTGAAAAATACTATCGACCCGATTTCTTATTCGATCTTTAAGTGTTTATCTGATTCTCATAATTGTTCTTATATAGATCTTGTGATCTGTATCTAGCTGCATGGCTAATACGTAGCCAAGATATCATCTGTCTGTTTGGCTTACTGTAGCAAGATACTATACGTACGCCCATAGCTGTCATGGCCAAGATGCTATCGGCTGTATGGCTAATGCGTAGCAAATTCTTATCTACATCGATTTTTGCTACTAACTTGTATTCTGATTATCGCTCATATTATTCTAACAACATGCTTGCTAGTCACATACGGCTATGCGAGTCTGTAATGCTAACTCAGCTATTTGGAGCATGCTTTACTATCTTTTCGGGCCGATGCGATACACAATACAAACCGAGACTTACTTCAGACTTGCACAATACTCAATATTCAACTCACAGGTTCTATTACGGAGTCTACTATGATATACAAGGCTAAAGCTACTAACTTGCCGAAGGCGGCTTTACATACCTTAACCTCGGGTTGTCAGGCTATCGGACGAAGCTCGGTCGGTACTCCCGACTATTTCTCCCAACTGCATTCACATATATGTCAATTAGGACTAAATACACCACTATTCTAAAAGGAATAACGTCACTTTCGATATATTTGATAGCCCAAACTTAGGCTTATCGAAGACGGTCAAAAGCTTTTGCTATTTCTCGAAAGTCCGGAAAGGAGAAGTATTATTCACTTTAAGGCTAGGAGCACGTTGACATTAATTTGGAGCAATTCCACTTACCTTAGTCAGGTAGCTCAACGGTTGTCGGCCGAATTTCGCGAAACTAAATCCATAGGAATGCTCGCTGCAGCAATACCTCGGTTCGAGGTTAATTTGGATTTGGACTACATCGCGGCGTAATCGGCGATATTTTATAGCCCTCTTCGTACCCTCTCTGATTCTAGCGAAACTTTCTGGAAATTTTCATGTGATTAATCAATTAAAACCAAAGTGGGGCTTTATATACTTGTGCCTGGACAGGGCCAACGTGTCCACCAGGCCAACACGGAGGCCCAGCCTCAGTGACACGGCGCCATCGCGGAGGGCTCTTCCCAGAGGCTCAGCTCGTGATAGTTGCGACAGGTTTCTCGTCCGATCTTTTCCCGGGCCTTTTCTAGCATGTATGGCTTTCAAATACGCTTAACCAACACGCGAATAAGCCATCTATGTGTCGGAAATTTTTTACGGGTGTAGCAGGTAGGACAATATACCTTGCCGAGGTATAAAGGCATGGAGTTTTATGAGAATCCTTGTCGAGGAGAACCATGAGGCCAAGTAAATATAACCTACAGTGGCGACATGGATTACGGAACTTTGGATGCGCTGGAACCCCGGCCCTTTCAGTGCTAAGTCCTACTCAAGCTGGATAATCCTATCACGACTACTCTTGAAAGGCGGATAGCTCGTCTTTGGGGCCCAAGACTATAACTGACTCGGGGATACTGTCTGAGAGATCCCTGAGCGTCTTATAGGGCCGGTTAGGCGAGTTCTAAAATCCCAGTCGGAAGGCGCTTGTATCTGGGAACGTCGTAACCGTCTAAAGAACAAAACTAATAATTATTTGGGAGTCTGAAATTTTGGTCGAGCTATAAAACTAGAATGTCATGACCGCCTAATGGACCAAATAAACTATATTCTGAGTCGGTTACAGAGTAAGCTGCGAGCACCAACGACACCTTGGGAAAGACTATAGTCAAGGCGGTCAGTTGACAATTTTGAATGATTACGAATAGATTCTACATTCTAAGCTTGGACTAAACTACCCTAAGCGACTAATAGAGAACTCAAGTCATTCCAACAATACGGGAATTTCATAATATGATGAAATTTCAAAACTTTAAGGAGTTTCATCCAACAAGGGTAAAATCATTCTCCTCGATGGAATAATTGCTCACATATATATATATAATAAAAATTCTAGGATATTCAGCCCAAAACATACTTTGCAAATTAGTTCGGAATTTAATACGCAATAATCTTTATTAAAAAATTTAGGGCTATAAATCATCTTGGAAATAACAACAATTTACTTATGAATTGATGAAAATCATATGAGTAATAAACATGGATAAAACTCAATTGAAATTATCGAGAATCAACATGACAATCTCTACATATTTGAAAATCTCAAGGCTAAGCTTGATAGAAAATTATGGGAAGATTTTGGGGACACAAGGGAAGGACAATTCCCTTGTTGAATTCCCATACGACTAAAATTCTCGAAGAGGACTTAGGCTAGCGCAATGGAAGAAACCTAAGCTTGCTTGAGAGTTTTCTTGAGGAACTCTTCGATAGTTTTCAGAGAAAGATCGTGTGAATAAGGAGAGGAGCCGCTCAAACCCTTAATAAGTCTCAATTACATCCAAAATGACATATTTAAAAGCAGGAGAGTAGGAAATTACTAAACTGCCCTTAGAAAATCGCAGGGGAAAAGCGTAGGGTGCTCACCTTGGGTGTTTAACGGATCGTGGTGGCTGACCGCGACTCGTGGTCCTCCCATCCCCGAGTACAGTGGCTAGGCTCCCAGTAGGTCACCACAAAGGGACCTAACGAATGCGTGGTCACCGGAGTCATGGACCACCCAGCGGCTCCTTGTTGAAGATTAAGTGCTAAGCAGTAGCGAGCCATTACACACGACGACGACTCATTGTGACACTCGTTAGGTGCAACGGCTAAAGCTGACTAGGAGCTGGCAGCGAAGGGGACATAACGAGTCATTAATAGGGACCATGACTCATTGCCCCAAACATTAAGTATCTTGCTCCATGATAATATCCTCAACCAAGACGACCATGAGTGACTCAGGGAGTCGTGGTCGGTGACCCACATTTCGTGAAGTCCCTCGTTGGATACATTGCCTCCCTTCTCAAAAACCTCAAACCTCCTTCTCACGGCTCACCTAACGAGTCGTGAGGTCACTTAACGACTCATTAGGTGGGTCATCCTTGGCTTTTACGGAACTTTTCAGATTTTGATTTTAAGTCCCGAAATTAGATTTTAGTTTTAAAGGCATTACAATATCTCCCCCTTGTAAACATTCATCCTCGAATGTTAGAAAACACAGGAAAGCAGTGAACAACAATAAAAATTTCTAATTATTGCTCATTTAACTTCAAAACTATCGGAACTGAATGTACCTTTCATACATACATTCAAAACATAAAGAGACTTGAACACTGTTGAATCATAAGAAAGTTTACATTGAGTTCTAGGTCAAAACTAATGTCTCAAAGGCGTGATAGAGCGGAAGGAAACAAATGGGGGTATTTGGCCATCATATCTGCTTCGGCCTCCCACATAGCTCCCTCAACCTATTGATTTCTTTGGTAGCTATTTCCTTGTTCCTCGGCTTACGGGCAGAACGATCCAAGGATGGTGATGCTTCCTCTCCATATGAGAGACTATCTTTTATTCCTACAACTGTCCAATGTCTGGCACAACTGAGGTTGAATCTCCGATGCCTTCTTCAAAAAGTGACACATGGAAAACTGGGTGTACAATTACTAGTTAAGAGTAATTCTAGCTCTTAGGCTACATTGCCTATAAGCCTCAAAATTCTATAAGGTCCTACATACCTCGAAATTTGATTTCCCTTCTTGCCGAACCTTATCACCCCTTTCATAGGCAAAATTTTAGAGTAAGCCCAGTCATTAACTGCAAACTCCAACTCTTCTTTGGACATCGCCTTAAGATTTCTGACGGCTCGAGTTGTTTCAACCTTTCTCATATGAAGATTTGAACTGCATGTATTGCCTCGTGAACCGAGTCTGGCCCTATCAAGGTAGCTTCTCAACCTCGAACCACCCTATGGGAGATCTACACCCTCTCCATATAATGCTTCGAAAGATAGGGCCATCGAATGCTAGAATGGTATTTGGCTGTTGTCACCCTTAAACTCGATAAGAGGCAAATGGTCATCCCAATTACCCACTTAAAATCGATCACGCATGCTCTTAGCATATCTTCCAGGATCTGAATAGTCCGGCGGCTTTCCCATCGGTCTGCGGGTGAAAAGCTATGAGCTTGACTTTGAGTGCTTAGTCCCTTTTGAAAGGACTTCCAAAACTGTGAGGTGGCTTGTGCTCCTCTATCTGAAATGATAGCCAAGGGAACTCCATGGAGTCGATAACCCTCGGATGTAAAGTTTGGCATAGTCCTCAGCTGAGTCTGTGGTTTTAACTGGGAGGAAGTGTGTTGATGATCATCAATCCACTACCACCCAGATTGAGTCAAGGCATCGGCGAGTCGAGGTAGACCCGAATTAAGTCTATATTTAGTTCTTCCCACTTCCACATGTGTATACTCTTGATGTTTAAGTCAAACCCTCAGGTCTGATGTTCCACCTTAACTTGTTTGGCGGTTCGCACTTGGCCACGAATTCCAGCAATGTCCCTCTTTCATACCGTTCCACATTAAATATCCCAAAGTGCGGTACATTTTAGTAGCACGGGGTGAATGGAGTATCTCGAGTTATGTGCCTCAGCCGTGCTCGAATGTCTCAACTCACCAACATCCGGTACACACAACCTTCACGATGCGTAGCACCCTATCTCTCCCTTTTGATAAAGCCTCAACCTCCTTTTTGGCTTGCTTCTTTAAGTTTAAGTAGAGCTGGATCTTCATCTTTTACAGACTTAACTTAATCTACCAAGAGATGAATTCGACCCACTATGCACTACCACGCCACCTTCAGCGGAATCACAGCTGCACCCCTAACCGGGCTGATGCGTGAATATCCCTTGCTAACTCCTTTTTGTATTCCTCAATATGAGTCACGCTCTCCATAGACCGTATGCTTAGGGCGTTAGCCCCACCCATTGGATTATTGGGTGATACGGTACACTCATGTAATAGTCTTTTAGCAACTCCAACCACCTTCTCTGGTGCAGATTTAGATCGCCGACTCGGCATATGCGGCTGCGCGGTACGCAAAGACAAATCACGTGAGCCACATAAAGGTAATGTCTCCATATATTTAAGCGAATACCACCGCTTCCATCCAAGTCATAAATTGGATAATTCTTCTGAACTTTGAGTTGTCTGGAGGCGTAGGCTATCATTGCCCGGCCCATCGAGAATGCAACCCGAGTCAACTGCAGGCGTGAAAATAAAAAACCAACCCATACGATCCTTAGAAAGGTTAACCTTTGGAGGCGGTAGTGAGTCGAGTCTTCAACTCCTGAAAACTCTTCTCGCACGCTCATTCGACCACTGAAATTTTGCTTTCTTCTAAGTTAGCTTAGTCATAGAAGATGCTATAGAGGAGAAACCTTCCACAAACCCGGTAATAACCCCGCCAAGCCTAGGAAACTCCTGATTTGTTAGGAGAGGTAAGTGCAGGCCAATCTTTACGACTGCTATCTTGTGAGGATCTGCTTGTATTCCTTCACTTGAGACCACGCGCTATTTCTAAGAAGGTCACGGACTTTAACCGAAATTCGCACTTGCTGAACTTGAACAATGGCGGTCTAGAAATTATGCAATGCTTTAATCTTAGGTGATTTACATGCTCTTCCTCATTTCTGGAGTATACTAGAATGTCGTCGATAAATACAATGACGAACATATTAAGGTACTTCTTGAAGACCCAATTCATCAAATCTATGAAGGTATTGGGCGTTTGTTAGCGAGGACATCACCACAAACTTGTAGTGACCATATCGAGTTTGAATGTTGTTTTTGGTATGTCGCTCTCTCTAACCCTTAACTGGTGGTACCCTGACCTGAGGTCGATTTTTGAGAGGCAATTGGCTCCACAAAGTTAGTCAAATAGGTCATCAATGCAGGTAGGGGATACTTGTTCTTAGCGTGACCTTGTTCAGCTGGCGATAATCTATTCACATTTGAGGTACCGTCCTTATTACGCACAAATAGTACTAGGGCACCCTAGGGAGAGATGTTAGGTCTGAAAAATTTCAAGAAGGTCTTTTAGTTTGCTCCTTCCAACTCCTTACGCTCAATCCGGAGCTGTTGTAAGGAGGGATGGAGATAAGTGAAATATGAGAGGAGATCTATTTTGAAGTCTATTTCCCGTTCGAGGAACTCCGGGGAAGATCCTCGAAGCACATCGAGAACTCTCGACCAATTGGAGGCGGGGCGGATGGTTGGGGTCTCGAGTTGGAATCCTTGACACACGAACAAATGATATATACATCCTTTGGAGATGAGTTTCTAGGCCTTAGGTAGAAACTAAAGCCTACCCTTAGGCGTTGAATTGCTACCCGTCCATTCGAACACTGGATCATTGGGAAAGCGAAACTTGGCAACTCTAGTTACTGCAATCAACTTAAGCATGGCAGGGAATGTAACCAATCCATGCCAAGAATAAGGTAAATTCGACCATATCTAACTCTATAAGATCGGCTGGAATAACTTTACTCGGGAGGCGGGAGCGGGCGGTTTTATACACCGGTGGCCTGCGCGGCCTATGGCCCCAGGTGGAGGCGAGAATAGTTGCGAGAGGACCTCTGGGTGATATTAAACTTAAGCACATTATGTAAGGAGTCACGAATGAAAGAGTGGCTCCTAGATCTAGGGAGGGCATACACATCCCCAGATGGAAGAGACGTAACATACCGATAACTACGTCGGGGTAGGCTTTCCTAATCCCACGATGGGAAGATAGAGCATAGAAGCGATTTTGACGCGCCATCTATACACGTGTATTTGGCCTACTAAGCTGGTCGGCCTGCTGTCTTGATGAGGTGG
Source organism: Datura stramonium (assembly GCA_018107945.1). Lineage (NCBI taxonomy): Eukaryota > Viridiplantae > Streptophyta > Magnoliopsida > Solanales > Solanaceae > Datura > Datura stramonium. The sequence continues at coordinate 17,949 of JACEIK010001155.1, forward strand.
TAGATTGTGATCTCCTCGCCCTGGCAGAGCACCTCCCTAAGCATGTGTCAAGTTGTCACACCTAAAATAGCCACCTCTCATCCACGAAGGAATTCTCTGGGTGATCCCCAGCCACTCATGGGACAAAGTTTGGATACTGTTCCCTATCTTGTGGGCGAGGCTGAGTGCCGAGATGACCCGCCCCTTCTTACAGGCGGGGCCAGGAAGGATGGGGTGTTAGGTAGAAAGTGCAGGTGTTGGGGCTCTCTTGTTGTTATTCTTCTTGCTATTGTTTTTGACCCAGCGGCTACCACCGCTAGACCTTTGATGGTCAAAATCTGAATGGCCATTCCTTGCCCGTTTGTTCTTACGCTCTATATCCTTAGGCTTTTCAACTCAATTTGTTTAGGCATAGACAATCAAGCTATAAAGGTCCATGTCCTTAATTAGCATCGCGATCCTGCACTACTTGAGGACCAGATTTGACACTCTATTTACAAACTTCAGCATTGCGAGCCCTTGGCTCAGCTACCATCTCTGGAGCATACTTAGACAGCCTAGTAAACTCCAGAGCATACTCCTCCATGATTACGTACTGTCTCAAGTTCATAAACTCCGCCATCTTTGCCTCCCTCGGCTCCGAGGGAAAAACTTGTCCAAGCTGTGATTATTCTCACTCCACTGGTCCTTCACCTGCTGCCTCCCTTCTTTCCACTGGTCATGCCAGAGCTGAACTACCCCTTTGAGGCGATGGCGGCGGTCCCGGCCACTCTCAGGAGGCGCGCCCCATAATGTGAGTAATCTTCACGATCTCATCCACGAACTCCTGGGGGTCTCCCTACCTTGGATCCCTGAAAGATGGACGGTTTATTTGGGTGAAATCTCGCACCCTCGCCCATTCTTTGCACACCCATTAGTGTTCATCGGCACCCGCATAACTGGTTTACGGTTGGTATTTGTTTGGGCAATGGAGTTGAATGGCCACCACAATTCGATGGTAGACACCGAATCATCTTGAGGAGTTGTCGGGGCTGGTGGGGCAGGTCTGTTGACATTGCAGCTCTTCCTCCCGTACCATGTACGGGAGGCATGGCTCCTTTGAAAACGAAGCAGGCACGAATTAGGACATTTAAGTTGAACTTTATACGATAAAGAGTACGAACCAAGAGAGTTTTCTAAAAACATCTTATAGCCTCCTCGTCATAAGTGTGGCACGCATCACACCCAGGAAAATGACTCTACTCGATGCGGCTTTACACTTTTCGGATACTCTAAACCTAGTTCTACGATACCAAGTTTGTCATTCCCTAAGACTACACCACAGACGTAACCACGGTACTAAGCCACAAGTGACCCCAAGTCAACCCCTGGTCTATCATACACTGGTATGCTAAATAAAACATGCATAGAGGAAGCTTTGAATTAGCAACATAAGAATGTTAAGAAAATGAAACTAAAGAAAACATAAAATTTATATAATATGAATGTACTTTATGTCTGAAATCCTTCTAATTGATGAGCTGCTGGGACAAGCCCCCAGCTAACTCTAAGTCTAAATAAAACTGTAAGATAATGAAATAAGTCCCTCAAATGATGACGACTCACACTTCAGCTAACGGCCAGGAGGATCTGCAGCAACGTGGTATAACGGCTGTGAATACGGGAACTGCTGCATCTTGAAATGATACAGCATAAAAGTATGCGTCAGTACTTTGAATGTACTAAGTGGGAGGAAACATAACTGAATATAAAATCGACGAAATGACACGCAATGACCAACAGGTACGTTAAAGTGAACTGCGATGTAAATAGAAATAGATCAAGATAACCTGTCGATGGTCAAAGACATGCCCCCTAAATTACGAAATGCGAGTCGAGGGGAACCACACTGATCTGAATTGAGCTGAATTGTCAAAACTGAGATTGAACTGAATTGACTGGTGGGAGAGGCTATAACCGACATATAACCACGTGAGCTAGGCGTGGAGTCCGTGTATACCACAGGTAGGACCCAATATACCTTGCCGAGGTATAAAGGCATGGAATGTTAGAATCACTATCAGAGAGGGCCATGAGGCCAAGTAAATATAACCTAGATGGCAATGGTCCACGGAACCTGGGTGAGCTGGAACCCCGGCCCTTTGATGCTGGATTCTACTCCCCTTTGGATAATCCTATCACGACTACTGCGACGGGCGAATAGCTCGTCACGGGGGCCCAAGACTATAACGGCTCGGGGATACTGTCGAGAGTTCCTGGTCTTATAGGACCGGGATTTGGAAAGCGAGTTCCTAAGACTGAGTCGAGAACTGCTAATTTGGAAGCGTAAATGCTTAGTCTAAGAACAAAACTAATAAATGACTAGGTCATTTGCAGTGAGCTATAAAACTAGAATTTCATGACCTCCTAATGGACCAAATAAATTATATTCCAGTCTATTCTGATAACTGAGAGGCACCACTGACACCTCGGGGAAAGACTGTAGTCAAGGCGATCGGAGTTGATAATTTTTTCTGAATGATTTTGAAGAGATTCATTCTAACTAGACTAAACTACTAGCGGTTAATAGAGAACTCAATTTGATTCCAACAATAAGAATTTCATAATATGATGAAATTTCAACAATTTAAAGGGTTTCATCCAACAAGGGTAAAATCATTCTCCTCAATGTAATAATTGCTCCACATATATATAATAAAAAATTCTAGGATATTCAGCCCAAAACATACTTTACAAAATAGACGGAATTTAATACGCAATAATATTTACTCGAAAATTTAGGGCTATAAATCATCTTGGAAATAACAACTATTTACTTATGAATTGATAAAAATCATATGAGTAATAAACATGGATAATAACCCAATTCAGAGTGTGAGAATCAACATGACAATCTCGCATATTCGAAAATTTCAAGGCTAAATACGATAGGGAAATTATGACAAGATTTTGGGGGACACAGGGAAGGACAATTCCCTTGTTGAATTTACACATGCGGCTAAAATTCTCCTGGAGAAGAGGACTTGAACTGCTGCAATGGAAGAAACCTAAGCTTGCTTGAGAGTTTTCTTGAGGAACTCTTCGATAGTTTTTCAAAGAAGATCATGGGAATAGGAGGAGCCATTCAAACCCCTTAATAAGTCTAAAATTACATCCAAAACAGCAGAGTTAAAAGCTTAGGAGAGTAGGAAATTACTAAAGCTGTTGCCCTTAGAAAATCGCAGGGGAAAAGCATCGGGTGCTCCTAACGGGTGACCTAACGGGTCGTGGTGGCTAATCACGACTCGTGGTCACTTCCATCGAATACAACGCCTAGGCTTCCCGGTAGGTCACAAGGGACCTAATGAATCGTGGTCACCGGTCGTGGACCACAACGGCTCTTGAAGATTAAGTGCTAAGCTTGATAACAAGTCATTACACGACAACAACTCGTTGTGACACTCGTTAGGTGCCTTGCTAAGCGACTAGGGGCGGCAACGGGGGACATGCGAGGCATTACTAGGAACAACGACTTGTTACCCCACATCCGTATCTTTGCTCCATTGATAATATCCTCAGCCCAAACCACATTACGAGTGACTCAATGGGTCGTGATCGATGACCACGACTCGTAAAAGAATCCCTCGTTGGATGCACTGCCTCCCTTCTCAAAAACCTCAATCCTCTTTCTCACGGCTCACCTAACAGTGGTAGGAGGTCACTTAACGACTCGTTAGGTGGGTCTTCCTATAACTTTTCATAGCTTTTCCAGATTTAAATCCCGTAATTAGATTTTGAGTTTCTGAGATATATATATATATATATATATATATATATATGAATAAACATGATCCTTTGCAACATTTTACATACTTATACATGAAGATCTTGAGTAGTTTTGAGCTTCACAAAAATTAAAAGTGATACACATACATTAAATTAATATGTGACTTTCAAACTTGATCAACAAAACTCATTAAGGTAGTTAAATGAGAAAGGCAAAAGCTAATATTATCATGCATACGCCAATAAAGAAGACACTTGTCTTGTAGTTATTCCATTGTCCTTAATATATAAGGCTAGTTAGTTTATATAGAACAATCAAGTCCAAGAACCTACCAAAGCAATTTATATAGCAACTAGAGAAATCTTTCAAAAAACAATAGCTATCAAAAGTCAAAGAAGGATATTAAAAGTTCTTAGGCAAACAAAATCTTTCTAGTTACTTCTATTTCTCTGAAAGTCGGTCAAGATGACAAGCATATTATAAAATAAGTTAAAAAAACTCAAGTCTCAAACAAATAAAATAAGACTTTTAGTACTTTAAATAAGTCACATTTGTTTCAAGGGAAAGAACAACTTGAAAATAGAACTTAAATTAAAATTGAAGATATAATTATTGAAACTCAAAGATTGCAACAAAGACTAATGATAGAGCTGACCCCCTTTATTAAAAAAAATTAAATATTTCATATCTTCCTCGTCAATCATGTTAGCCAAAGAAGCCCTTTCTAACCCCACATACATTCTACATGCAATAAAAAGAAAATAATAGAGGCAATTTCAACGAGAGGACGAGGCCAACAAAATCATGCTCATATTAACACTTCTTTTACCCTTTAGTGATAACTTACAATCTAAGGTACAAAATCATAATAAATTCCTCTAAAGATATGAAAAAGAAAGACAATAATTCTTGGGACAACAACTAGTTAGAATGGAAGAAAAACTTAACCATGTGCATGAACTCATTTAGTATCATTTCTTATCTTAGTTAGAATACTATTAAATGATTATCATATGAACGCTAGAACAATTGAGAAAGTTATACCTTCTTTTATACCTACTTAAGTAAATTCAGAAATGGGAAGACATATCCAAATATTTTTTGATTTAACAGGAAGTACATTCATATCACCAACAATTGTTAAGCTGCCTAAAGCATAAATTAAACACCAATTGCAAAGCCAAGCGGTCAGTTTGAATAAACAAGATAATTTTCTCCATAATGAAATATTGTACCTATTAACCACTTTTTTTTACTATTATTTGGACTAGAGTCTTTGAGATATATCTAAATAATTGGAATGAATACGGCATGCCTTCAAACAAGATACGATAAAACAACGAGCAATTTCGCACTTTAAAACAATGAAGAGAGAGGAGGGAAAATAATTGAGCATAAACCATATTCATGTTCCAAACAATCTCAAAGACATGAAGCCTAATGAGCAGAAATGACGGGGAAGAAAAACTCATTCATGATAGACCAATCAATTTCTACTCAAATTCCTCATGAAAGATAAGAGACTAAATTATAAAGAGGACCGTCGCAAACCTTATGAGCCATTCTAAGAGAGACTTTTAGGCAGGGAGAGAACAAAGAAAGAATGACACAACTAGGTCGGAAACTGCGAACATGCCATTCACGTTGAGCAAATTATGACTCTCAATTATATATTACCTTAGACTACAATAACGTAACTGAAGCTAAAGAGATGAAACAACTAATTATACAAAAGAGCAAGGAAGCAGATACTTTAAAATCTAAATTTTCATTCCTGTTGAATAAATTAAATACAAATATAAATGAAGTCCAAACAAATGAAACACAAAATATCACTGGATGTTAACAGAAAGCTCATGAAGAATTGATCACAAAAATTAAACTAAACAACCAGAAATGTTTAGCTTCATATTTTTCTCACAACCAATTGATTAAAATAGTTAATATCCATTCCAGAATACAATTAACAAACTACAATGCTAAACATAATGTAATATAACGAGATGAGATATTACCTATTAAAGCCTTCGAGGTCGAGCATTAGGCTAGCGACTCTAACTTTTGATGTGAGGAATAATATAAGAGTAGTACGACGAGCAAGGAAAATAGCATATAAAGGAATGACAAAATCGAGGAATAGAAATGTAAGCAGAGTAGAATTTGCGGATTATCAATAATTTTCTTATATGTACATTGCCATTCAGATTGTTTTTCAATCTGCTTGTTCTTCTTTTTAATTATTCAAGTGTACTGCTATTTTTCTAGTGTTTTATGCATTGGTATGGCTTTGTACTACTTGCTCTACATCTTTTCTTTTTTTCCGTGCACTTGTTTCTCCCTCTCTTATTTGTTCTCTATGTCTCTATCTACCATCTCTCTCCTATCTCTCCGGGTATGCCTCAAAAGGTGAAGAAGTCCCCATTTTTATACACGAAATTGAGTGAAAAATTAAAAATAAAATTTGAGAATTCAATGATGAAGGAATAGATTGTTATTCCCCTCAAGACAAATTTGACAAAGGGGACTTACCTATTTTGGACTGATGGAGAGACTCTCTCTCACGTCAATAGGACAGGTAGCGAGATTTACGGTGATAGCATGAAAACCAATGGGTTTTTTAGGCTTAGGAGCATTGCGGTAGGGATGGGGTCGTAGGGTGCACGCGAGAGAGGGGAAAAGGAAAGGAAAGAGAGAGGGTGTCATTGCAGGTAGGGGTATGCGTTCGGTTCTTCAGTTTTCAATTTTAAAAAATGAGCATCGTATACCGAACTAAATTATTTCTTTGATTTTTTTAATTTTAACAAACTTCATATTTTAATTGTCTTTTTTTTTAAAAATATTTTTTGGTGCGGAAGTGAGAGATAAAATGAGAATATAATTATCCAAATATATAACCGGATCAAGACCAAGAATGTTAAATATTTTTCAAAAGCTAGACTTGTGGCACATAATTAAAGTTTAAAGCAAATCAGTAACTTAACAAAGCGTCTTTGCTTCCTACGAACTCCTTCCAAAAGCTATACTTCATTGACTCATATAATTCAAACATAACGAGAGAAAGGAAAAAAATAGCTAGTGCAGAGAAGGATGACCAATGGACGGATTTGGAGAACTTGTACACCAAATTTATTGTTGATTAAAAATGCAACCTACAACTTAAGGGCATATATTGAGTTTCACAACAATGCGATTAGGTGAGGCAAACTTTTAAATTAAATGTTGGGTTAGGTTGGGGACTTGGGTATTTGACTATTTGGATTAAATGATAAATTTGAAATGAAGGATCAAACCCCAAATGGGTTGGGTTTTAAATTTAAATATAAATATTATTTTTAAATATAATTAATAAAACTTCGGTTCTTTGGTACACCGAGAACCATAACCTTCGTACCAAATATCGAATTGAAGAACTGGTGCAAAAAATCGAACACTGAATCAAGAAGAACCGAAAAACTAAATTAATTTGGTTCGATTTGATTTTTCGGTTCTTCGATATTTATGTCCACCCCTAGTACGGATGTGTTACGATGAGGGAAGGGGTTAGGGATTTTGGGTCTTTTAGGAGGGAGATCTGGTATCCGGGTCTTCGATTGGGTCAACTGATTAGGGCCATCGATTAAAGATCGAACACTTAGAAATTAAATGAAAATAAAAATAAATAAATAAATAAATATATGTGTGTGTGTTAAAAAGGAAAATGAAAGCCCTTGGATCAATTTTGGACGGATGAGATTTAAAAAAAAAAAAGACCTTGAAAAAGAAGACACACAAAAATTAATTTAGAAAATTCAAAAACACAATCAACAATTTTAACTTTTCTAAATATTTTTAAAATTTCAATTTAAAACAAAATCATATTTATTTCGAAATTTATAGCTAATTTCTTACTAAAACAACGTTAATTGGTAAATATAAAATCAACTAAATCATAAAATCATATAAATAAAAATCAAAGCTGCGGTATTGATCAATTAAATTAATTAAGCTTTCGAACTTAAGTAAAATAAAATATTTATTTATAAAATTGGTCGGTTGTATTTAAATTATAATTGACTTAAAATCAATACTTAAAAATGTACTTAAATAAAATACTTATTTGGGCGCGAAAAATATTATACGTATATATTATAATATATATATATATATATATATATATATATATATAAAATTTTATATATTTGTTAGTGTTTTAATATTTTTATGTATTTTAAGTTTAAGACCACAAGATTTGAAAGTTTTTTTAATTAGTATTTAAATTATAATTGACTTAAAATCAATACTCCTAAAATCGTACTTAATGAAATACTTATTTGGGGCGTGAGAAATATGACTTTAAAAATTTAAGCCTTTATTTTATTCTACTTAAAATTTTAGAAGCTTAAAATGATTAATCAAAAATGTGGAGAACCAAAATTAGGTGTCAATAATTATAATTAATATTTTTTAATTCTACTCATTTATTTCATTAGAGTATATATCATTTAATTTATATATTCAGCAAGTATTTCTTATTTTGTGTTATCTTGAAAGTAATAATTTTTCATAAGTAAATATGTTACATGAGAAAAATATATCATGAATTTAAAGAAGTAAAAAAAAGAAAGAAAGAAAGAAGAAGAAGAAGAAGATAAAAATTAATATATATATATATATATATATATATATATATATATATATATATAAGGTAAAATAGGCATTTAAAAATACCAATAGATAAGGGGAGAATATCTATTATTTAAAGTTACGAGGGGATTTAATTTTTAAAATAAAATTAAAGAATATAAATAATTTTTGTTATAAACGTATTTGTATTATAGTGAATGTATATAAAGATATTTGTGTTATAGTGAATATGTGTATTTGTATTATAGTGAAGGTCTATCTTTTGGAGAAAAGTCGGGGAGGAATTATCCTTATAAATGAGGGTTTCCATTCATTGTATTTCATCTCTTTAATCCCTCAAGAGAAATAAGATTTATTCTCTCTCTTCTCTCTTTCTCCACGATATTCTTCCTCTTACTTTATTATTTCATAACACGTTATCAGCATGAGTCTCTGCTTTGAGCACTCACTTTGAAAAGATCGAGGTAAGAAAAACAAAAAAATTCGAAAGATGTATTACTTAACAACAAAAATTGATATTCCTTTGGTGATATTGTTTCTCTACAACTCTACCGTCTCAAATTTTAAAGGCTAAGGTATTATTTTTCTCTTCCTTTTAATATGGCTAATCTTACGAAACTTTATTTCATTTTCCTTCAAAGTTCGGGAAAGAACCACCTTTCATGGGTGTTGAATGGCCTTTGAAATTCATATGGATGCAATGGGTATTGGAGACGCCATTAAAAGTGAAAATAAAGTGTCAAACCAAGATCGTGCTAAGGTTATGATATTCTTGCGTCGTCATATTGACGAAATTCTTAAAAATTGAATATCTCATGATTAAGGATCCACTTATTTTGTGGAATATCTGAAAGAAAGATATGGCTGAAGATGGTAATCCACTCAAAAGCACAATATGATTGGATCAATCAAGACTATAAGTCTGTTTATGAGTATAACTCTTCAACGTTCAGAATTATTTCTCAATTGAAACTACATTGAGAGACTATTAATGATGTTGATATGATGGAATATATGGTAGTACACAAAATTAGTGAGAGCTAGAAAGTTAATGTGTTACTATTGTAGTAAGTCTCAAAAGGAAACATAAGTTTTTCAAAGACATCAGGAAAAAAAAATTGAGACTATAAATTATGGGAAGATCTAATTTCTTCATATTACTACAATTGAAGCGAGTTATAAATATTTATATGAAATATTACATTGTTTCTTTATTGTAGTACATAAATTTGGGTATGCTAACGAAATCACATACGAAAGTAAACTAGAAGTTTACTAAAATAAAGATAAGTTGGCTTAACCGATTAGCCATCTCTCGGTTCAAATGTGATGCAAAAAAATTGAGAATTCACGTGGTTATATATTGAAATAAAGATTCTTCAGAATTCTCTTGTGTTGCTTGTTCTCGTGAAATGATCTTGATCGGCTAAGATTGGAATTATATTCCCTGAAATTTTTGAAACTTATAAAAGGTGAATATGGGCTCGTTCACCTGCCATGTGAATCGTTTTCTATTATATAATTTTTAATAGATTCATCCATGATATGGTCACATGTGCTGTGATATCCAACTTGCAATTGGTTTTGCAAGATTGTTTGCTCAAATTATTAATTAAGAGCACAGATTCAAATTATAAAAATCATGTTGATAATATGGTTCATATCTAAGTTGGTTTAGAAAAAATTATATGCCTACAATTATAGATAAACCATTGGTTATTAGAATAAAAATCACAAATAAAATTTGATATAAGATGTGTTTATTTAACATATAGCAACACTTGAATGCATCAAGCCTACAAGGTTCCCCTATCACAATCGGTTTAGGATCCAGGAACCAAATAATTTTCATTTAAAATTTGAATGTGTAGTATATGATTCAATTTCTCCATCACAATATACAAAGATGGGTCCCCAAATGAGCTTGAGGTAAGTTAGTTTTCCTAACATTAGGGAGAAGTAAATAGCGGCTAGAATTGTGTGGGATGAATTATCTAGATCTAGGAAAAAAGAGTGAACTTAAAGTTCAAAGATAATTCACTTAAAAAATATTGCAAATCAATTGCAGATGTATTTCTTTGATCTTATTTATAATTGATGCAAATGCTCTAAGAGAAATAAGATTCTTGAAGGACAAGTCATGACACGCTTGAATGTGATAGATCAATCGATTCACAAATAAAAACTCCTTGAAGAAGGAAGAGCAAATGATCGAGAATAATGAGGCAACTACTTTAAAAGAATACTTGCAGCGGCATAATACTTACTATAAAACCTTGGCAAGGTTCAGGTACCTAAAATGATGAAAAATGAAGAGATATTGATAAGTTATGTATTATTAGATCGATATCAAAATGATGGGTGGCGATAACTTTGATATAATGTAACGTTCAATATTATAAATGTTGTGAGGATCTTGAATTCAAATCATCAAGAGAGTGGATAGATAAATAATTAGCTAGATAAAAATACACAATTCAAGTATAATTCCAATGGAATATAAATGGATTCTTGTGCGAAAGGTGAAATAAATAAAATTGTAAATAATTACGACTCATTGCCTTGTGGTATAAAGGTTTTGCAAATCGATATTATTATATGGAGAAGGTCCTCACAGCCAGACGGATGCAATTATTAGAGGTTGCTCATAGAATGCGGCAGCCATGAAAAACTTGATATGCGTATAATGAAATTATTTTCATGTCTAGATAGACAGTAGATGATATATGAAAATCCTTGAAGGATTTAAAAGTTTTAAAGCAATTATATTAAATACTCCAATAGGTGTGAGATCGCTTAATATAAATAAAGATCAATTTCGATCTCATAAAAATGGTTAGGAAGTGTCATATATTTATGCAATTGGTGCACTAATGTATATTGCTAATACTCGCAAGACCTGATATAGCCTTTCCGGTTAATTTGTTAGCAAAGGTATAGTTCTTCTCCCTCTTAGGAGGCATTGGAAGTGGGATCAAGCATATAATACGGTATCTAAAAAGGACTACCGATATGGGCTTATTTTATTCTAATAATTACAATCTCAATCTTGTTGGTTATGCGTGTTGGGTATTTATCGACCCATAGAAAGCTCGATCTCAAACTATCTATGTGCTCGTATGGAATCTTTAATATCTTGGAAATCTACAAAGTAGTCTCTCATAGCCCATAATCAAATCATGCTAAGATAATAGTTATTCATGAAGCAAGCCGAGAATGTGTGTGGTTGAGGTCCATGATATATCTCATTAGAGAAAAATATGATTTGAAATGGGACAAAGTATCCACAATTTTATTTGAAGATAATGAAGCATGCATAGCACATTTAAAGGGAGGATTCATAAAAGGAGATAGAACGAAGAACATCTCGCCAAAGCTTTTCTACACACATAAGCTCCAAAAGAATGGTGATATCAATAGCACACAGATTTGTTCAAGTGAAAATGTGGCTGATTTATTCAAGAAATCTCTACCATGTTGCAACTTTCAAGAAAGATGGTGCACAAATGAGGATGCAAAGATTCAAGGATATTCTCATTGGGGAGTTAATACGCGTTGTACTCTATTTCGTATGAGATTTGTCAGCAGGTTTTTTCTTGTAAGGTTTTTATGAGAACTGACCAAAATGCATATTATTAGATATATGTACTCTTTTTTTCTTCACTAGATTTTTTTCATTGGATTTTCTAGTAGATTTTAACAAGGCACATTATCTAACAAATAGACATTGAAGAGGAGTATTATAAATGTATTTATGTATTATAGTGAATGTCTATAAAGGTATTTGTATTATAGTGAATGTGTGTATTTGTATTATAGTGAAGGTCTATCTTTTGGATAAAAGTTTGAAGGAATTATCCCTATAAATAGAGGGATTTTCCATTCATTGTATTTCATCTCTTTAATCCCTCAAGAGAAATAAGATTTATTTTTTCTTAATTTTTTCTTTGGTTTTTGTTTTTTTTTAATATAATTTTATATGTGTAATATAAATTATATAATAAAATATTATTATGTTTTATAATTTTTTCTCTTTAAAATTCTTTTACATTCTTTTTCTCTTTTCCATTTTTTCTTTTTTCCCAATATTATTTTCCCATTTTATCTTTTCAGTCTTTGTTTTTATAAAGTTCACTTATGATGATAATGTTGCCAATCAGTTATCTACAAGTAACTTTGATAATATAATTTTTTATACATGTACGACATATAAAAGTTAAAGCAAAAATTTAGCCTTTTTCCATCTTTCCTCTCTCGCACCAAGCCCATTCTTGTGGTTTCAAAATTTTTTTAGGTCACAAATTTGACATCCTAGCAACTCTTTTATCTCTTGTGTTGTTTGTAGCGGTGCACCCATCTCTGTGAATTTTTTGAATCCAATTATCAGTATAATTTAACTACTATTTCACTTAGGGAAAAAAGGGGGAAGGAGTAGGTAAAAATATGGGTTCGTGGCGGTAGTTTAAAAGAATTGTCGAACATGTCTTGCTTGCAACATGGATCTATGCTCTTATCAAATTCCTCGAGACCCCAAGATATCTTGTCACGCTCCGAGTTTATACTTTGGACGAGACACGGTACTAGAATCACGAGTAGCCCCAAGTCAACCCATGGTCTATCATAACAACGGCAGTGCGAGTAAAACATAGTGGGAAAGCTTTAAATACGGAATCATTTAAGAAAACTAATTTAATAATAAGTTCATACATCTGAAGAACAATAATACTAAATATCTAAAAACTCACGTAAAGCCATCTACTAATGATGAGTTGCCAGGACAAGCCCCAGCTAACTCTAAGTTTGCTTGGAAAAAATGAACTAAAGTAAATAATATATTGTCCTCGAAGGATGAGGACTCTGCTATTCTTGTTGATATCACCGGAGTAATCCTACTATCGGCGCTAAAGGGCGAGAACCTACGGTTGGTATCATAAATGATACAGCATATAGTATGCATCGGTACTTTGAATGTCTTGAGTAAGCGAGAGAAAACATAATCTTTTGGATATAAATAAACTGACTGAAATGACATGCAATGACCAAGCGATATCTTGAAATTGAAATAACTAAAAAATATCTTTGAGATGGTCAGATGACCCTGTCTGATGGTCAAAGACATGCCCTATATCTGAGATTTGAGTGAACTAACTATCACAGGCGGCTAATCTGGGTTGGATTGAGCGACTAGTGGGAGAGTCTATAGCGACATATAACCACGTGAGATAGGCAGTGGAGTCCGATATACACACCCCATCAGTAGGACCGGGCTATTATACCTTGCGAAGGTATAAAGGCATGAACAGAATGATCACAAGTGCAGGGCCATAGGTCGACAAATATACCACAATGGCAACGTAGTTTGGGAACACAGGTGTGGCTGGAACCTCAGGTCCTCTTGGTGCTAAGTCCTACTCCCCTTTGGATAGTCCTAGGCTGACTACTAAGCTGATAGTTAAAAACTGAGGCCCAAGAATTATCGGGAGCCTATCTAAAGCACCTAAAGTCTTATCGCATAGGATTAAATGTGGGTTCTAAGAGTGATCCAGGCCCATATCGGAAGCATAAGCCCAACCGTCTAAAGAAAAATTGTAATCTGAAGCTGGGGTCTAAGGCTGGTCAAAGTTGCTTATCTAAAAAGTATCATGACCTCCTAAAGAACCACTAAAATCGACACGAGTCTAATTACGATAGTGGGAGGCACTACGGCACACTTCGAGAATTTCTATAGTCAGCGATCGAGTGACATTTCGACCAAACTAAATATTCTAATATTTTAATTAGGAACGAACTGACATAAATCTGACTGAGATTTCAATACAAACAAACAATGAGAATTCCCAACAGATAGAATCCAAGCAAATTTCGATAGCCAATCACTTATGCAAGACTCTTTTTCTACATTCAAAGAGCTAGGGCTAGAATTTGCTTTATAGATACAAGCATCAATATAGTCACAAACTGGTAAATTAGCTACAATTAACATAAAATAATATTCCACATGAATTAAATGAAGTCGACATGTAATTTCTTCGCTCCCGAAAGTTTCGGGGCTAGAACTAATAGTGAAGACATGGAGGATTTTAGGGGACACAAGGGAAGAACTGTTCCCTTGTTGAATTCTCACATACTTGGTGATGGAAATCCACTGAGAGAATCTCTTGAAAAATATGAGAAGAGTTTGATTGTCACAACCACATACCCGAGTCTTTCTAAGAGAGATTCTACCTTCTAAATTTTTGAGGGAATGCGTGAAATGAAATAAACCGTCGGTTACCCCCTCTAAAACCTCTAACTAAAATCCAAAATGATGTAGTTTAGAGTCTAGGAGGTTACGAAAATATGTAAAACTCCCTAGGAAATTCATGAAAAAGGACCACCTGCCGAGTCCCAGGAGAGACCACGAGTCATGAGGTCGCGGACGGCGGTGGTGACCAGTCGTGATATGAATTGGAAAATGTCTACTAATTCCCCCAGCATGTGAGCGGCTACGATTCGTCGGGAGATTTGATGACTCGTAAGTCTCCGTTGCCCTAAACAAAAATTCCCCTTCGAAGTCACCTGGCTACTTAACGACTCGTTCTGGGTGACCCGACTAGATTGTCACCTCCGTAGTCATCATGGCTGACAAACCACTTGGGAGTCACCACGGGCAACACCACGACTTGTGGTGCCCCAAAGGAGTCGTGGTGAGGACCCATTAAATGCGTGCCTGAATATCTCAACCTTGACCAACCCTTGACTCGACTCTCATAACAACTCATAGTCACATTAGTCACTCAATTCCGGTTTTTCAACCAAGTCCAGACCCTTCCCACGAGTCACTTCACGATTGGTGGCCTACCCCATAGGTCACAGGGGCGACTCCCTTCTATGACACAATTGCAAAAAGTCTATTTTCTCGTTTCAACTCCGAATTACGATCTTAGCATTTCTATAATACCACAAGAAGTTCCCAATACTAGACACAGGATTTAAAAATGGAAAGTGGCAAAAATATGGAAATTTAGCAAAGAAGCGGGTCGTAGTACTTGGATCGTTGGTTCCACCAACGACCCTTAGGAAGAGTACTCGTGGTGGTACTGTAAGTTTGGAGTTATGACATTAACGTGTCAAAGACGATCTGTGGTTCGATGTCATGAGTCATTGTTTGTGGTCTTGGTGGTTGGTCAGCAATCTATAGCATAGTAATGAATGCGTGAGACTGTTTCGTTGAGTAACAACCACGAATCGTGGTAAGTAACCGTGGGAAGGAGTAGGAAAATCTCCAATTGAGCTGACGGATGGAAACCACGACTCATTGGAAGTAGGAACGAGTCATGGTGTGGCTCGTGGGAAAGTCCGGGTATAGGTCATCGGGAAATGGGAGGATTCGCGGACCGTACCTTGTTGCTTAATGACTCGTCCTATTGAGGCGTGGGATTAGAATCTGAGAAGTAGAGGTGGAAGGAGATGTAAAGGACGTACACCTGAGTCCTTGTATCAAAACCGCGACCCATAGGATCGGTTGTTGTCCCTTTACGCCATTGAAGAATTTTCGGGAAATTCATTAAGGGTATTTCCATCATTCCTAAGTCAGGTCCTAAACTACATTGTTTAAGGCTAAAAATGCAGCATTTTATGAGGGAAAAATCTATCCTAGGCTCATTCCTTGTCCATGCATGCATATTGAAGGGAGTTTAGGGAGGTGATCAAGTTAGATTTCTTTAAGCTTTCCTTCAATCTTTCATTGGGCTTCCAAGGAGTGGTAAAATCAGATCTTTTTTAGGTATTTAGGGTTATGAATGGGTGAATCCGCTCACACTCATGCCCAATCTCTCTCTAAATCATGGAAATTTCTATGTTGATTCTATGAGTTTTAACCCAATGTAAATTCTAATTCTCTACATGAGTATGATCTAAATGAGTTTTTATTGAATTACGAATCGTGGGCAAGTTTACATTGTTTTCCATAAAAATAATCATGTTTCAATCTTTATAAATTTAAATGCCTATTTATGAGAAGTTTTGAAAGTTGAGATTTATGATGATTGTTCATGTATGATGAATGTATTGGCCAAGCATATTTTCAAGTTACCGTGCTTATAATCATGTTTTTCAACGAATTGAGTATTTTCGGGCATGTCAAAGTATTGGGCAATGCCTGTGTTCAAACATGATTTACATGATTTATGATATGAATTTCATGATTAATCATTTTGTGATGTTGGATGATTCATGGATAAACATGAATTCAAATGGGGTTCCACTGATGTTAATGTTTATTTGGCCACGAATCTCATGAATAGTAATAATATGATTTACATATGAGCCTAATGTGCATGTTTTTGGAAAGACTGATATCTAGCACCGAGTAGCTCGACATTCAAACAACTATATCGATTGTCTCATAACTACACATGCCACCGTAGGTTTTATATTGATACGGTACAATGTTAATGGATCCCTCTTTCGTGATATCACATCTGCGTCCCTTGCACAGCGAAAATGGGGGATGACTCACGCGCCAACTTGAGTGAGATGGTTGGAGTATCATGAGGCTTTACCATGATGGTGTCGGTTATGAAGAGTCCTCCCATTGTTCCTCATGATCTATGCATAGTTATTTTCATATTTTGTCTCAGAGATTCACGTTCAATAGGCTTTTCTCCTATTATTATGATTATAAGCTGATTTACAAATGTATTAAAAACCTTGAGCCTTATGTTACATTGTATATTTATGTTATGAGAATGTTGTCCTACTCTTATGAAACTTTTATGTATTTAAAATATCCGTTTTACTTACCTTGCAAAATCGATACATTCACGCATCTTGTTGCATACTTTATGTTGTATCATTTTATGATACAAGCTCCGACATGAGACCAATATAGATTGTGCTCGTTCTGAGTTAGCATCTAGTTCATTGGTGAGTCCTCATCTCCCTAGGATCAGTTGATATCGATTATCCTTTATGTTGATTTTCCGGACTTGTCGAGGTTAGTTGGGGTGTTGTCCCATCAACCCATCAAATAGTTAGAGGCTTTTTTAGACTATATGTAGTATTCGAAATTTGTCATGTATGAAGTGTGTTTCGTTTTATATATTATGTCATGATTATGCTTCCACTATGTTATTAAGTTAGTATTATTCCCTTTGTCTGAGATTAAGTTACATGTATGTTGGGCCATTCGACTTGGAGTCTCTCGGGGCTCCTTGTCCGTGTTGTGATTTGGGGTCTCTACGTTTGAGTCGTGACAAACTTGGTATCAAAGCCATAAGTTTGAAATGTCCTAGGGTGTCTGAAAGCCACGTTAAGTAGAGTCTTTTTCATGGGTGTGAAGCGCGCCACACTTATAGCGAAGAAGGCTATGAGATGTTTAGGAAATGTCCCCTTCTTTTATAATCTATGTTGTGCGATAAAAATACTCCCTATCCTTCTAACTCGTGCTATTCATGATTGCGAATCCCTTGGCTCCAGCGAGTTAACGGTAGAAGAAATAGAAATTGAAATGGCCATGAGGATGGCAACGAGATGGCATCAACAAGCCCCACTAGTCCGGGAGCACCATGCACCGGGCAGTTGCCCATGCTAAATTCGGGAAGTCATTCGGATGCTAGCGCGGCAGCAGATACTCGAGGTCAATCTGCAGGCGGTAGCGCATGTGCCGCAAAATGGAAATGTGGCGCTGGCCCACGGGTCTTAAGGATGAACCCACCGGAGTTTCTTGGGTCAAAGTAGATGATGACCCACATGAGTTCATTGATGAGATTACGAAGATCACCCGGATAATGGGGGTGGCCAGGGAGGAGTGTGGGTTTGGCCTCATATTAGTTGAAGAAATTCGCGCATATACGGTTTTAAGCAATGGAAGGATAGTAGGGCCGTGGGAGCCGGAGTCTATTAGTTTGGAGGAGTTTCACATTACTTTTAAGGATCGATTCTTCTCTTGGGAATTGAGGGAGATTAAAGCATCGAGTTCATGAATTTGAAGCAAGGCAAGATGACCCGGTTCGGGAGTATGCTTTGGGATTCACCCATTTATCTAGATATTCCCAGGTTAGTGGTTGACCAAAGGGCTCGGGTAAGCGAGGTTCGTACATGGAGTGGCGGACTATTTGGACAAGAATTGTAGGATTGCCATGCTTCCTTCCAGGATATTGACTTTCCTCGTATAGTGTTTGCACGCCAATGAGATAGAAGGCGGTGCATTTGAAGAAAGAGGCAAAGGACGGACCTTGAGACAGCTATGGAGTTCCTCATTGAAGATCAGGCGGTAGTCGCAGCCCTCGGGTCTGCAAGATCACTAGCTCGAGTACCATCATCATCTAGTGTTCTATCCGAGACTCAAGGGTGATCGGAGGGCAAGGTCTCGGGTTCCCGAGGACCAAAGGGGCATACGGGCGAGAGCGCACATTTCTGGCGTGGGAAGTGTGGCAGAGTCATGTAAGAGTGCCCTTGATGAATATCTATTATGGAGTGCGGTAGATCTGGCCACGTGCGCAGAGCGTGTGTAGCCAAACGGGGTGATGATAGAGGTTGTGCTCAAACTACCGGAGTTGCTTGACATCTCTAGCACGCTCGGCTCACGAGGGGCATCCACTAGTGAGGGTGGCAAACACTACAAATAGATTCTATGCCCTTGCCTCGCATCAAGGAGCAGGAGACTTAACCAGATATGGTTAATAGTATGTTATGATTGCTTCATCTTGATGCTTATTCCTTGATAGATCCTTGGGCTACCTTGTCTTTTATGACACCTTATATTGCTAGCAGCTTTGGAGTAAGTCCCAAAATTTTTTGAGAACCATTCTCGGTCTCTACCTAAGTTGGTGATTCGGTGTAGGCGGGTGTACAAAGAAGTTGCCGTCCACAGTCTGCTGAGAAAGTCACCTCCGCAGACTTAATAGAATTAGCCATGACACTTTGACATTATTCTCGGCATGGATTGGTTGTATGCATGTTATGTACATTAGTGTAGAAACCGTGCGGTGGAGTTTCGCTTTAGGGTGAGTCGGTTTTAGAGTGGAAGGGTGGCTTAGTGCAGCCAAGTCATTTATTTCCAATCTTAGGCTATAAAAATGATTTCTAAGGGTTGTGTATACCATCTAGTTAAGGTTAAGGATATTTGGTCAGGGCGACTATCGATGATCCCGTGTCGTGAGTTGCGGTCTTTCCGAGATGATTTGCAGGAGTTCCTCCCGGCGGGAGATTGATTTTAGTATTGACTTTTTCCCGATCACGCAGCCTATATCTATTCCTCCTTATAGAATGGCCCCGGCCGAGCTTAAAAAAGTTGAGACCAAGTGGGAGTCCATGAGGCTATGGAAAGGTTCGCTCATACGGGGCAGGAGTTCAAAACGAGGTCAAACTCGCCACAAGTCCTATGCCGATGTGAGAAAGAGAATTAGAGTTTGAAGTGGATGATTGGGTGTTTCTAAAGGTGTCTCCTATGAAGGGAGTGATGAGGTTTGGAAGAAAGGAAAACTCGAGTTCTCGTTATGTTGGCCCCTATCGAATTTTGGGCGGGTTGGTAAGGTGGCATATGAAATTGGGTTACCCTCAAAAATTAGCTACATTCATCCTATTTTTCATGTATCGCTCTTGAAGAAAGTATTTTGGTGATCCGGTTCTAGTTGTCCCGGTGGACAGTGTCAGTGTGAAAGACAGCCTTAGTTTGAGGAGGTTAGATGGAGATATTGGATGCGTCAAGTTTGAAGGATAAGGAAAAGTATCTTGATCAAGGTTTGTGGAGGAATCGGCACATTAAGGGAGATACTTGGGAAGACGAAGAAGACATGATGGCTAGATACCCATTTATTCTCTACCGGCTCGAGTTCCGACTTGGTATCATTTCTTGCCCTAAAACTCTATTGAGTTTCATGTTCGGTTCATGTGCCCCGGTTTCTTTCATGTATATGGATGTATGTATGATTCATGGTCGGTTCGGCCAAGTAGTTTAGAAGTCGAGTTAGTCGTTCCATCGGTTTTTAGCTTTTATGATCGGTAAGTGAGTATGATGATTGCATTTCTGCTTTTACGTATGTTTTCCCACATTCGAGGATGAATGTTCCCAAGGGGAGATATTGTAATACTCAGAGTTCGAAACTAGACCGAGTTTAAAAAGATGGAAAGTGGCGGAAATCTGGAAATTTAGCACAGAATAGGTTTTTGGTACGGATCGTTGGTTCCTGCTTGACTCGTAGGAGGTACTTGTGGTGAGGTGCGTAGGGTTGGAGTTAGGGAGTGACGGGTTGGGAATGACCCCGTGGTTCGATGTCATGAGTCATTTTTTGTGGTCGTGGTGAGATTGGCCCTTAGTCTATGGCTGATGTGAGTGTGGAGCGGCTTCGTTGTGAGTAAACGAATCGTGGTAAGCCATGGGAATGTCACGCCCTAGAGCCTACACCACAGTCGTAACATAGTACTTGAAGCCACAAGTGACCCCAAGTAAATCCTTGATCTATCGATTACTAGCGTTCTGAGTAAGAGCATTTGAGAACTTTGAAATAATATCATAAAATATTTATGAGGGAATGATCACGAAAACATAAAAAGTTCAAACAATTGAATAATCTTGTCATCCGAAAATCATGCATGCAGAAATCCATCTAATAGAGGGATTCTTTGAGGACAAGCCCCAGCTAACTCTAAGTCTATCGAAACTAATACATGACTTAAAGAAGGAAAATAGTGCCCTCAGGTGATGAGGACTCACACTTTAAGCGCTGCGATGGAAAATCGGCTGCGGCTGCGGTGATGAGTCTACAGAACTGTGTTTGTATCATGAAATGATACAGCATAAAAGTATGCGTCGGTACTTTGAATGTGCGAGTAAGTGGGAGAAACATAACCGAATATAAAGTACGAGCCGAAATGACATGCAATGACCAACGGGTAAGGCGGGCGAACTCACGATATAATGCAAAAAATGGTCAAGATGACCTGTCGATGGTCAAGGACATGCCCTAAGTTTGAAACTTGAATCTGAGATCTTTTGTACTGAATTGGGTTGCCCATTACGATACTAAATGGGCGACTGGTAGAATACATAGCGACATATAAATATGTGAGCTAGACGTGGAGTCAGATTTATACACCCCATCGGTAGAACCCAATATGCAGTCGGGGTATAAAGGCATGAGCGAGTGATCACAAAAGTGCGGGGCCAATCGGGCCAAATATCACTGGCAACCTACACGGCAGCAAGTTTTGGGAACCTGGAGTCGAGATGGAACCTAGCCCCCTCATTGCTAAGTTCTACTCCCTTTGGAAAACCTAAACTGAACTACTAAGTAGAAAGTTCAAAATTAGGGTTCAAGACTAGTCAAGGATGTATAGCGCATGTAACCTAAGAGCCTTATCGGACCGGGACAGCTGGGTTCTAGGCTGATCGAGCTACTTGCTCTGGAAGCATCGTGACCGTTTAAGAACAAGTTATGTACTTCTTGAACTGGGGTCTGGGGCTGAGTCAGAGCTACATACTAGAATGTCATGACCGCCTAAAGGATCAAAACCATAATCTGACTACGGTCGATGGCGAGAGGCACCACGACACCTCGAAATAGGCGAAGTCAAGCGATCAGTTGTTAATTTTCTAAAAGATTCTGAAGAGACTCTACGTTCTAATTGGTCTGAAGTACTAGCAGCTAATAGAGAACACAACTTATCCCAACAACACGGGAACTTCGTGATGTAGAGGCAAATTTGAGAATCTTAGATATTTCATTCCATGAGCTAAAGTAATTCTCATTAATGGAATATTTACTCAACATATATATATATATATAGGAAATTCTACAAAGTTCATCCCAAAGCATTCTTCATTCACTAGAGAAAATTTAATAAGCAAAATCATAACTCGAAAATTAGGGCTTAGATTCACTTTTGTATAAACTTGACAATTTGATAAGGAATTTATGGGGATCATTATCAATAATATACATGAACATCGTTCTAAGTGAAATCAACGAAAATAAATATGAAACCTTTTTATACTCGAAAACTCAGGGGTTAAAACTGATAGAGGAAATTAAGGAGGATTTTTTAGGACACAAGGGAAGGACAATCCCTTGCTAAAAAACCTAAAATTCACCCAAAGAAGGGGACTTGAGCTGCTGTGATAGATGAGAACCTAGCTTGCTTGAGAGTTTTCTTGATGAATCCTTAGATAGATTTTGAGAATAAACATGAGAATGAGGGAGGAACCGTCAACCCTCTAGTAAGTATGATTTTACATTCAAAATGACGTGGTTTAGCGCTTAGGAGAGTAGGAAATTACTACATAGCCCTTAGAAGTTTGTTGGGAAAAACTATCGAATTGTCTCCCTAAAGGGTGACCTAACGAGTCGTGGTGACTGACCACGAAGATCGTGAGTCACTCCCATCGGAAATACACTACTTGGGATCCTTAGTAGGTCACCACGGGGACCTAACGAGTCATTATCTATGACCACGACTCGTGGTCACCAATCATGGACCATCTTTGTCTCATTTGGAGATTTGTCACTGATCCCATAGCGAGTCACTTAGCGAGTTGTTATACAAGTGACGACTCGTTTCACCCACTCGTCAGTATCCCCGGTCAGCCAAATATTCCCAACTCAAGCGACCCGCGAGTGACTTAACGGGTCGTGGTCGATGACCATATTTCGTGAAACCCCTGCGTTAGGTACTACCTCCCTCCTTTACATTAACCAGCCTTCTCCTCGGCTCACCTAATGAGTCATGGGGATTACTTGATGACTCGTCAGGGTGGGCCGTCTACCGCAACATTTGTGAGTTTTCTAGATTTTCTAATTTAGTCCGGAATTAGATTTTGAGTTTTGGGGGCATTACAATATCTCCCCCTTGTAAACATTCATCCTCGAATGTTAGAAAACACACAGGAAGCAAAACAATAGCAATCAAAATTTCCAAATCTTTTGCTCATTTGACTTCAAGTGGGTGACCTCATTTCATATATGACTGAAGCTGGATTTACTTATCATACATACAATTAAAAAATAAGAGACTTGAACATCGAAGCTGAGTCATGAAAACTAAATTGAGTTCTAGGGTCATAGCTAATATTTCATGTTGTGCTAGAGCCGGTAGAGAACAAATGCGGAGTATTTGGCCATCATATACGCCGGCCTCAGTACCCAGCTCCCTCAACTTTGTTGATTTCTCCATAGACTTTGGCCCGAAGCTATTTCCTTGTTCTCGGCTTACGCTTTTTGTGGATCTGGACTGGTACTTCCTCATACGCAGAGACTATCTTTTATTCCTACGCTGTCTAATGGCACAACCGAGTTGGATCTCGTGCACTTCTTCGAGACACATGGAAAAGCTGGTGTCTGACTACTAGTTACGAAGGTAACTCTAGTTCATAAGACACATTGCCGATATGCCTCAAAATTCTTTAAGGTCCTACACACCTCGGACTGAGCTTCCTTTGCTTTCAAAACCTCATCACCCCCTTTTATGGGCGAAATTTTCAGGTATACCCAGAGTCATCAACTGCAAACACCAACTCTCTTCTCTGCACATCGGCATAAGATTTCGCGTCTCATTTTCAACCTTTCTCGGATAGTGAACTTTCTGCATTGCATCATGAATCGAGTTTGGCCTGATCAAAGTAGCTACCAACTTCAAACCACCTATAGGAGATCTACACTTTCTACCATATAATGCTTCAAATGGGGACATCTGGATGCTAGAATGGTAGTTGTTATTATTTGCAAACTCGATAAGAGTAAAGTGGTCATCCCAATTACCCTTAAAATCAATCGTGCACGCTCTTAGCATATCTTCTAGGGTCTGAATGGTCCGCTCCGCTTGCCCATCAGTGCGCGGGTAAAAAGTTGTACTAAGCTTGACCCGAGTGCCAAGTCCTTTACGAAAAGACTTCCCGAAATGGGAGGTGAAATAGAATTCTCTATGCGAAATAATGGTCAATGGCACTCCATGAAGTCAACAGCTCCCGAATATAAAGTTTAGCATAGTCCTTAGCTGAATCTATGGTTTTGACTGGGAAATGTGCTGACTTAGTCATTCGGTCTACTACTACCGATTGAGTCATGCGCTGCTTGAAACGAGTCAGAGGTAGACCCTAATGAAGTCCATGTTTACTTCTTCCCACTTCCATGTAGGTATGATGATATCTTGGGTCATACCTCCTGGTCTCTGGTGTTCTACCTTGACTTGCTGGCAGTTCGGGCACTTAGCTACAAATTCATCAATGTCTTTTTTCATGTTGTTCCACATTAAACATCCTACAAATCGCGGTATATTTTGGTAGCACCGGGGTGGAATGGTGTATCTCGAGTTGTGTGCCTCAGCCAGTATTTGCTGTCTCAACTCACCCACATTTGAGTACACACAACACCGCCCCTGGTAACGAAGCACCCATCTCCCCTTGGGAAAGCCTCGGCCTCTTTTAAGTCTTGCTTCTTTAAGTTTAAGTAGAATTGGATCTTCATCTTATGCGGACTTAACTTCAACTACCAAGGATGAATCCGACCCGCTTTGCATTACCACGCCACCTTTAGCTGAATCCACCAACTATACCCCTAATCGGGCGAGCCTATGAACTTTCGCTAGCTCTCTCTTGCCTTCCTCAATGCGAGCTACACATCCCATAGACCGCTGCTTAGGGCGTCGACACCACATTGACCTTGCCCGGGTGATACAGCACACTCATGTCATAATCCTTTAACAGTTCAAACCACCGTGTCTAACACAGGTTTAGGTCCCTTCTGGCTGAACACATACCGAAGGTTCTTGTGATGCAATGAACACATCCACATAAGCCCCGTACAAGTAGTGTCTATATTTTCAATGTAGATACCACCGCTGCCAACTCTAAGTCATGAGTTGGATAACTCTTCTCATGAACTTTGAGCTGTCTAGAGGCTGTGGGCTGTCACTCTTGCCCCACTATATCAGCACATGTGGGTCCAACTCTAGACGTCACAATATACAATAAACCCATCTTTGTTCCTTCGGCACGGTCAAGGCTGGAGCGATGGTGAGTCGGGAGTCTTTAACTCCTAAAAACTCTTCTCACACTCATCCGACAAGCTGAAATTTCACCTTTTTCTAGGTTAACTTAGTCAGAGGATATTCTATAGAGGAGAAAGAACCCTTCCACAAACAATCGATAATAACCTGCTAAGCCTAGGAAATTCACGATTTAATTAGAAGAGGTAGATGCAGGCAAATCTTTCGTTGCTGCTATTTTATGAGGTCTACTCACTATTCCCTCATCCGATACCACATGACCGAAGAATGTCACAGCCTTCAACCAGAATTCACACTTGTTGAACTTGGCGAATAGCGGCGATCCACGAAGTGCAGCAATGCTATCCTTAGGTGATTGGAATGCTCTTCCTCATTTATGAGTACACTAGAATGTATTCGATAAATACAACGACGAACATATCCAGGTACTGCCGAAAACCCTATTCATCAATCCATGAAGGTTGTTGGAGCATTTCGTTAGCAAAGGACATCACCACAAGCGTAGTGACCATACCGAGGTCTGAATGTTGTTTTCGGTATGTCACACTCTCTGACCCGTAGTTGATGGTATCTGGCCCGAGATCAATCTTGGAGAAACAACTGGATCCACAAAGTTGGTCGGAACAGGTCATCAATTCTAGTTAGGGGTATCTATTCTTAATTGTGACCTTGTTCAGGTATCGATGTCTTATGCACATTCGAGGTACCATCTTTCTTACGCACGAATAGCCTTGGAGCACCCCGGGAGGGATCTTTAAGATTAATAAAACCCTTCTCAAGAAGATCTTTAGTTGTTCCTTCAACTCCTTAAGCTCAGCTAGAGCCAGTTTTTAAGGAGAGGGATGGAAATGGGCTGAAGTATCTAGGGAGATCTATTAAAGTCTATTTCTGTCCGGGAAACTCGAGGAAGATCCTCGAGTAAAAACATGCGGGAACTCTTGACTACTGGGCTGACTCGATAGTTGGGGTCTATGAGTTGGAACCCTTGACACGAACCAGATGATATATACATCCTTTGGCAATGAGTTTCTAGGCCTTAAGGTAGGAAATAAACCTACCCTTAGGAGGCCCATTGCCCGACCATTCTAAAACTTGCTCATTAGGAAAGCGGAATTTGACAACTCTAGTTTTGCAATCCAGTTTGAGCATAGCGGGGAGTGTAACCAATCCATGTCGAGAATAAGGTCGAGGAACGTCGACCATGTCTAGCTCTATGAGATCATTTAAAATTACTTTGTTCAAAATGCATGGTAGGCGGTTCTATACTGCCGGGCGCTCAGCCCGGCTTACCAACTAGGTAGAGGCGAGAATGGTTGAGAGGATCTCTAGACTTATACTAAATTGAAGCTGCTATATACGGAGTCACAAGCGAAGAGTAGCTTCTGGATCTAAGAGGCATATATGTATAGATGGAAGGAGCGTAATATACCGTAACTACGTTAGGTGAGCTTTCATCACGGCGAGAAGATAGAGCATAAGCGATTTTGGTGTTGACCGCCACTGTACGATGTGTTAGCTCTTTGAGTTGGTCGACTTCTTTGGAGGCCCGATGATGTGGTAGATTGTGATCTCCCTCGCCCGGCCAATGGCACTTCCTAAGCCTGTGTCCAAGCTATCCACACCCAAAGAAGCGCTCTCGTCCATGAAGGCATTCTCTGGGTGATTCCTACCGCAGGACAAGCTATATACTTGTTCCAGTCTTGTGATCCTGGCGAGGCCCGAGTGCGGATGACCCACTCCTCCGATCCTGGCGGGATCGCAAGGTTGAGGCGGCCTTGAACTAGGTGTTGGGGCTCTCTGCTTCTGTTGTTGTTCTTTGGGGTTGTTCTTTGTGGGCGGCTACTCTTTTGCTAGACCTACGATGGCCAAATATGATTGGGCCAGTCCTTGCTCATTTGTTCTTATGTTCCATATATTTCAACTTTTTGGCCTCAATCTGCTGGGCATACACAATTAGCTAGAGGTCCATATCCTTGTTCAGCATTGTCGTCCTACACTTCTAGAGGACTAGATTAGATACTCCATTTAGAACTTCACCATGTGAGCCCTTGGCTCGGATACCATCTCAGGAGCATACTTTGATAGTCTAGTAGTAAACTCTAGGCATATTCCTCCACTGTTCTATTGCCACAGCGCAAATTCATAAATTCTGCCATCTTAGCCTCTCTCGGCTCAGAAACTTGTCGGGGAAAGGGGCGTGTGGAATTCTTCCTCTATTGGTCCTGCTTCCATTAAGCGTCCTTCTTCCCTTTGGTCATGTCATACTTGGGCTACTCCTTTCCCGGTAGGCGGCCGTCGGCACTTTGAGGAACTAACACCCATAATTTGGGTGATCTTTCCTAATCATCTACAAACCTTGTAGGACCCCTCTCCACCTTCATTCCATGAAAATATGGAGGGTTAATGCGGGTAAAATCTCACACTCGAGCAACGAGCTGAGACCCATTTGTTTCTTTTGGAACCACTATTTAGTTCACACGGATTATTATTTGTTTGAGCTAGCAATTGAATGGCCACTAAATTCGATAGTGGATGGATTCATCGGAAGGAGGCTATCGGGGATGAATAAATGGTCGTTTGATCATTACTTGACCCTTCTTCCATTACCATGTACGGGAGGCATAGATCAACAAACAAAACAAAGCACGATTTAGAAGGCCATTTCTGGAATTTGAACTTTAACGCATGATAATGAATATGAACAAAAGGGAATTTTACTAATAACATCTCGTAGCCTCCTCATCATAAGTGTAGCGCGCTTCACACCCATGAAAGGACTCTACACGTCACAGCTTTGGACCTTTCAAGGATACTCTAAACCTAGCGCTCGGATATCAAGTTTGTCACGCCCCGAGCCTAAAACCCAAGCGTAACATGGTACTTGAAGCCACAAGTAACCCCAAGTCAACTCTTGCTCTACTCCAGTTACTAGCATTCTAAGTAAACAAGCACGGGGAACTTTGAAATAATATCATAAAATATTTATGAGAGACAAGTCACGAAATCATAAAGTTCAAACAATTGAATAATACGATAAAATCGGAAATCATGTACGTCTAAAGCCATCTAATAGAGGAGATTGTAGGTACAAGCCCCCAGCTAACTCTAAGTCTAAGCAAACTAATACATGGCGAAATAAGGAAAATAGTGCCCTTGTATGATGAGAACTCACACTTCAGGCTAACTGCCGATGGAAATTTGAGCTATGAAAACTAATGTTGCTAAATCCCAGAACACCCACGCATACGTATCGTGAAATGATAAATTATAAAGTATGCATGATACTTTGAATGTCTTGGTAAGTGGGAGAAACATAACTAAATATAAACTACGAGGCGGGAAATGCGGCGCAATGACCAGCAGTGCTTAGATTGAACTCACGATATAATGGAAATGGTCAAGATGACCTTGTCTATTAGTCGAGACATGCCCTAAATCAGGACTACTGAATGCGAGATATTATCTTGAACTAAGCTTCTTATTACGTCTTTGGAAAGGAGCGACAAGTGGGAGTCTCTAGCAGGCATATAGCCACGTGAACTAGACATGGGGTCCAATGTATACACCCCACCAATAGGACTCAATATACCTTGTCGGGGAATAAGGCATGGGCGAGTGATCACAAAAATGCAGGGCCAATCGAGGCCAAATGTCTTGTAACCTACTGCTTTGGCAAAAGTTACGGGAACTGGGTCGATAAGTTCTACTCCTTTGGAAAACCTAAGGCGAACTACTAAGCTAGCTTAAAATTCAGGGTCCAAAACTAGTCGGGATGTATAAATGCATACCCTAAGAGCCTTATCGGACGATTCTGGCCTAGGTTCTAGACTGGTCGGAAAACCTTATACGGAAACATCGTGACCGTCTCAAAGAACAAGTTATGGCGAGCTGAGTCCTAGGGATGGTCGGCCTACATACTAGAATGTCATGACTGCCTAGAGGACCAAAAACTATAAATGCGGAGTCGATTCGATAGCTGAGAGGCACCACCGACACCTCGAAATAATACTGAAGTCAAGGCGATCGAGTTGTCAATTTTATGAAAGATTCTAAAGAGACTCTCGTTCTAAGCGGTCTGAAGTACTAGCGGCTAAAGAGAACACAACTTATCCCAACAACACGGGAACCGTGATGTAGAGCAAATTTTGAGAATCTTAGAAATTTCATTCAATAGAGCTAAAGTAATTCTCATTAATGGAATATTTACTCAACATATATATATATATATATAGGAAATTCTATAAAAGTTCATCCCAAAGCATTCTTCATTCACTAGAAAATTTAATAAGCAAAATCATAACTCGAAAATTAGGGCTTAGATTCACTTTTGTATAAGCTTTTGTCAATTTGATAAGGAATTTATAGGGATCATATCAATAATATACATGAACATCATTCTAACTAAAATCAATGAAAATAAACATGAAACCTTTTCATACTCGAAAACTCAAGGCTTCGGCGCGGAAAATTGAGGAGGATTTTGGGACACAAGAGAGGAAAATCCCCTTGCTAAAAACCCATACCTGACTAAAATTCACCCAAAGAAGGGGACTTGAACTGCTGTGATAGATGAGAACCCTAAGCTTGCTTGAGAGTTTTCTTGATGAATCCTTAGATAGATTTTTGAGAATAAACATGAGAATGAGGGGAGGAACCGTCCCAACCCTCTGATAAGTATGATTTTACATTCAAAACGACGTGGTTTAGCGCTTAGGAGAGTAGGAGAGTACTACATAGCCCTTAGAAGTTTGTTAGGAAAAACTATCCAGGTGTCTAACGGGTGACCTAACGAGTCGTGGTGGTGACCACGGGCTCGTGGTCACTCCCATCAGTACACTACTTGGGATCCTTAGTAGGTCACCCGGGGACCTAGCGAGTCGTTATCTATGACCACAACTCGTGGTCGCAATCATGGACCATACTGTCTCACTTTTGGAGATTTAAGACCTAACGAGTCGTGGTGACTGACCACGAATCGTGGTCACTCCCATCAGGTACACTACTTGGGATCCTTAGTAGGTCACCACGAGGGACCTAACGAGTCGTTATCTATGACCACAACTCGTGGTCACCAATCATGGACCATACTGTCTCATTTTGGAGATTTAATGCTAAGTCCCATAAAGAGTCACTTAACGAGTTGTTTCCACAGGTGACGACTCATTTCACCCACTCGTCGAGTACACTGGTCAACTAAAATATTCCCAACTCAGGCCTGACCACGAGTGACTTAACGGGACGTGATCAGTGACCACGACTCATGAAACCCCTCGTTAGGTACACTACCTCCCTCATGTACATTAACCATCCTTTTCCTCATGTCTCACCTAAAGAGTCCTGAGGTTACTTGACGACTCGTCAGGTGGGCCGTCCTATAACATTTCTACAATTTTCCAGATTTTCTGATTTAAGTCTTGAAATTAGATTTTGAGTTTCCGGGGAATTACAAGGAAGGAGTAGGAAAATCTCTAGTTGAGGTGACGGATGGATTCCAAAACTCATTGGAAGTAGGCACGATTCATGGTGTGGCTCGTGGGAAAGTCCAGGTACAGGTTGTCAGGGGGAAGTAACGGGAGGATTCAACAGACCGTACCTTGTTGTAACGACTCATCCTATCGAGTCGTGGGGTTAGAATCTGAGAAGTTAAGATTGGTAGGAGATATGACGTGTGGGGACACCACGAGTTGTGCTATCAAGGCACAACCCATAGGATCAGTCGTTATCACTGCCAGTGCAGATTTTTCAGGAAATTCATTAAAGGTATTTTCGTCATTCCTAAATCCTAGGATCCTAAACTACGTCATTTAAGGCTTGAAATGCAGTGTTTTATGAGGGGAAAATCTATCCTAGCCTCATTCACATCCATGCATGAATATTGACAGGGTTTAGGAGGTGATCAAGTTAGATTTCTTCAAGCTTTCCTTCAATCTTTCATTGGGCTTCCAAGGAGTGGTAAAATAGATCTTCCCCAGGTATGTAGGGTTATGAATGGATGAATCCGTTCACACCTATGCCCAATCTCTCTCTAAGTCATGAAAATTCCTATGTTGATTCTATGGGGTTTTAACCCAATGCATGAAATTCTTAATTCCCTGCATGGATATGATCTAAATAAGTTTTTATTATTGAATTACGAATCATGGGAAAGTTTTACGTTATTTTCTATTAAAAAAATCATGTTTCAAGATTTATAAATTTAAATTCCCATTTATGAAAAGTTTATGAAAGTTGAGATTTATGATGAATGTTCATGTATGATGAGATATTATTGATGAAAAGCATGTTTTCAAACTACCCATGTTTATAATCATGTTTTCCAAGGAATTGAGTACTTTCAAGCATGTTAAAGTATTGGGCAATGCCCACATGTTCAAGTATGATTTATGATTTATGATATGGAATTCATGATTAATCGATTTATGACGTCGGCCGATTCATGGGCCCTTGATTCATGGCTAAACATGTATTTAAATGGGGGTCAACGATGTTAATGTTTATTTGGCCATGAATCTCATGAATGATGCTTATGATTTACATACGAGCCTAATGTGTATGTATTTTGGAGCGGTATCTAGCACCGAGTAGCCCGACATTCAAAGGACTACGCCGGTGTCTCATAACTACGTGCCACCGTAGGTTCATATTGATACATTACAATTTTAATGATCCCCTCTTTCGTGATATCACATACTGCATGTCCCTTGCCTGGAAAGCCTGGGATGACCCTGCCCACTTGAGTGAGATAGTTGGGGCATCATGTAAGGTTCTACCATGATGGTGTCGGTTATGATGAATCCTCCCATTGTTCCTCATGAATTATGCATGGTTATATTCATATTATTTTGGCTCAAGTTACGTTAAATAAATCTTTTCTCCTATTATTATGATTATGACTGGTTATGAATATTTTGAAAACCTTGAGCCTTATGTTACATTATGATATTTATGTTATGAGAATGTTGTCCTACTCTTATGAACTTTTATGTATTTAAAATGTCCGTTTTGCTTACCTTGCATACTCAGTATATTCCATGTACTGACTGTATAGTTTATGTTGTATCATTTTATGATACAGGCTTCGACCTTCAGACCCAGCACCATCATTAGCTTGTTCCCAGAGTTCTCATCCAATTCATTGGTGAGTCCTCATCTCTCGAGGACCAGTTGATATTAATTATCCTTTATCTTCAGTTTTACAGACTTGTCGGGTTAGTTGGGTGTGTTGTCCCATCAACCCATCAGATATGTTAGAGGCTTTCAAACTATATGTAGTATTCAGTTGTCATGTATGAAGTGCATTTTGTTTTCTATGTCATGTCATGATTATGCTTCCGTTATGTTATTAAGTTGAGTATTCCGCTTTATTTGATTGAGTTAGATGTATGTTCATGTCATGGGTCGACTTGGAGTCTCTCGGGGCTCCTTGTCCCGTGTTGCAATTCGAGTCTACATTCGGGTTGTGACAGTTTCGGGGCATTAAAATATTTCCCCCTTGGGAATATTCATCCTCGAATGTGGAAAAACACATAGAAAAGTAGAGATATTGATTCATTATACTCAGATACTGATCATGAAAAGCTGAAAACTAACGGAATGACTACCTCCAAATTGAACTACATGACTGAACTGAATTCACGAATCATACACACATTCATTAACATGAAAGAAACTGAGGCACATGGATTGAACATGTAACTGAATAGAGTTTTTAGGTAGAAACTTGATGCCTTAAATTGAAACTGGGCTGGAAGAGAATAAGTGTGGGTATCTAGCCATTATATCAGCGGTCGGCTTCCGACGTTGCTCTTTCAACATGCCGATTTCTCCATAAGACTTTGACTAAAGCTAATTCTTTGTTCCTCAGCTTACAAACCTGAAGGTCAAGGACCTAAACTGGGACCTCTTCGTAAGAGATACTATCTTTCACTCCCACGTTGTCTAATGGCACCACTGAAGTTGGATCACTGATGCACTTCTTCAATAGTGACACATGGAACACTGGGTACACAGATGATAACTCTGAAGGTAACTCCAACTCATAGGCTACCTTGCCAATTCACCTCAAAATTATGTAGGGTCCCACATACTTGGGTTTGAGTTTTCCTTTCTTCCCAAATCTCATCACCCCTTTCATGGGTGAAATTTTCAGATAAACCCAGTCATCTACTGCAAACTCTAACTCTCTTCTCCTCACATCAGCATAGGATTTCTGACAGCTTTGAGCTATTTTCAATCTTTCTCTGATGAGATGTACTTTCTTCAGAGCTTCATGAACTGAGTTTGGCCCTATCAAGGTGGCTTCACCAACCTCAAACCATCGATAGGAGATCTGCACCTCCTACCATAAAATGCCTTAAACGAGGCCATCTGGATACTGGAGTGACATCTCCTCTATGCAGCTTACACTCAGTCCAGATGAAGATGATTTGGAAATTTTGTCTCCAACCTGCTTAGGGCATCAGACACCACATTGTCCTTGCCTGGGTGGTACAGCACACTCATGTCATAGTTCTTCAACAGCTCCAACCATCTTCTCTGACGGAGATTTAGATCCTTCTAACTGAATACATACTGAAGGCTCTTGTGATTGGTGAAAACATCCATGTGAGCCCCGTAAGGGTAGTGCCTCCATAATTTCAATGCAAACACCACTGCTGCGAACTCCAGGTCATGAGTCGGGTAATTCTTTTCATGAATCTTGAGTTGTCTGGAGGCATAAGCTATCACTTTACCTCGCTGCATCAGAACGCAACCGAGCCCAACTCTGGAAGCGTACAATAAACAAATAATCCCTCTGCTCCTTCTGGTAAGGTCAAAACTAGAGCGGTAGTGGGTTGAGTCTTCAACTCCTGGAAACTCTTCTCACACGCATCTGACCACTGGAATTTCACCTTCTCTGAGTCGACTTAGTCAGAAGAGATGCAATAGAAGAAAATCCTTCTAGAAATCGTCGACAACAACCGGCTAGACCCAAGAAACTCCTGATTTTAGTTGGGGAAGTAGGTCTTGGCCAGTCTTTCACCGCTGCTATCTTTTGAGGATCTACCTGAATACCCTCACCCGAGAACACGTGACCAAGGAAAGTCACAAACTTCAACCAGAATTCGATTTTGCTAAACTTAGAGAACAACTGGTGGTCTCTGAGCGTCTGAAGCACTATTCTCAGGTGGTTAGCATGTTCTTCCTTATTCCTAGAGTATACCAGAATATCTTCGATAAATATAATGATGAACATATATAGATACTGCTTAAAGACTCGTTTCATCAGGTCCATGAAAGTTGTAGGGGCATTAGTTAGTCCGAAGGACATAACCATAAACTCGTAGTGACCATATCGGGTTCTGAAAGTTGTTTTCGGTATGTCACATTCTCTAACTCTTAGCTGATGATACCCCGACTTGAGGTCTATTTTGGAGAAACAACTGGCTTCCTAAAGCTGATCGAACTAGTCATCAATCCTGGGTAAGGAATACCTATTCTTAACTGTGACCTTGTTCAATTTATGGTAATCGATGCACATTCTGAGAGTACCATATTTCTTTCGCACGAATAGTACTGGAGCACCCCAGGGAGAGATGTTGGGCCTGATGAAAGCTTTATCAAGAAGGTCCTTTAGTTGCTCCTTGAACTCCTTAAGCTAAGCTGGATCCATTCTATAAGGAGGGGCGGAGATGGGCTGAGTATCTAGAAGAAGGTCTATGTCGAAGCCTATTTCTCGTTCAGGAGGGACTCTGGGAAGATCTTCGGAAAACACGTCAGGGAACTCGCTGACAACTGGAACTGATTGGATAGTTGGGGTCTCAGAATTGGAATCTTTGACCCGAACTAGATGATAGATACACCCCTTCGAGATAAGCTTTCTATCCTTAAGGTAGGAAATAAACTGACCCTTAGGCGCTGAACTACTGCCCGTCCACTCTAATACTGGTTCATTAGGGAACTGAAATCTGACGACTCTAGTTATGTAGTTAACTGAGGCATACCCGGAGTGTAACAAGTCCATGCTAAGGATGAGGTCAAAATCGACCATGTATAACTCTACGAGATCAGCTGGAATGATCTTATTCAAGACTGAGACTGGGAAGTTTCTATACACCCGACTGCTCTAACTGACTCGCCAATTGGGTTGGAGACTGAGAATGGTTCTGAGAGGACCTCTGGACTGATATCAAACTGGACTGCTACATAGAGATTCATGAATGATAATGTGGATCCAGGATCTAGTAGGGCATATACATCTAGATGGAATAGACTTAAAATACCCATAACCACATCGAGTGAGCTCTCCTGATTCTGACGAGAGGACAATGCATAAAAACGGTTTTGGCGCTGGCCGCCATCCGTACCTGAAGTGTTGTCCTGTTGAGCTGGTCAGCCTGATGGAGTTGCTGAAATAGTGGATTGTGACCTTCCCTTTCCTGCTGACAGACATTCTTTAAGCCGATGACCAAGTTGTCCACAACCAGAATAGTCCTCTTAAACCTGAAGACACTCTCTTGGATGGTTCTTGCCACACTTAGGGCAAATTGGGTAGAGATTGCTGGCACTGAAGCTTTGGGACTGAGAGCCAGATGCTCCACCCCTCCGATCCTTACGGGATCAAAAGGTAGGGGCACTGGCTGAACTGGGTGCTGGAGCCCTATGTTTTTGCTGTTGCTGCTACTGTGGGCGGCTACTACCACCAGACCTCTAGTGGCCATAATCTGATTGGCCAGTCCTTGCCCATTTGTTCTCCCACTCCATGTCCTTCAGTTTTTCTACCTCAATCTGAACAATGAGGCTATAAGCATTGTTGTCCTGCACTCCTTAAGGACCAAATTTTAAACTCCATTAACAAACTTCATCATGCGATCCCTTGGCTCGGCTACCATCTCTGGAGCATATTTAGACAACCTGGTGAACTCCAGTGCATACTCCTCCACCGTTCGATTTCCTATTTCGGATTCATGAACTCTGCCACTTTTTCCTCCCTGATCTCCGAGGAAAGAATCTGTCTATGAAGGCTATAGTGAACTCCTCCTATTCCACTGGTCCTTCTCCTGCTAGTCTCCCCTCCTTCCATTGTTCGTACCAGATCTAGGCTACCCCTTTCAGCTGGTAGGCATCCAAGTCAGCACTCTCCGAGGAGCTAACACCCATAATTCGGGTGACCTTTTTAACCTCATCCACGAACTCCTGTGGGTCCTCTCCCACCTTAGATCTGTGGAAATCTGGAGGGTTCATCCGAGTGAATTCCCAAACTCAGGCAGCTGTTGTGGACCCATTATTGTTGATTGGAACCACCTGCTGGTTCACCTAGTTGGTAACTGTCTGTGCAAGCAGCTAAATAGCCACCCTGAACTCTACGGTGGACACTGAGTCGTCCTGAGGGGCGACTGGAGCTAGTGGGGCAAGTCGGTGAGCGTTACTAACCCTTCTTCTGTTACCACGTCGCAGGGGCATGATTCACTGAAACAAAACAGAGCACGAGTTAGGAGAACGATTCTGAAATTGAATTCCAACGCACGATAAAGAGTATGAACAAAAAGGAGTTTTCCTAATAACATCTCGTAGCCTCCCCGTCATAAGTGTGGCACGCTTCACACCCATGAAAAGGACTCTACTCAATGTGGCTTTCAGACATCCAAGGATACTCTAAACCTAGTGCTCTGATACCAAGTTTGTCATGCCCCGAGTATATACCCTGGATGAGACATGGTACTTAGGATCACAAGTAACCCCA
The DNA here is from genome assembly GCA_018107945.1 of Datura stramonium. Lineage (NCBI taxonomy): Eukaryota > Viridiplantae > Streptophyta > Magnoliopsida > Solanales > Solanaceae > Datura > Datura stramonium. The sequence goes on from JACEIK010001155.1 coordinate 55,022, forward strand.
AGTCAACTCATGGTCTATCATAAAACTGGCAGTTCTGAGTAAAACATAGCGGAAGCTTTAAATACTGGAATCATTTAAGAACACTAATTTAATAATAAGTTCATACATCTGAAAGAACAATAATACTAAATATCTGAATAACTCTGTCTGAAAGCCATCTACTAATGATGAGTTGCTGGGACAAGCCCCTAGCTAATTCTAAAGTCTGACTGAAAGAAAATGAACTGAAGTAAATAATATATTATCCTCGAAGGATGAGGACTCACCTCTACTACTGATATCACCGAAATAATCCTACTATCGGCACTGAGACTGAGAACCTACAGTTGTATCATAAAATGATACAGCATATAAAGTATGTGTCAGCACTTTGAATGTACTGAGTAAGCAGGAGAAAACATAATACTGGATATAAATAATTAAACTGAAATGACATGCAATGACCAACTGATATACTGAACTGAAATATACTGAGATGGTCAAGATGACCCTGTCTGATGGTAAAAAACATGCCCTAAATCTTAGATTTGTAAGTTTGAACTAACTATCCTGAACTAACTAATCTAAGGCTGGACTGAACTGACTAGTGGGAGAGTCTATTACCGACATATAACCACGTGAGCAAGACGTCAAGTCTGATGTATACACCCCATCGATAGGACCCAATATACCTTACCAGGGTATATAGGAATGAACTTGGTGATCATAGGTCTGGGGCCATAAGTCCAGTAAAAATATACCCTACGGTGGCAATGTAGTTCTGGGAACCTAGGTGCGCTGGAACCCTGGTCTGCTCGGTGCTAAGTCCTACACCCACTGGATAGTCCTAGACTGACTACTAAGCTGATAGCTCAAAACTGGGGCGCAAGACTAGTCAGGAATACCTATCTGGAAGCACCCTAAAAGTCTTATCGGATCGGATTCTGTAATAGGTTCTAAGACTGGTCAGAGCTGCTTATCTAGTAGCATCATAACCGTCTAAAAAACAAACTATAATCTGATGTTGGGGTCCTAAGGCTGGTCAGAGCTGCTTATCTAAAAGTGTCATGACCTCCTAAAGAACCACTAGAATCTGACATTGAGTCTAATTCTGATAACTGGGAGGCACTACTGACACCTCGAGAATTTCTATAGTCAAACTGATCAGCTGACATTTCTGACTAGCACTGAGTATTCTAATATTTTAATTGAAACTGAACTTACATAAATCTAAGTGAGATTTCAATACAAACAAACAATATGAGAATTCCTAACACTGATAGAATCAAGAAAATTTCGATACTTAATAACTTATGCAAGACTCTTTTTCTACATTCAAGAGCTAGGGATAGAATTTACTTTATAGATACAAGCATCAATATAGTCACAAACTGGTGGAAAATATCTTCAATTAACATAAAATAATATTCCACATGAATTAAACGAAGTATGACATGTAATTTCTTCACGCTCGAAAGTTTCAGGGCTAGAACTAATAGAGAATACATGGAGGATTTTGGGGACATAAGGGAAGAACTATTCCCTTGTTGAATTCTCACATACTTGGTGATGGAAATCCCTGAGAGAATCTCTTTAAAATATGAGAAGAGTTTGATTGCCCTAGCTTCTGCTCTAAGTCTTTCTAAGAGAGATTCTACGTTCTAAATTTTTTAGAGGATGCGTGAAATGAAATAAACCGTCGGTTACCCCCTTTAAAACCCAAAACGGCGTAGTTTAGAGTCTAGGAGGTTAAGAAATTACGTAAAACTCCCTAGAAAATTCGCAGGAAAAAAGACCCTATGAGTCGTGAGGTCGGGGATGACTCGTGGTGACCAGTCTTGATATGCACTGGAAAATATCTATGGATTCTCCAACCTGGCAACGACTGACTACACGAGTCGTCAAGAGACTTAACGACTCGTGAAGCCTCCCGTTTCCACTGAGCAGAATTCCCCCTTCAAGGGTCACCACCGGCTACTTAATGACTCGTTACCGGTGACGACTCCTGCTCACCTCCCGTAGTCATCACTGTCGATAAACCACTTGGGGGTCACCACGGGCAACACCACGACTTGTGGTGACCCAAACGAGTTGTGGTGAGGACCCGTTAAGTGCACTGCCCAAATTTCTCCAACATTCAGCCAACCCTTGACTACGACTCTCATAACGACTCATGGTCACACCCGTGATCACTCAATTTCCCTATTTTTTCAACAAAGTTTGGACCCTTCCTCACGAGTCACTTCACAACTCGTGGCCTACCCCACAGGTCACAGGATGACTCATTCTGTAACCTGGTACAGAAAGTCCTGTTTTCTCCTTTTCAACTCTCGAGTCTGATCTTAGAGTTTCCGGGGCATTACATATACCTTCCAGTTCTCAATGGAAATCGGAAGGAGAAAATCACCAACCGACTTTCAAATATAAATAAATAGTAATAGAAACCTTGCCAAATCACTTAATGATACTCAATGAAGCAACCCTACTAAATGCATAGCCTTAGGAAAAGGCGCCAAACCACTAGGCGAATGGAATTAAATATATTACTTGTTCTGAGGAAAATAAAAGACTTTACTCCCCTTGGAAACAGTCACTAATCATCAAGCTATAGGGAAAAATGATTTCCCATTTGTACTTAAAATCAAAACTACAACAGGTTTGGAAGCCCAATGAGCAATTTCCTCCAATAGATTTAGGAGCAGACTACTGCATAGCCAAATTCACAAAATAAGAAAACACGATTCAAGTGCTTAAAAATGGTCCATGATTTATTAAAGGACATTTTCTTTCTATTCGGTGATGGGAACCCAATTTTGTACCAATGGAAGCGAAAATGACTTAGACCGTTGTCTAGATAAGACTACCGCAATTACCCACAGAATACTATGATGGGTTATCCTTGAAAAAATTGGAAATTCCATTAGAAAACTGCTGAAGATCGACGCATGTACTAGTGCCACTTTAAGGGGTCGCTATGCCAGACTGTACGTGGAAATTCCAATTACAACTACTACCAATATAGGAACCCACAAGAAAAGTATGGTTTATGAAGGGGAAGGACTACTCTGTAAGAGTTGTGGATGATTAGGGCATACGATCCTAACATGCATGCACCACCGGAAATTACCAAACACAATAGATCAATCAGGCAACAATATTTTACCACAAGAGATAAGATAGAGGAATGAAAAATGGTGCAGTTTCCTAGACGATCTAAATATACAAGAAAGAAAAAGTCAGAGGTATTATCAAAGCTCCAAAATAGAGGAGGATCTATTCCAGGTACCAATGGTAAATTAATAACTGATTAGCTAGGTACTTCTTCTAACTTCTCTCTTGATTCTAATACTGAGTAATAAGGCTAAAAAATTTCTTTAAGGAACTATGAGGCTGCTAAAAATTATCTGGTTAAAAATCTGAAGAATCGTTTTAAGGATAATACTAGTTCTAATCTGAGTCATGATCATAAATTCATAATAAATTCAATGTTCTTCAGTCCCTTCAAGGTTCGTCACTAATGGCTGATATATCTAATCAATTAGATTTTATCCCCAACAATACTGAAGAGCATCCCAAAAACCCCTCATCATCGATACAACCTATGCTAATTGTGGATACAGATGTCCAAGTTACTGAACACGTGTCTATTAACATCCCACTTAATACTAAAATATTGACACTTACTAACCTTCCTAGGGTGATATGGAAATATCAAAAATTACCTCCTCTAATCAAGAACACTTGGAAAATCCCTCTGAATAGCTGGCCATGCAAACAATGAATGAAAATCTCACGTTTGCTACCTATGCTACTCCCCCTCCTCGACATGCAACTAATGAACTTACTTCTACATATCTCTATAAAGATTTGCAATCATCAAACTCCTTAAATCAAGCAAATATAACCTATTCCCCTATTAGCAAACATGGTAGGAATAACAATTTCACCCCACAATGGAGTTCATCTTTATCCCCTAGCACACTCACCAAGGGTTCTCAATCCACCAATGAACAACATTCAGCAATTTCCTTCTAACATTGCTCAATACCCGTTGTTGTATTCCACTCCACCAATGCACCCTTTTCACCAACCTCAATCCTAGGTGGAGAGGGTTAGAGGGGCATGCAATCATTTTTACCATGGAAATAACATGATGGAGACAATGATCATTCTTCAGAATCAAAACTTTCTAGCTCAACTTGTGATGGAGGGAATGAAACTTTCTATGGACAACTTTGGTAACCACATGTGGATGACAAATGTCCTGGAATCCTTAGCTCCAAGAGTGTCCCCCGCACTTTTCCATTCCATGAAAACATTGTGGAACCTCCCGCGTCATTTTAATCCCCATCCTCACATACCTAACACACCACAAGTCCCATTCTGCACCCTCCATAAAACTATCAATACCAATCTTCTTACCTTGGAAACCACTGCCAGTCCACCATGGTCACCTGATAATGATGCCAAATCCAACTCCCATGGATATACCTCCACCACACAACGAACAGGAAGACAAAGAAGAATTAACCATGGGAAGGGGCTCATTTACAGAAATATCAAACCTCATAAATGCAGCCCTTATGGTCTTCCCCGAAAGAAAGGACAAAAGATACATTCACAATTGTCCAATAACACTTGTGAAATGTTCATTCGACCTCGGGCCAGTTGTGAACATTACACTTGTGAAATATGCAGTAGTGACGACTCCAACCCTAAGGCTGAACCCAGTACCTACCAGGGATATTCCAGTATCGATGAACCCTTAAACGACTCACAACCCAATGACTCAATTAACTAGTTTCATTTTCTGGAACACTAGGGGTGTTAATAATGATAGGTTCAAGAGAAACTTCAGGGAAATCATAAGAAACCATAATCCCTGCATGATCGCTTTGCTAGAAACCAAAATGGAAATTCATCTGTCTCTGAAAATGGAATTTGGCTTTGACGATTATGATCACGGGCAAAAATATCATGCCCGTGATACGCTTTATAACTTAAATTAGTCGTGTTGTCTAAGTGATTTTATACATTTTCATGTGATTCTATATAAA
>JACEIK010001155.1:73526-90462 GCA_018107945.1 Datura stramonium
GGTGAACCTAACTTACTAATATTGCATGTTGAGCACCGGAATAGATCACTAGTATAAAACGCCTTGTAGTTATGAAGTCATGGGGAACACTTACCCTAGTTAGTTGCATTAATTTGGAAACAACAAACAATTTTCCAACATTGTTATTTATTACTTTTACAAATTCCCCTCTTTGTAAATAATTAACTAAAAAGCTTAAGCACTAATGTTCTTCTACATTCTTCCGTATTCTCTGCGGGATCGACCCCAACCTCTAGTTGGATTCTTTATTGACAACATTCGTTTCATACTTTGTAAGGAGGTGTGAGTTTGAGTGTTATCATTTTTATTCTTCCGTTTCTCCAACTCCGATAAGAACACCATACTTCTTCAATTTTAAACTTCGAATTCTTATTTGGAAGTGGAAATTCGAAGTTGCTGGTCTTTATTGGTAAAATCATCCAAGTGTGGATTATTTGTGCTTAAATTTTTAGTTCAAACACTCGTTTATTGATTTGCTCGAAGAATCTCAACATTCGTTGTTGGTTCTTACAAACTGTTGAAATAAAGTGGGCCTTCCTAATTTGATGATTCGAGTCTGTTTTTGTTGTTGTCTTTGAAATTTTGTTTTAAATAATACATCATTTGAAATAGATCTGAAATGATTTTGATCAAAATTGAAATTGCAAATTCCAGGAACACTTTATTGAATAAACCATGCCAAATCCAATAGAATTTTGTGAACAATTCAACAGATAAGTGATACGCGAATAACATAATCATGCTAGTTCAACAGGATTTGTGAACAAGTAAAAAAGCACAAAAGCCGCGTCTACCCCATCGAGCTTTTTGAGTCATCCAACATATTAGCTTGGTTGAATATAACGTTAAGTCCTACCAATTTGTCATAGATATCACCATTTTAAATGCAATTTTTTTTTCTTTTGTAGCTTATATCATGATTCATGAGTGAAATTAAGTAAACAAGGAAAAGGTACTATAAGTGAAATAGAATAAAGAGGGTCCTTGGTAGGTAACTCTTGAAGAAGACTAGATTTCACTTAATCACAAGTTTCTGAAACAGGGTACCAGCACAAAAATAAGATCCATCTTACAACTGTTGGATTTTGAAGAAAATAAAGAACAAGGATTCACTCATTCAAGAAAATTAAGGTCCATGCTTATCATTACTGACTACTCGGACCTCTCTCATCAGAGATAAGAAATCCCAATATGGGTTCCAGAACCGAACTAAATTTGAATTACTTTGGAAGTGGACTAACATAGTTATTTGTGTTGGGATCGTGAGACTACCATATCCTTTGCATTGCGTGCAAACCTTAAGCCCCACTCAAATAGGACTTAAAGCTGTGTGTGTGGATATCAAATCGGAAGAGATGCAGATTATTTTTCTCCAATGGATGAATTAATTACATGTAGAGGATTAGACCAGGAAAAAAAAAACACAGCTATCCATGAGCAAATACAAGGAATCATACAGTTCTATTTAGAAGCTCAGCTTCCAGTCCAAGCTTTTCCCAGGAAGGTTAAAAAATCCTCTGCCTTGAGCAATAAACATCACTCTGCTGATTATCCCCTGGGTTTTCAACATCTTCTTATACCATTTTTGACAGTAAATGATCAACTAATTAGCTTTCTGAGTCTCTTTTCAGCCACACTGGCAAACTTATTCTGTGGTTCCAGAATGAGTGCATGTCTGATATCTGCAATATCAAAATCCACAGTTAATTAATAAATGAACTAACTAAAAGGAAACTTAGATGCCCAGGACGCACCATCCAACCTAAAATTGAGACCTGTAGAACCAATTTCACATGTGTCTTCAATCAATATAGTTCACATTTAACATGAAAAGATAAAATGGAAAGCGACACAAATTTAGAGTCAACGGAGTATTCCCAAAAAATACTAGCACAACCGGAAGGTGGTTACATATATATAAAATTTTATTTGTCCACACGCATCCATATGTATGTATGAGCATGAGCCAAAGGCAATTGCTGAGATTGCACCTACTGCTACTTAGATTCCCACCTCATCGCGCCCACTGCTATGTGAATCTGCCCGGTGACACAATGCATTGAATAATGAAGTAACAGCCGAACCAGAAAACCTGACCCCCTCTCCCCTCAAGCTGTGTAGTACAATCTATATCAGGCTGTCAACTTTAAAAACTTACATGAGATGACTAAATTAAATTCGGTAAATTATATCTGTCATTAGTTTTTGGAAAGCTCTTAGTCATAGGAAGATATCAATTCTGGGCAAATTCTGTGCAATTAAAATTTTTCTTCCTACGCAAAATGAGATCATAAAAACATATCTGAAGAGGATAGAAGATAAAATTGCACTGCAGAAAGAATACAAATGAACTGGAAAGATGCACCTTACAACAGACAGACTGGCATAACCTCACCTTGAAGAGCCTCTTTATAGAAGAGAAGGGACTCCCTGGCAGTTCCCCGTCTCATATAAGCCTTTATATTCTGCACACAAAAATAAAAAATTCCACCCAATCAGAATGTATTTGGATCACAAAAATGGAAATTGAATGCATGGGAGACAGGCATCTGTACTCTCATGCATCAAATAGTGGACCTAAGCTACAAGAGAAAAAAGGTAGAATAGTATGAGTCTACACTACAAGAGAAATTGTACAATTGTGTACACCATTCATATATCTTACACAACTCAAACAAATCGTAAAGGTACTTGAAAATTCATATGTTTTCTAATAAACTTTTGGGAACAGATTATGTTATGCTTAGATTACCACATAATAGAGACAGGACAAACCACCAGACAGCAAATACAAGAGAGGGAAAATATAGCTTTATTCAAAACTTCTTTTTTTTTGGATAATGGTAAAGTTGTATTCTTCAGCAGTAAGGCCATGCTGGCAACCTCCCAAATTTTGCAAGAACCATATGGTAGAAGAGAAAATAGTAATTACGAATAACCTAACAAGTCTACTAACTGTTCAGCTTCCTCTGTGCTCTCTTGTTTACACCAAAAATAAAAAGTATTGATATAGTTCTCTTTAATTTTCTGGATAGGGTTACAGATATCCCCAAAACATCGGTTGTTTCTTTCTCTCCGTAGTGACCACCATATGCATGATGGGATTATGTTCCACCACTTTTTCTGGCTCTTGCTCCGTCCTCTCCTTATCCAGCAGCTGAGGAGATCTGCAGTATGTTCTCGCATTACCCAGTTTTTCTGAATTAATCCTAGGAACAAGGACCAGATCTGTGAAGTGATCTTGCAATGCAAAAATAGGTGGCTGTTTGTTTCCTCTTTCTCCATTCAAAAGAAACATCTGGAGACAATTTGGAATCCCTCCTTTTCAATTTTTCATGAGTAAGGCATGCTCTTCTGCTCACCAGCCAAGTGAAACATTTAACTTTGGTAGGTACATTGTATCTCCAGACCTGCTTCCATGAACCATTTATGCCTCCTAAAAGCTCCATCACCTCTTTTTTATAGAATCTGTTTACTGAAAACTTCCCATCCCTATCATGCTTCCACCTCATTCTGTCTTGTTCTGCAGTTAATCCTTTGAACTCATTCAGCCCTAGTAGAAGCTCCACTACTCTAACCACTTCCCAATCATTTAGGTTTCTTCTGAAGTTGAGATTCCATCCCGGAGGGACCAGAAATCAACTATAGATGCTTCAGCATTTCTACAGAAAGAGAACAGGTCTCGAAATGAGTTCTTTAAAGGCTCCTCTCCCATCCACTTATCTTTTCGAAAAAAGATCTTGGTGCCATCTCCCATTCTGAGGTTTGTGTGCGCCTCTAACTTAGGCCAAAGGTTTCTAATTGACTTCCAAACTGATACACCATATGTACTAGACACACTGTTAAAGCTTCAGTAACCATTCTGCCCATATTTGTTTATTATGACTTCCTTCCAGAATGCATGTTCTTCATCACCAAACCTCCAGAGCCACTTTGTCAATAAGCACTTGTTCTGGATCCTCAAGTTCTTAATACGTAACTCCCCTTCTTGTCTACTAAGTTGAGTTGTTTGTCATTTGACCAAGTGAATGCCTTTGCCCTCCTTATTACCCAGCCATAGAAAGTCCCTCCTCAGCTTATCCAGTCTCTCTTCAACCTTGGATGTAGAGGGAAAAGAGACATGGTATATGTAGGTCATGACTCTAGTACTAAGTTGATGAGAATGATTCTTCCTCCCAGAGAAAGGTGTTGTGCTTTCTAGTTAGCTAATCTTTTTTCAGTTTTCTCAATGATCCCATCCCAGATTTGTAGTTGTTTATGGTTGTTTCCAAGTGGCATCCCCAGATATGTAGTTGGAAATCTGTCTACTTTACAACTCAAGATATGGGCCAAATTTTGTATGTTGGGAACTACCTTCACTTGATAGATACTACTTTTCCTCCAATTGATTGCAAGGCCAGAAACTGTCTCAAAGATTACCAGAATCACTCTTATGTAGCTGACTTGATCTGCGTTTGCATCACTGAAGATAACAGTATCATTTGCATGTAGTAGCTGACATATCTGCATCTCCCCCCTGTTTGGTTGCCCATCTTGAAACCTTTAATCCATTTGTTCTAAGTAGCTAATCTCATCATACTGTTAAGACCTCACATATATATCTACCCCCCATTGTTGAATGAACCTCCTCACTAAACCCCTTTTGTTTTCACTATTCAACCCCCTCATATTCCATGCCAAAATTTTTACTTCCGTTGAGGTTTAGGAGTTATTGTCCTCCTCCTACTTCTAGGCTCTCCTTTGAATTTTACAAGGAACTCCAAATTCCTGATTTCCTTAGGAATTGTATTCTTGACACTGTCTTTCTTCGTCTCTGCATTCTGTTGTCTAAAAAGTCCCCTTTTCTGATCAATTCTGAGAAGGTCGAAGCCCACCTTGTCGCATACCTCAAAAGCAATCCCAAACAATTGGCTAAGTTTAAGGACATTTGATTGTACCCATAAAGATGCTTCGTCTTCAATTGCTTGTTCCGATAAAGAATCAGTAACTGGAGGGGAAAAGGGTTGTTGATCAGAGATATAGGTCCGTTGGAACACTCCCCCTATGGTATTTCCCCTGCCTCTGTCATCATTTGAACTAAACGCAGTCATCTCTCCATAATTTGTAATTTGCAAACATCGCTTCTCAGTGTCTTCGCTGGCGAATCCTTCGTGTAGCTTTTGTCCCTCCATTGGTAATTGTTCTGTTATTCGCGTGTATCCCTCTAATTCTTCCCAGGGAGATCTGCAGTCAGAAATTCTTGCATAGTCATTCTCCACGACTATAATGTTGTCAACAAATGGTTCTGCCCCATTTTGTATTGCAGTCTCCTTAGGTTACCTCACAAATTGTAGTTTGGGCCTCCATCGGCCCAGAACACTTGTGACAAGCTAGCAGACCCAAATTTCTTTTAATCAAATCTGGGCCCATTTCTCAATTAAAGATCTCACGGGACCCTCAGAAAGAGTCGCGTAATCGTCTTTCCTTATTCTACCCCCATTGACAGGTCCTTATCCGGTGGATAAATCTCCAGACCTTTAAGGATAGAATTGTGATTAGTCTCAATCAGCTGCGTCTTTTCTTGAAGTAGCATCTGTTTCTTCCTTGTATTGGCTTCTCGGTTCTTGCGCTCCTCCTTTTGTAATTTGAATCATCATGGCACGTCACACCATACCGGCAGGGAGAAGGTGTATTTGCCGTTGCTGATTGTGACATAGGCTGGTATTTTCTCCGACGGCCCCATTACCCGAAGTCATGCCCATCTCAGATGATTTTTGAGTTGTGTTTCCTATTCTGTCTCGATCCATCCGCCGCATTGATCTCCTATTTCTTTCATCACCTTGTTTGACCATAGCTGCAGAGGAACCCCTAGGATTCGGACCCAAAACCATTCATACATACATGTTTCAGGACAGCCCCTGTTGTGGGAGACCACCAATCCAGTTTTAGCCGGTGCTCATCTTTCGACCATTTTTCCAATAAAATCTGTTCTGCATCTTTTCATGATTGGAACTCAAAAAGGAATTGGATCCCGTTCAAATCAAAGATTGGATGTTGTGAATGCCTTTCCATGCATGTTGCATCCAGTGTCTCACATTTTGGGTTCTAGGCTACCGTTGTGGGCGTACCATTTAAAACCCACCTGTTGGAATAGATGGTGTCCTTGTAGCTCCTCTCTCCCCTTTTCCTTGTTGTAATGTCCTTCCCTGAGTCTGTAATCATTTTATGCTTTTGTACTTGTATATCTTTGTTAATAAATGAATCAACTTTGGAGGTGAGCCCGTTCCACCCTTCATTGAATGCATTCTCAGGTAAAATAATCACCGATCTGGACTCCTCATTCACTGTGATAACTGAAACGAAACCATATTTATTGAACTTTAAGGAACAATAAATGTAGGTGGTCAGATCTCTACACCTCCAAGACTTGAAAGTTTTGCCTTCATTTTCTGAAGAGGTTATGGACTCAGTCAGATCGTATGACTTCCCCCCAATCTAAAATAAATTCTGTTCTCCGTGACTGAAAGAAAAATAGGAAAGGAGCAAGGGAAAGGGTCTCTAGAAGAATTTCTACCGAAAAGTGCCTGAGAGCTGAACAAATTCGCCCCCTCTCTTCGTGTGCTCTTATTTCAACTTTTAATCCCTTAGAACTAGAAGCTGCAGGACTGCTTAGCTGGTTAAAGTTCTTCCGTTAGGAAACACTTGGAGTTTTTCTTCAAAACTAATACTTTAAGATTAATTTTTTAAAAAAAATTCCCTTAAAAGCCCTGTAGCCAATAGAGTAAAAAACCCTTCATCAATATGGCAATATAAGTGTTTGCCAACAAGTGTTTGAATACTATTACCCTGAAATAATATTTCAGAACAGTATTAGATTAGAGTACAATTAAAAAAAAGAGTTAAAACAGTACATTAATATTAGTCGCAGTATTCCACAAACGAAGTTTCTCCTGATACCTTTTTATCAAGTGAAATTGCTTTAGAACAGTCCTCTTCAGCTTGTTGGAAGCTGCAAGTTAAATCACTCGGTAAAAGACAAATTCGAACAGGAAGTACTGAAGAAGTCGCACTAGTATCATAATTCTTAATCATACCATCCCAATTCTAAGTAAGCAGCTGCCCGGTTGCAATAGTATGTGGCATTGTCATTCAATTTTATTGCTTCTGTATAGTAGCTTACAGCCTTGTTCCATTGCTTGCCCTTAAATGCAGCATTTCCCTACATAGAATTCATCAAATTACCATGATAAATTAGAAGAGCATACTAATGACAGAGCCCATAACTTTCAGAAGATGGTAAATTGAAGACAAATGACTATCAGGCACAACATTCTTTCATTTCTCATTGGTTAAGCTTCAAGAAGCCTAAAACACAGTATCAAAAGAGAGAAAATAATTGCATATACCATTACTTAAGACTGAACTTAAAATATGTAGTAGAAACTGTTAGCCATGCTTGCAAAATTTGCTACAATTATGGTAACCACGTCCGAGTAGCATTTTGAGTAGAAACTGAATGTTACTGGGATGTCTGATTCTGGTATTTCATATTAGTGCACTCTTCTTTTGTAGGAGAGACCAGGCAAGAGAGATGTGGTGGAAGTGCAAAAATTCGGTAAGGATATGAAAAAAAAAAATAATGAGAGAGCATTCTGCTTCTCAACCTTCCTGAAAAAGGCAAGATAACAAGAAGCGAAGATGATTACAGTGTGGAAAAAACAGGAAGAACATTCCAAATGTTTAATCAGCTCTCTATATTGAATAATAATACTTTCAAGTGCCCCATATTGCTCCTCATCAGAGATAATACTGAATCTTCGGTGCTTGCAGCTAAAAGGCTGTAATAAGGAGCTGGAAATTCAACTATCAGGTCTTTGCAGCCTTTCAGATTAGGATACAGAATAGTGGTGATGCCACAAGAGACCGAGTAAACCAACATAATGATTTGCAAAATAATAATGTCAAATAAAACTAAGCAATTGATTTTAGCATATTAAAGAAAAAGTGGAGTATAAAACCTTCTCTTTCAAAAGTTCAGATGCATCAATGATACCATTGGTATCTGGTAATGGAGATGCGCTGGATTGTATGCTTACTTCCTCTTGAAGAGATGAATACATATCCAAGACAGTGTCAAGTAGAAACTTATCAGTCCCATGAGATGCAATAAATGACAGGGATATAGGATAGTTATCATGTTCTCCAAAAGGAATGGAAACCTGATATTCAAAACAAGGAGCAGAATGTCCACTTTGAAATCACTAAAATATGGAAAGAGAAGTAGAAAACAAAAGTATGGGGAAGACTAAGTACTACTTGATGCTTGAATACTGCAACATGGAATTACCTGACAACATCCTGACATACTGGCAATGCCCAATAAAGCAAATGCTCTATCATGAACTTCAGCAGATAGACCTTTTCTTGACTTTAATTTTAATGGAGGATCTGCAATCGTCGGAAGAACCAATATGCCAGCACTCTTCAAACAAAATGAAGTGAGTCCTTGAGATACAAATTCCATGAAAGGATACGACAAACGATGAACTCCATGTAAAGATTCTCTGACTGAGCATGTTCTGCTTAATCAACTTCAGACTGAACTGAGATTATATTTTTACATTCAACTTTTTTAAAAAATTAATTTTATATGATGCAGTCGATAAGGGAATCAGGGATCTAGATCAGATAATACGTCGAGAGTAGTCAAATATAACTTATAACTCATTATTAGAATTTGCATAGTAGTTTCTTAGAGAGGTAAAACAATACATCATTGTATAACTTTAACATGCCATCTTACTATTCTAAAAATCCTTTTTACATGCCATTTGATATGCAGATATAATAAGCGTGGATCAAGGATGAGACTATAATACATTTGAATTGTAATAGAAGGTACCATATTGGGGATTACAAAAGGAAATAACTAACAAAGCAGGGTTACTGATACCACTGTTCCTGCAATACTTATCCTAAATTTGAGGGATACAACAAAAAAAAGGACACCTAACTACATAAATATTATGTACCCTTTTTTCCTATTCAACAACCAAAGACCCACAACCAATAGTATATGCACTACGAATATTATTGGGCAACCAAACGCCTCCTGATTCATTTGTGTATTATATGTATGCCAAATATTTTAGGACAACCCAAAAACAAACATGTTACATAAAAAGGGATGCAAGACTAGGTATATATTTCATCAGACATTTTTGAAGTGGTAAATGACATTGTTAACTTTTCACAATTGTTTCCTTGACATTTGTACCAAATTGTATGAAAATTTATGTGGTTTTGACGAAGATGAGGAGAAGCTAATGGTAGCTGACACCAATGGAGTAGCACCTCATCCCCGCAAAAAAAGAAGGTAGAAAAACAAGAAGAGTGGGGAAAAAAGGAATCATAACAGAAAAGAACTTCATTTTTTACATTAGGCTATCAAAAGGTACCTTCAAAAGATTTTGCATAGCAACTCGCATCTCGGTCCTAATTTTGTAAAGAACTTTGATGTTTTCAGGAGCCGAGGTAACTGCTGCAGCAATGTGATTGGAGACTTGAGAACCCAACCTGGGTTTCACAGTCTTCATCCACTCTTCATAATTTGTCTTAAATTCATATCTGTGAAAAACTAAGCATCAGAGATGATGGTCATAGGGTAATCGTTGCCTCCACTAAATCAGAATTTTGAACAAGAGATAGGATGAAGATGGTAAAACCAGAGATAGCACATTCGTAGTTGTTAAGATACAATGAAGATGGTAAAACCAGAGATAGCTCATATGTAGTTGTTACACGTGTTTATAAATCAAGTGTAGAAAATCAGGGGAAATAATACACTAAAAGGGCATGCCACAGCAAACCATATAAAGCAATCTTTCTCAGGAAAGGCAACAAAACTAAAGAGCAGTAATGCCCCTCTCTTTATTCAAAAATAAATCCAGTTAAATATTCTCCCACAACTACCTGCTATAATCCACAACCAGCAGCAGCTTTCACATGGCTGTGAGTGCTTTACTACTAGAATGGCAAAATACGGCAGTGTAACTATCGATTAACCAGTTAACTTGTTAGGATTTTTAGAGAAGGATTGAGTCACAGGACAATGAACAGGAAAATCTAAATCAATTGACTTCAACTTTCCTTTGCCCTTGTTCGAATTCCTAGATCGACCTTTTTTGTATATAAATTCAGCTCGTTAAAAGGAAGCTGAAACCTTAAAGTTCTATGGAAGAGAGAACTCTGATCTCTTGTTTTTGGTTAAAATAAGACTTGATTGATTCCCCAAATCCCCATTTAAATTGGGAGTCTTATTACAGCAATAGAAAGTCTAATCCTTATGAAACTAGGAAAAATAAATCCTATTCTAGAATAGCAACAATAGTTAAACCTAATCCTTATGAAGCTAGGAAACATAAATCCTATTCTAGAATAATAAAGAAAGCAACTAAAAATATAATTAAATGCCTAATTTATAGCCTTTTTGGTCAAGCTTCTGGGAGGCCAAAAGTGCTTATTTTTCTTAAAAAACACTTATCTTAAAAGAAAATAAGGTGTTTGGCCAAGCTTTTGACAGAAAATAAGTGTTTCTAGGGAGTAGCAGAACCTGTTTTTCAAAAGCTAAAAACAGTAGTTTCTCCCCAAAAGCACTTCTGTGAAAAATACACTTAGAACCACTTTTCGAACGTTTGGCCGAACACTAATTGTTGCTCAAAAGTATTTTTTAAATTTATTGGCCAAACACAAATTGTTTCTCCTCAAAAGTACTTTTTTGATAAGCACTTTTGAAAAAAGCACTTTCCAAAATAAGTTGATTTGAAAAGTTTGGCCAAACAGGCTATTAATTGGCTTCCCTTTGCCCATACGGCTTGCCCACAAAACCATCCACAACATTACGCTCCTCACGCTGAAAGTGACTATCCTCAAGCTTGAAGGATGGATATGCCTGCTGAAAAGAGTCTACGTCCTCCTAAGTAGCTTCAACCTTTGGCAAACCCTCTATATAAGAATCTCTTTTTTACCACGGTTGAAACGAGCTCGAATGATTACAGCAGGCAAAGGAATTACTCTGCCATCATCCAACGGTGGAAACTCTGTAATAGGTGGAAGTCACTACCTTTGAACGCCTTTAAAAGGGAAACATGAAAAACGTTATGAATTCGACTGTCACTTAGCAAATCCAGCTCTTATGTGGCATGCCCAATTCGCCATAAGATCAATAATGGACAAATAATTTATTAATAATATTCAGCCGAATGGAACACTGCCCGTAGGGATGTAAATGAAGCCATACAAGTTTCCTTGGAGCAAATAGTACGTCATGATAACACTTATCATAGTATTTCTTCATTCGTTGTTGGGCTGCCTGTAACTGATTCCGGATATTACCCAAAACTTTATCACGATCCAGCAATGCACTCTCAACAGCTTCCACCCGACCTGCCCCGGGTACATATGAAAGAAAATGGAGTGGGTCACGACCATAAACAACCTTGAAGGGTGTGGTTTGCAACGGCAAATGGAAAGATGTGTTGTAACAAAATTCTGCCCATGAGTTTCTGGTATCCCATGTAAGCGAACAATTTGCTCAAAAAATACCTGGCAACATGAGCAGACGTGTATGGATGAGCCAATGGTATGAAATGAGCATATTTCGAGAATCGATCCACTACACAAACAAGACAGACTTGCCCTAAGACTTAGGTAAGCCATCAATAAAATCCATTGAGATGTCTGACCAGATTTAAGTTGGTAGCTGGAGAGGTTTAACAATCCTGCAGGACATACATGTTCTGATTTATTGCATTGACACACCGGGCATGCAGCAACATATGCGGCAATGTCCATTTTCACGCCTTTCCAGTAAAAAACCCCACGAATTCAATGCAGGGTTTTTTGTACCCCTATCATGCACACTATCATGATAGGCAGATAATATAGTAAATGGCGANAGAGAGTGGATTTAGCCTCCTATATATAGTAAATGGCGAAGGAGAATTCTGTAAAAATGTAGATGTGGCCTTTAAACAAAAGCAACCCATCCTGAACTTTCCAGTCTGAACTCACTTCTCCTAGCTTGACTTTATCACACAAAACCAACAGTTCTGCTGATCTCATAAGCTCCTCACGGATGGTGTCAATAATGTGTTACAAAGGTAGCTAATAGCATTCAAAGAAACATCCTCATGCGTTGTTCTAGATAAAGCATCAGCAACTTATTGGGATAACCAGCCCGGTACTCCACTATGAAATCGTAACCCATGAGCTTGCTCAACTAGTATTGTTGAGGTGGTGTAGTCAGCCGTTGTTCAAGCAAGTATTTCAGGCTGTAATGATCAGTACGAATAAGAAAAGGGCGCCCCCACAAGTATGGACACCAATGTTGGCCTTCGCGAGGCAATCAACTCTCTCTCATATGCAGCCAACTGTCGGCTAAAAAATGCTATGGTGGACCTCCAACTGTCGGCTAAAAAAATGCTATGGTGGACCTCCTTGTTGCAAAACAGCTCCTACACCGCCTCCTAAAGCATTACATTCTGCAATGATATCCATATAAAAATCAGGCAACCTTAGTACTGGAGCAATGATAGTGCTTGCTGAAGCTTCTAGAATGCAGCTAGGGTCAAATCACTCCATTGGAAGGATTTTTTCTTAAGTAGACTAGTCAAAGGTGCTGCCAATTTTCCATAGTCACGAATAAATTTGCGGTAGTAGCCATCCAATCCCAAAAATCCATGAAGTGAGATAATTGACTGAGGTTGAGGCCAGTCTAAAATTGCTTATACTTGCTCCTATCTACCTCCACATCTTTAACTGAAACAATAAGCCCCAATGTGCTACTTGAGTCGTACCAAAGCAACACTTAGATCGTTTCAAATATAGTCGGTGCACACGCAATAACAAAAAGACCTTTCTCTTCCCAACCACTATTGTAAATTAAGATATCATCAAAGAAATCCAACACAGTGGCGTAAGTACTCATGAAACCTCATTCATCAAAGCTAGAAAAGTGGATGGGGCATTATTGAGTCGTAACGGCATGACAAGGAACTCAAAGTGCCTGTGATGAGTTCGAAAGGTTGTCTTTTCCACATCTGCAGGAGATAGGCAGACTTGATAGTTATCCAGACTTCAAATCTAGTTTAGTAAAGTACTTGGCCCGATGTAACTCGTCCATCACTAAAATTGGAAACTTATCCTTTATTGTTTAAGCATTCAATTCACGATAATCAATACAAAGACACCAAGATCCACCTCGCTTAAATATCAATAACGCAGGTCAAGAAAAGGGGACTTGCTTGGTCGTATAAATCCTTGCTGCAACATCTGGTTACATTGCTTCTCAATTTCATCTTTTTCCCAATGAAGGTACCGATAAGGACGAACAACTATAGGGGCTGTTCCGAGCAGCAAATTGATGTGGTGGTTACATTGTCTCAATGGCGGTAAACTCATAGGTTCCTGGAACAAATCGTCGAACTTGGTCAGAAGGTATTCCAATCGCTGCTCATCCGCAGTTGCCTTTCTTAACAGATTGTAATACCCCAAAAGTTCCTAAGACTAGACTTGAGATTTGAAGTGTGATCAGCAGGAAAAGTTGAAAAAATTTACTTCAGTACGACTCAACCTACAAGTCGTAGAAAGACCCATGGTCCAGATCAGATAAGTTGTTTCCCAACCACGAGGCCCCACTACGAGCCGTAGTATGTGGTACAACCCGTAGCCAGAAGTCGTAGCAAGTCTTTGGAGTTATCATGTGAATGATTGTACGGGTAATAGTACGACTCATAAGATGGAGTTACGGGTCGTGGTACGAGTCGTGGAAATATTCAGAGAGTTGGGGAAGAATGGACTCATTAGTCACTGGAGGAAACTATAGGTTGGTGGTACGACTCATGGTACGAGTCATTATATGATGGTGTGGATCGTTGGTTCAGTCGTGAGTTGATATATTATAATGCCACGGACTTTTGGGCTAAGTTAGGAACCCTTCTAGGTATGTGGATAGGCCCACACCCGATGAATTTATGGAAACAAGGTGTTAAGATTAATTCCAAAGTGTAAGAAGTGCATTGGATGCAAATTAAGGTAATAAGGAACCTCTAGCATGAAGTTGAGTTGAGAGCCTTTTTACCGATTGGGTTTTTCGTATTGGTTCACATAAGGGTCAACTTCAACCGATCATAGCTCCCATGTTACAAAATGTTTTTGGGTGATTCAGCATATCAAATTGAAGCCCTTTGAGTCTTCTTTCCAACGCATCCGACCTTGCACTAATCGGAGTTCGGAGTAAAAAGTTATAAGCGATTTAGTGAAGCTGCAATAGGCATTGTACGACTCTCAGTACGAGTTGTACAATCAACCTATGGATCGCACTGTTGGTCGTGGTAACTGCCAGTTATAGGTTTTATTTCGTTAGTTTTGGGCATTTTGGTAAACTCCTATGCTTCTAACTCCTAAATGACGTCGTTTTCGGCTTGCTTAAGGTCAGATTAAAGGGATTAGCCTAGCCTAAATCCTCACCCTCTTCAAACATCCATAGATTGATCTTTCTCTCAAGAAGAAGCTAGGGCTCATCACCTCCAACTTCTCAATTCCTCTTGGATCTTTAGGACAAGTCAAGGGATCATCAATCTAGGTATGTAGGGTTTAAAATGGGTGAATCCTTTCACACTCATGCCCAAATTTCGATTAAATTATGAATTCTCCTATTCAAGTTCTATGGGGTTTTACCCAAATGCATGAAAATGTGATTACTCTCTATGGGTATGATCTAATTGAGTTTAAATTATTGAATTATGAATGATGGGCAAGTTTTATATTATTTTCTTTAAAATCATGTTTCAAGTTTTCTTTTAAAATCTAAAATGCCCATTGGTGAACGTTCATGAAAGTTATGATATATGATGAATACTCAATATTTTGAGTTTATTGATGATGGAAAAGCATGATTTCAAGTTACCTATGTTTATGAGCATACTTTTGAAAGAATTGAGTATGTTAAAGTATTGGGCAATGCCCACATGTTGAAGAATGATTCACGATTTATGAAATGAATTACATGATTTATCGATTTATGATGTCAGATGATGAAAAGGGCCTTTGATTCTTGGCTAAGCATGTTTTAAAGGGAATCAATGATGATAAATGTTATATTTTAGCCAATGAATCTTAATGCATGACGTTATTGATTTACGTATGAGCCTATATGCATGTTTTTAGGAGTCGTGTCGAGCACCGAGCAGCCCGGCATTCAAAGGACTACGCCGGTGTCTCATAACCACGTGCCACCGTGGGTTTCTAATGATATATTGTATTGATAATGATCCCCTCAANGGTCGGCTCTGCCCACTTGAGTGAGATAGCTGGGGCATCATGAAAGGCTCTACCATGATGGTGTCGGTTATGATGGGTCCTCCCACTGTTCCTCATGATTTATGCATGTTTATGATTATGTATATTGGCTCAAGTCATGTTAAATAAAGCTTCTCTCGTGATTATGATTACGATTGTATTGCGAATGTTTTGAAAACCTTGGGCCTTATGTTATGTTACGATATTTATGACATGAGCATGATGTCCTACTCTCATGATGTTTTATGAGATTTTATATATTTTAAATGTCCGTTTTACTTACCTTGCATACTCGGTACATTCCACGTACTGACTGCATACTTTCTATGTTGTATCGTTTCATGATACAGGATCTGGCTCTCAGGCTTATCTCCATCCTTAGTCCCTTCCAAAGTTTGCTATCAACTTCTTGGTGAGTCCTCATGTTCCGAGGGCCGTATGACTAGACATTTATGATGATCTTCTGTTTCAGTTTTGCCGGGTTAGTTGGGGATGTTGTCCCATCAACCCATCTTATACGATAGAAGCTTTCAGACCACATGTAGTACTCAGCTTATGTGTATGTTTAGTACTTTTCGAATGCCATGCTATATCATGTTGCGTTTATGTTTCCGCAATGTCGCATGTTCAGTCTTCCGCTTAAAGTGAATGAAGTTAGATATGCTTATGCCATGTCGACTTGGACCCTCTCAGGGTTCCTTGTCCCGTGTTACGATCCGGGTTTACGTTCGGGTCGTGACACAGATGCAAAACCTTCACACAATACCGTTGTCCCTGAAATAAAATTGGTTTTCCTTCCACCAAAAAACTCATAGTAAGTGCCGGAAATCCCAAAGTATAGGACCCAAAGTCTGTAACCACTTAACTCCCAAAACAACATCAAATACGTCCAAGGGAATAACATAAAAATCTACAATAAAGCAATGTTCAACAATAGAAATTGTTACCCTTGTGCAAACCCCCAATCATGGACTTTCTCTCCATTAGCAATGGAGATTCTAATGTAGTGCAAGGAGAAAATATCAAGGACTAATCGACTAGCAGTAGCAGAAGTTACAAAGTTATGGGTACTTCCAGAATCAATAAGACTAAGCACGTGTTGTCCGTTAATAACAGTAGGCAATTGCACAGTTTGTGCATGCCTTTGACCAGTAATTGCATGCAAAGAAATTTCACGGCAGTCATCCGGAACTTCTGGAGTTGTGTTGTCAACTGAATCATCCACTTCCAGCCAGAAAAGCTGCTTGCATCGATGAGTGGTTGAATATTTGTTCGTCGCTATTATTGCATAATCTCTTAGCTCTTCCCTCCGCCTTTTGTGCACGAGTTAGTCACTTGACAAAAGGGGTCTGGTTGCTAGCTAGGTATTAGCCAAGGTAGATGAGTCGACTAAACTAGTGGAAGACTTTGCCGAGTTCACTGTGCTGCCAAGACTTTGCCAAGTTCACTGTGAGTCGATCATAAGTGGTCGTTCGATAGCTGGTTTAGATATGAGTTATGCAGGTATTAAATTCTGCAAAAATAATACCATGTTTGGTAGTTGGTTAGGAGATAAGTTATTCATGTACAAAATTAA
>JACEIK010001155.1:106103-116752 GCA_018107945.1 Datura stramonium
CATATAGAAACACTTGAATGTATCAAGCCAACAAGGTTTCCCCCTCCACTCAATTGGTTTAAAGTTAGGAACCAAATATTTTCATCTAATAACTTTTGATGTGTAATATATGATTAATGAATCTATCATGATGCACATAGATGAATTTCCAAAGAAGATCAGGGATGCATGTTAGTTCTACTAACATGAGGGGGAGAGAATAAGCAGCTAAGAAATATATTGTAAATTATTATTAGTATGATCCGCATTCAAAATAATTCAAGTCAAATGCCTGAAGCATTTACGGACCTAAAATTAGTTTCATACTTCAGCTACAAAAGCTCCTATTAAATTTATGTCCCTGAAGGACAGAGTCTATAGTATGCATGAAGCATTCTAGATTAATCGGTTTCTATTTGAATAATATTTGAAAAAAGAATGGAGCAAATAATCATAATAAGGAGGCAATGTGCTCTTGAAGAGCTTACGACATAACACTTCATGAAACCTTTTGAGAGGTTTAGGTACTTAAGAAATACATTGAAAGTGGTAAGATCTCAATGGGTTATATCCAATTGCAAATCAATATAAATGATATACAGTCGATTGATATCTTTGATACAATATAGTGCGCAATATTGTAAAAGATTGTGAAAATCTGAATTCTACATTTATTAAAGCATGTTGATGTAGAAATAATTATCAAGTGAAAAGATGCATATTGATAAGCGTAAAGCTTATTGGACCTGTAGTCCAGACACTAGAAGATGTCACGCATTTAAATACTAATGAATGTTATCACCTGACAAAATTTGTATGAAAATCATGAAGGATTCGAATGCATGAAGCATTTACAAGTTTCTGTAAACTTCTTCGTAATTCTTATATGAGGAAAATCAAATAAGAAAAACGACATCGGAGTTTGTTGTACTTGCTATTTATGCTAATGACATAAACCTCATTGCAACTCCAACAAAGCTTCAAAAGGCAATTGATTATCTAAAAAAAGAATTTGAGATGAAAGATCTAGGAGAGATAATTTTATCTTGGTCTGCAAATTGAATATATAGCAGATGATATCTTTATACATCAATCTGCATATACTAAGAAGATTTTGAAATGATTTTATATGGATGAAGCACATCCATTAAATACTTCGATGGTTGTTTGATCACTTGATGCGAATAAAGAATTTATTTTGACCTCGAGAAAAGAATGAGAGAATCCTTAGTCTTGAAGTACCATATTTTAGTGTGATTGATACACTAATGTATCTTGCTAATACTACAAGGCATGACATTTGGTTACTTCGTTAGCAAGAAGATTTTGTTGGTTATGCTGATACAGGGTATTTATCTGACCCACACAAAGCTTGATCTCAAGTTGGCTACATGTTCATATGTGGA
Organism: Datura stramonium; assembly: GCA_018107945.1. Taxonomy (NCBI): domain Eukaryota; kingdom Viridiplantae; phylum Streptophyta; class Magnoliopsida; order Solanales; family Solanaceae; genus Datura; species Datura stramonium. Next base: position 107,489 of record JACEIK010001155.1, read on the forward strand.
GGCACTGCCATATCTTAGAGATCTACAAAGTAGTCTCTCATAGCTACTTCATCAAATCATGCTGAGATAATAACTATTCATGAAGCAAGCTGAAAATGTTTGTGGTTAAGGTCTATGATACATCTCATTAGAGAAAAATGTGGTTTGAAATGTGACAAAGTATCCACAATTTTATATGAAGATAATGCAACATGCATAGCACAACTAAAATGAGGATTCATAAAAGGAGATAGAACGAAGCACATCTCGCCAAAGTTTTTCTACACACATGAGCTCCAAAAGAATGGTGATATCAACGTGCGACAGATTCGTTCAAGTGACAATGTGGCTGATTTATTCACCAAGTCTCTACCAACTGCAACTTTCAAGAATATGGTGCACAAGATCGGGATGCAAAGATTCAAGGATGTTCTAATTAGGGGGAGTTAATACACACTGTACTCTTTTTTCCTTATGAGGTTTTATCCCACTGGATTTTCCTTGTAAGGTTTTTAATGAAGCAGCCAAAATATGTATTATTAGATATGTGTACTCTTTTTACTTCACTAGATTTTTTCCCACTGAATGTTTTCTAGTAAGATTTTAACGAGACACATTATCTATCAAATAAACATTCAAGGGGGAGTGTTATAAATGTATTTGTATTATAGTGAATGTCAATAAAAGTATTTGTATTATAGTGAATACACGTGCTTATATTATAGTGAAAGTCTATCTTTTGGAGAAAAGTTAGGAGAAATTGTCCCTATAAATAGAGGGGTTCTCCTTCATTGTATTTTATCCCATCAAGAGAAATAATAATTTCTTCTCTCTTTCTCTATAATATTCTTGTTCTTCTTTTATTATTTCATAACAAATGTCAGGTTAGTTGATCAACTATAAAAAAAATTATCAAAAATTATTCCATCAGATGATTGTATTGCATTTTCAAATAAAATAAAATTATTTGAAAAAGTAATAATAGAAAAGTGATTGTTGCATTCCTAAATTACGGTGTTGTCATTGAATCAAACCTTAGTCTCCTTGTTTACTGATACAAAATTAGGATTAAAAAGAAATTCACAACGTGAAAAAAAGAGAAGAAGATAGATTAACACGAAAACATACAATATTGAGATTGAATCAAATGGGTTGACATAGAAGAGTTGATAAACTAAATTATGCAATTATAATTTTTTTATAGACGTCAAAGAACTTATAAATTAATAAAGATTTAAAAATATATGAATGATTTAAAAATATTTTATTTTTTAATAATTTAAAATTATGCATTATCCTTAATGCATTAATTAAAAAAGAAAAAGAAAGAACCCTTACGTTACTATGACAGCGGGATTTTTTTTCTAATGAAAAAGAAAAAAAGAATCTTTTCCTTACGACGAAAAAGAGGGTTAAAAGGAAAAAAATTTGGCAGAAGGATTTTTTTTAAAGATTCATACTATAAATAGAGTTATACCACAAGTAGAAAATTTAATATAATAAATAATAAAAAAATTCATGCCTATAAAAAAGAAAAAAATTAATAGAATTTTCTCATTTATATAAATAGAGGTATGCCACAAATAAAAAATTTAATATGATAAAAATAAGGTGATGAAATAATTAAAAATAATAATTTTAAAATAATTGAGTAAAATAGTAAAAATAATTTTTTCTATTGTAGAATCTTTTCATGAGGGCAAAAAAGTTCAACTGATTACTTGTAAGGGCTATTACACTTTAATATAATATAGATAAGTAAAGATTTAATACCTACAACTTTAATTAATTTCAAACTTCTAAACATTAGGATAATATTTAATGTTAATGATTTAAAAAAAATAGTAAATGATAATTTTGTCAATAGCAATGTCTTTTAATGAAGGAAAAAATATTTAATCAAAATTACTAAAGGCCTTTGATAACGCTCAAAATACACTTCTTTATGAAAGAGCGTAAAAGGTCATTGTATCAAAACAAATATTCTTTGACGAGTGCCGGGGTTGAATCCCACGAGGACTAAGGATTGATAAGTTCAAGTGTCGATTGAAAATTTTACATCCGTAAATTCGACAGGTAAGTGGCCTACTCGCATGTTGGTTAAGAGTTTTTGAATGCCATACATGCTAGAAAAAGGCCCGGGAAAGATCGGACAAGCGCCAAGTCGGCGCGTCGCAAGGCAAATGCGACTTATAAATCGTGTATTTGATTTTAATGCGACTTATAAATCGTATTCCATGAATGCGACATAAAAGTCCCAAGAATAAAAGGGCCTCCCCACTTCGGTTTATTTCATAATCATTTCCATAATTTTCAGATATATCGAGAACGAAGATCCCACACCGCCAAACGAGGTCCAAACTCGAATTAATCTCGACAATTTGAGGTATTTTTAGCAGCAAGGAGCATTCCTACGGGTTTAGCTGCAAATTCGCCGGTGAATCGCCGTGCTACCGATCCAAGCGTAAGTAATTGCTCCAAATTAGTGTCAATATACTCCTAGCCCTAAAGTGAGTATTTCTCCTTTCCGGACTTTCGAGAAATAGCGAGTTTTCGACCTGCGATAAGTCAAAGTTTGGGCTATATATATATCAAAGTAATTTTTCTTCCAGAATATTAGTGTATTCAGTTCTACCTGATATATATATGAATGCAGCTGGGAGAAATGGGGCAGAAGTACCGACCGAATCTCGCCCCGTTAGTCGAAAAATTCGAAGCGAAGGTATGTAAAGCCACTCCTTCTCGCAAGTTAGTAATCCGAAGACAAAGAAATAGCGTGAAATATAGAAGAAAAGCAATTCAGAAGTCAGAATTGAGTCCAGTATGCTTAGCAAACGTGTTTTTGAATTTAGCAAGCATGCTTATAATATTATGATATATGTTCAGAATAAAAGTTAGTAAAGTAATATCGCATAAAGAAGATAATATTTCTAGATACAGAAGATAAGTTTATTACTAGATAATATCTTTATATAGTATAGCCAGATACCAGATGATATCCTGATACAGTATAATTCAGTATGAGAACCAGTATAATAATGCAAAAGAGTTCAGAATGAGAAATCATAATACATAGTATTTCTCACCAAACATGCTTGCTATATGATTATTGATTATTGGGACTTGTTTGTGTTATGAAGGCACCCTTTGAGCGTCCTCGCCGCCCTGTAGTTGGTAATTCGTGTCGACCCACCGAGGGTGTATTACGTCACTCCAAGGAGGGCATGCCGTCCGCAGGTAGGACGAAGATGGGATGGAGCATTCCCCTATATCAAGCTGGATTACATAGCAGTACGCCATTCTCGTTGTGCGCTTGCGCCCAGGAACAAATTACGTGATACGCACAGTTACAGTTTACAGTTTGTAGTACAGGAGTCCTCCGGGCTCAGACACAGTTATTTATATCAGAGGCCATAGCCCGAGCTGGAGACCTGGGGGCCGGTAGAGGTGCTCGTAGTTAGTAGATGAGTGGAGTGACTTATTTTTGGATGGTTTTGACCATGGTAGGGTATATAGGATTGGTTGTTGGTTGGCATCTTCCGGCTTATGGGGGCTGGTATTGGTCTCATTTGCATATATATGTTAGTATATTAGCTAATAGACAGCAGATCGCCACGCTGACAGTATGCTCCGCCTTACTCAGTACAGAAAGCCTCGTTTAGATTCTATCGCTCGTACAATTCCGCATATTTCTTACCTGCTCGAGTTTCTAATTAAGTGTTGTTTACATTCAGTTAAGTTCAGTTTTCTTTTGCATACTCGGTACCAGTGGTACTGACGCCCGTTTGGGGTGCTGTGTATTGTTTGCCTTCAGGTACTCATAGACGGGCAGCCGATCCTCGTGATTCCAAATTTTCTGGCTTCATTGAGTCATCAGCTCCTGTCATCCGGAGCTAGACAGCTAGAGGCTCATTTTCTTTTTGTTGTACAGTACGTGTGTCGGGGCCCCGTCCCGACCATTTTATAAGTATTCATAGAGGCTTGCAGATTGTGTATATATATCTCCCTGTGGTTAGTTGTGCCGGTCGTGTAAATGTAAGTGTATGCTTAGCTATTTAGTGTTGTTATGGATTTTGTTGGCCGTGTGAGGCCGTATTCATTTAGTAGTGGTAACCTTGACGATCACATAAATATTCAGTATTCATTATATTGAGTTAGAGATAACTAGACAGTATGGTAAAGCCTTGTCGGCCCGCATAAGGTTTCCTATATGAGTGTGACTCTGGTTAGCCGATGAAGACAGACAGGTGGCTATAGGCCCACGCCGAGGCCGTATTTACAACCTATATGTGCCTGCCCCGTTGATTCCATGAATCTGAGTTAGAGCCAGCCAGGCATCAGATGTGCTTAGGCTCAGTAGTCTAGCAGCCCAGGTCCTAATAGGGCACCAGGTGCCAGTCATACCCCCCAAGGCGGGGCGTGACAGAAAAATTGATATTAGTTTGCACCACGTAAATTGAATATTAGAACAAATAAAATTTGGGGAGGTTGAAATTTTCAGAGAATTGTATTGGCTAATTTAATGAAGTAAATAGCAAGATCAGCTAAGGAGGCAACAAGGGTATGAAATACTAGAGGTGTGATGTAGATGAAATACTAACTAGATCGGGACATGCTAGGTCATCTTGTGAGTTCAATAAGTGTAAATAATCTCGAAAAATGGGTAATCTCAACTTCTCAGCCTATTCACTACCTCTTGCTAGAGTTTTATTAAGACTCTAACAACAATTTAGCTCAACCCGATTAGATTTGGATTAGCAACTGCACTATTCCTAGCTATTATTTCCCAATAAGGAATGAGAACGCAATTTCAGCTACTCCTAGCTTAATTTTGCAATCTCTTATCCATGCCCACTACTAGATTCTCTTCCAATACTTAATTATTATCTCTCAAGCAATAATCAAGAAAGAGTAAATAGACCCATGTCATAAGCAATGGATCTTCACTAATAGATTGAAGAGAATCCAATAGATTTACACTTAATTGAACAACCTGAAGATGACTCTAGCAATACCGAATTCAATTAAGTATTTATCATCACACACCTCTAGTTAATAATTTTAGTTACTCATAGTTAAGAAATTCAAAAACACGTTCATCAATAACATTAATGAATTTAATAGAAAGAGTAGATAAATCAACTTTACAAAATAATCTTCAACAATAGCTGAACTTACTAGCACAAGAAGAAATACAACAGAGTACCTTCTACAATTTTCACTCAAATCCCCCTCTTTCAGCTAAGAGAATGTTCTTTTACTCAAAAGAGAAAAGATGATTTGATGTAAGCTTTTTGTTCTTTCTTTTTTAAACTTTCTATTTCTCTCCTCCTCTCTGCATCCCAATACAAAGTACTTCTTTTTCTATTTATTCCCTGAAAAGTAGGGTACTTTTCATCTTCTTTTTAGTGATGAATGATCATACCCTTATAAGCACCGTTCTGGAACCGACGGAGGCACCGACGGTTCGCCAATGCAATCCGTGAATCGCTGGGTGTCTTTTTTTGCATCTCCACTAAATTTCAGTGAGCACTGGCGGTTCACCTAGTATTTCGCCGATCCGAATCTGTGAGCCGCCGGGTCTTCCGGCCATTTTTAGAACTTTTGAACATCATTTGGCGTTTGGACCGGTGACTCACCGCCGGTTGCATTACTCCTCTGAGGCAGTGAGATTCGGCCCTTGGCCGGCATTTCGCCGATTTACCTCTGGACTCGCCGATTCACCCTCACTTTTCTTTTTTTGCTCCATTTTGATTTTTTCTTCACTCTTAGACATCTGAACACAACGAAAGCAAAAAGGGAATCAAATCCAAATAATCAACTTAAGAACTAAACAAAAACTCAAGCTTTAGAGCCGAATGAGTTGGCAAATTACCAACTCATCAGCCTTCATACTTGAAGATCTTAAAACTCACAAATATGTGAAGTATATCTACAAAAAATATTCTATTAAGTTAATAGGAGTAAGATATTATGTGTTACACCCCGTAAAAGTTAATGTTTAGTAAGCGTACGCGTGGATTTATGATGAATAAAGAGAGTACGACGCATGTAGAAAAGCCTCGGAAGCAGGATCGAGCAAGGGTAGGCAGTGAAGGGCCAGCGCAACGCTCCAGCCGGTAGGGCACTGGCCAGCACACAGCGCCAGCACATTGGCGCAAGGAGAGGCGCGGCGCGGGGATCTGCTTGTGCTATGGCCGGCGCGGGGCGCCCCCTTACCAACCGACCTCACCTATATATAAGATCCCTCCTTTAATTGTAATCCATTTCTTAGAATTAGTTTAGGCCAGAGAGAGTGAAACTCGAAGATTTCAATTGATTTTTGTCTAATTACGCTATTAAACATGGTCTAAATTCAAATTAACTTCAGGTATCGAGTTCTAAGCCTACAGGGAGCATTACTACGGAGTTATTTTCTTGAAATTCGCCTGACAAATCGTAATCCCGACGAGAAAAAGTTATCAGAATTGCTCCAAGCTGATTTCTAAACGATCACAGGCATCAAGTAAGCATTTCTTCCTTCTGAACCCTCGGGAAACTATAGGTTTTTGACCGTATTTTACATAGTTGAATTATAGTAGTTATTAGTATCAAAAGTTATCATTTTAAGCTGAATTTGGTATTGAAATTAGTCTTTTTCTCTCAGTAGTACGGTTATAATTGGGAAGAGCTGTTGAAACTCGTCGGTTATTCGGTAAACGACAATCGAGGTATGTTAAGGCGAATTCCTTCGGCAAGTTAATTTCTATAGCACTGCAATACAGTTTGAATCCCAGTAAGAGAGCCAAAAGTTTTGTTATTTTGATTAGCTGTTGTTGTTAGCTGAGACCAGTACTTATGTTTAGTTGGGATTGACTTTGCCCCATATAGCCTTCCATGACCAACCCGGGGTTACTAGCTGTGTCGTTGCCCATCAAGGGCTATATGATGTCGCTCCAAGGAGCGGTATACCATCCGTGAGGGATGAAGATGAGGCCCCAGGACCTTATATAGTCCATTCCATGGATGGACTATTTTTATGCTATATTAGCATCACACCCCCGTCGAGCCTGGTGCTCGGGGTGCAGATATCAGGAGTCTACCGGACTCAGACACAACTACAGTTCAGGGGCCAAGCGGGTTCAGTTGCAGACCCAGGGGACTGGTAGGTGGGCTATAGTTATTAGTTGACTCATTTTGACCTTGTAAGGGTATATAGATTGAAGTGTACTCGCCAGGCTTATGGGGCCCCCAGGTGGGTTGTTCTGTGCTGGTTGTACCTTCCGGCTTATAGGGGCCAAGTAAGGTTCTTGTTTGCACTATTTATTGATAGATTAGACAACAGGAAGTTAAGTTAATCAGTTTATATCCCTATCCCTTCCACTCAGTTACTTCCAGTTTCATCTTAAGTTTTATTTAGTTATTTTCAGTTACTGCCTTACATATTTGGTACATATTGTACTGACGCCCATCTTGGGGCGCTGCATTATTTGCCTGCAGGTGCGGATAGACATGGATTAGGACCTTCTTAGCTTTCAGCCAAAGTCAGCAGTACCGTTAGCTACTGTCCTCCAAAGCTGATTAGTTAGAAGGTTTTCTCTTTTGATTGTATAGTATGGGTAGGTCGAGGCCCTGTCTCGACCATTATTCCACTTCTACAGGCTAAGATTTATAGATTCCCTGTGGTTAGTTTGTTGTTGGATGTGTGGGGCCTATATATGTTTTATCTCGTGTGGCGGCCGTATGGGGCCTTGTTTAACTGTTAGATAGTGGCCTTGTCGGCTATAGGATAGTTATAGTTGCCTGATTTTCATTTCAGTTATAACTAGACAGCATGGTGGCCTTGTCGGCCCGCATAGGATTCCCTTCTATTGCTTGTTGTTGGGTAGCTGTTTTCGTTTACAGGTGGTTATATGGACTTGTCGGCTGGAGGCTGTATTTATAGTCGAGATATAGCTCATTGTTTTCTTGAATTGGGTTGTAGGCATGCGCCAGAAGTGCATAAGCCTAGCCAAGTCAGTCAGATTTCAGTGTGGCACTAGGCGCCAGTCATGCCTCCCAAGGTATGGCGTGACATTACGGATAATTGAATGTTAGATTAATTAATGAAATCTAAAGAAATTATGTATCAAATATTTTTCCATCGAAAGATTGTATTGCATCTCAAACGAAATAAAATTTCTTGAAAAAGTAACAGTACAAAAGTGATTGTTGCATTCTTGAACTATAGTGTTGTCACTGAATCCAACATCAATCTTTTTATTTACTGATATAAAATTAGAATTAACACTCTTAATGTGTCCGTTTATGATTTAATGAATCTTATCTTATCATAAATATTTTTTCACTTTTTAATATAATTATTGAAAGTATAACATGAACTTTTGTGCCCTATAAAAAATTATACTTTAATGGTCAATATATTATCAAATGAGAATCATACTGCCTTGATTCTCCTTGACCATATGTTTCATGTAAAGAGCACCAATAGGGATATCATCACTATTGTCACTAAAATTTCAAACCTGATTGTGCTTGATTATTTTATCGAGAATGGTGGTCATGCGTATAAACACCTAATTTTTTACCGAACCTAACGGTTTACACCATTTTAATATNCTAACGGTTTACACCATTTTAATATTTATATATTTTTTATGTCTAAAGTAAATATTTTGATTTTTATTTCATTTTTAGTAAGTTTTACTTATAAAATGTAAAATTTCAAAAAATAGTCATATTTTACGATAAGTTTTGTTTTTTCTTCCTTCTTTCAAAGGAAAAGAAAATTTATATATAAAAGAATATTTTCTTTTAATTTAAATTTGTTTAGCGTCATGACCCAAGTGACCGTGATTGACACCCATACTAACCCCCTGGTGGTCAAACCAACATTTTCCAACTAATTATACAAAACTTTCGACAGTTGATAGGAATAAAACACATTATTAAAATGATTAACATAATATCACTACAATAAAAGGAATCAATAACAATCTGCAGTTAAAACACTCCCAGAACTTGATAGTCATTGTACACAAGGACATCTACCTATCTTTATCTAAGAGTAATTCAAAAGAAAAAGAAATGACAAGAAAACAGTCAGTGTCTGAATTAGAGACATCAACAGCAGAAGAGTCGATCAACGCATCTTAAGCCTCTCACCTTTTTATAAGTACGATGCTACTTTAGAGATGAGGGTGAGATAAGCTTCCAAGTTTGGATTCTCCACTCAGAAAGAAGTGCAAGAGTAGCGTCAGTCCAAAACACAGTACTAATTAGCTTCATCGACCGACTTTAAATATA
>JACEIK010001155.1:143568-169366 GCA_018107945.1 Datura stramonium
TTATTGCAAACATACATCAATTGTCTGAACCTGAGTCCTATAGAGAGGCTGTGTCTGATCCTCTTTGGTAGAATGCTATGGCGGAGGAACTCACTGCTCTGATACCATGTAAAGATAGGCCCAGGTGTCATATCTTTACAGTTATATGTTTAAGTTTCTTTGTTACCTCAATTATTTTATTTTTATTTTTATTCTCATACCACCATAGTCCAACGGTAGAAAGTATACAAGCCAATTAAAACTATGCATTCAGGACATTGTCTGTCAATATAGTAAGCATATATAAAATAAAGAGTTGCCTCAAATTATCAACATAACATTCTCACGAATTGATAGTATTCAATGTACTTTATAGTTCTGCAAAATAATATAAATTAAATTTTTAATACCTTATTGTCAGTGTATTGCCATTGATCAACCATTTGTTTTTAATACGAACAACAGAGATGTAATAGTTGAAGGAAAAAATCTACATAAATAAATATCATTCCATTAGATTGTAACACCTCGTACTTTCGGCTATGGCTAGGACCATTAGATGTGCGAATTAACCCCTAAATGAGTGAACATGGGTATACTTAGGTGTAAGAGTCAATTATTGAGTGTGAAAAGTTTGTTGGATTTAAATTAAGACCTTAAGGAAGCTCTAGAAAAAAATTGAGTTGAAAGCCCCCACCGATAAAGTTTTTCAAAAAATCTGGTGTAAGGTCCAACTTCAAATGATAATATCTTCCAATTTACAAAGTGTTTTTAGGTGTTCTATCCAAAAAATTAAAGATCTATGAATGTTGTTCCCAATGCATCCAAGTATGCCTAAGTCAAAATTCAGAGTAAAAAGTTATGAACATTTTACTGAAGCACTGTCAAGCTATTGCGAACCGCTGACCAAGACGCCACCAATGCTTTGAAAGTGCGACTCGCGTATGGAAAATTCTGGTCGTGGATCACAAAATAGTTACTGGTCAGTAGAAGGTCTAAATGTGGACCAAAATGCAGCCCGCGCCTTGGAAAGTGCATCCCTCGGATTGACCGCGAAATGCACATTTTTTTTTTGTAAAACATGATTTTAGCCCCTATTTTAAAACGTAATTTCGGATTCACTTTCTTATTTCTTCACCTCAACTCGACCCCAACAGCAGTAAAATCTCTTCAAAATCCTTATAAGTGTGAAAAAAAATCTCCCACGATCTTACAATATAAAACCACGAATCTCTCAAGGTTTTGACAACAAAACATCTCTTTCTCTCTCCTCTAGCAAGGTCAAAAATAACTTTTGAGTGTCAGGGCTTGGAATCTTGAGTACTTCTCCTTCCTTCAAGGTAATTAAATATCCTAAAACCATACATGAGTATTATTTTATACTCCTTCAAGATGTTCTAAGGTTAGAACTCATGGGATGGTGCTAGGAAGCCATGAGTTCATGTGATGATCTAAGGTTAAGGTTATGAGACTATTTTGGCGTTGAGGATTGAAGTGGTTGCTTGGCTGGACTTGTAATTGGTATGTATGCTATTAAAGGTCTATAGAAAGAGGAGGGTGTTAGTTCACCCCACCCATATGAGGCTTGAATTCCCTATGCACTCCGGGTGGTCGATGAAATGCCTCTATGACTTGAATTTTATCATTAAGCTATTGATTGTAGTTCCTATCCATATAATTATTGTAGATTGACGTTATAAAATGATTATTGCTTCGTGGAGATAGTTTTGAGGCCAATAATAAGATATGTAAGGCTAACCCTTGTGCGAAAACACCTTGTTTCATTCCTCACACCACATTTTATGAAATTTCAACATAAAATCCTTCTTACTGAATTGTTAAGGTTAAGATCAAGAAATTTATGTCCATAATAAATGATTTTAAAAATTCTTTGAGTCCCTACATATGTATTATGATTATTCTTAACTTTTCAGGAGTTCTATGAATCCTTTTGTTGAAAAGAGTGAAACTTTATGATTTATGATTTTGTTTTTCCTCAAAAAGGAAAGTTGTTATTATTTTTTTGCAAAATGACTATGAATTGATGACTTATGAATCAAAGGCCTTATGATGATGAAGAAATATGATTTAGATGCGTAATGACTGATGATGATCGACATGATTTCTTAATGATGATTGTAAGAAAATCACATTATATAATGAAAAGGGAGTTTAATAACCAAGAAGGCTTCATGCCTAAAACTAAGTATGCCAACATAGGATGATGGATCATTTTCGTTGGTTCAGTTGACTCCTATTGTCCCGACCTGAGCTAGGACTCCGAATCGAGACACGGAATCTAGAATCACAAATCACACCGATCTAACCCATGGTACATACATAACATGATTAAGAGCATAATCAAGAGGAAATTAACACATGCATGAATACGTGGAAGACTGAATATCATAAAGCATAAACAAAATGATAATATCACAACGTTGAGTCACAAGCTAAACATACTAAGACTATGTCTGAAAAGCCTCTACTATCTTATGAGATGCTGGGACAAGCCCCCAACTAACTCCAAGTCTGAAACTAAATAAAACATAACAAGTCTAAACTGATAGATGTCCTCGGATGATGAGGACTCACCCAAAGCAAGATAAAGCTGAACTTAGCGAATGCGAGCTAGTGATGAGATTGGGAGGGATCACTCGAACTAATATCATGAAATGATATAACATAGAGTATACAGTCAGTACCTTGAATTTACTGAGTATGTAAGATAAGTAAAACATTCTTATTAAAAATGTTAACTTAAATCATAAATATACATCAAGAACTTTCATGAGAGTAAGGACTGCATGCTAAAGGTCATATCTGAGATATACAAAATTATAAATTGTTTATCATAATCGAACATAACAACCCAAGATTTGAAAATAAAAATCATATGACTTGTCATGCTTGAAACTATAAGTAAAAGCTTATAAACTAATCATTGGGTAAAACATGCTATAAACTATAATACCATAAGTCATGGACATGAGTAACTAAAATTATGAGGAATAATGGGAGACTGGTCAGAATTGACAACCACCATATATAAGCGCATGATGATCTCTCGTCTTGCCAATGTGGAGGAAAGTCATCCTAAGCCTTGCCAGGGAAAAAGAAGAATAAGGTGTGATATCACGGTGTGCCCTGGGGGGTAAAGGGGAAGCACTCTCTTGAGAGGTTTCGATAAGAATATATCCTACGTTTGCACGTAGTTTAGAGACCATGGACCTCAGAACCCCTAGCCTACTCGATGTTAGACCCTACTCCCAAAACATGCATATTGCTCATATAATTATATTCTCAAAACATAGCTCAAATATGAATGTTGGGAGTCTTGACTCCAAGACATATCCTAAACTGATCTTATTAGTTTTGACTAAAATCTAAATAAGCATACTTAACTTGCATGGGCTTACCCAAATAATAAAATCATGCATACTTGAAATAGATTTCATAAGTCAAAATCATGAAATCATACATTAAGAGTTCAACATTCATGCATAATAGATAACTCATCATGCTTGAAATTATGGATTATAGGCTTGAATTTTCATAAAACATGCATAATAGGGCATAATTTCTAATAACTTGAAATCATGAATTTATAATCAAATTGATTTTAAAATCTAACCATTAGACTTAAATCAACATTAGAACACGAAGGGATTGGATCCATAAACATAGCATAGATAATTTCATAGAATTGAGTTAAAATCCTAGAAATCAATACACATGATAAGAAACTTAAATCCATCAATTAGAGGAAAAATTTGGGCATGAGGATGGAAAAAATCCCATATTCATGGCTCTAAATACCTGGGTAAACTAATTTCCAAACTGGTCTTGAAATCCCAAGAGAATTGAGGGTTAAATTGATGAGTGATCTTAGCTTGATCTTGAAAGAAGATTTGAATTCAAAGCATGAATGAGAGCATAATGACTTAGGCTAGATTAAACATTCTTAAATCACTCTTAGGAAGCTTAAAACGACGTAGTTTAGGAGTTAAGAGCTTTGAAATTACGAAAACACCCTTAATGAACCACTGGCAAAATCACCCTGCCAGTCCCAACGAGGGACTGGACGATTCATTGGGTCACTTAATGGCTCGTCAAGTCTTCTTGTTGACACTTGATAAAATTTTAAGTTTTTGGTCTTTCCCACTAACGAGTAACTTAACGAGTCGTTAGGGACACAACGACTCGTTCCTTCAATCTGTTCTGAATACTAGAAAATCAATCTTTTCTTCACCTCTACACACTTGGTGGGTCACACCATGACTCGTGGGGTGACATGACGACCATCCGTCAAGTCCCTTGGAAACCAACATTTGTACCAACTCATGCACACACAATGGGTCACTCAACAATTCATCAATTCACTTAACAAGTCACCTGATGAGTCGTTCTGTGACCGAGTGCAGATTTTCCTTCTTTCTTTTATTCAACCCTCTGGTATGATCTTAGAGACTTTTGGGATGTTACATTATCTTTCCCTTGGGAACATTTTTCCTCGAATGTAGATTAAGCATATAGAAAGGTTGGGGAAAGAATTGCAATCCCAAAACTAAACAACTAAAGCTGAAAACTGACGGAGTGACTGACTCCGGACTGATGTACATGACTGAACTGAATTCATGAAACATATATGCATGCAGTGACATGAAAACAACTTAGAGACATGAACTTGACATGAAACTGAATAGAGTATTAAGGAGAAAACAGATACCTCATGTTGGAACTGAGCCGGAAGGAAAAAGATGTGGGTATCTAGCCATCATATCTTCTTCGGCTTCCCATGTAGCTCTTTCAACAAGTTGATTCCTCCATAAAACCTTCATTGAAACAACCTCCTTATTCCTCAACTTCTGAACCTGATGATCAAGGATCTCAATCGGAACCTCCTCATAGGTAAGGCTATCCTTCACATCTTTGCTGTCCACCGGAACAACTAAGGGCTGGGTTACCGAAGCAAAATCTACTGGTAGCTCCAAATCATATGCCACCTTGCCAACTCACCTCCGAATCCTATAAGGACCAACATATCTGGGACTAAGCTTCCCTTTTTTTTCGAACCTCATCACTCCCTTTATGGGAGACACCTTCAGAAACACCCAATCATCAACCTCAAACTCAATCTCTCTTCGCTTAACATCCGCATATGATTTCTGACGAGGTTTGAGTTATTTTCAGCCTTTCTCTAATAAGCTAAACTTTCTCCATCGCCTCATGAACTGAATCTGGCCCCATCAACATAGCCTCACCTACCTCAAACTATCTAATAGGTGATCTACACCTCTACTCATAAAGAGTATCAAACGAAGCCATTTGAATGTTGCAGTGATAATTATTATTGTAGGAAAACTTGATGAGAGGCAAGTGATCATCCCAACTACCCTTGAAATCAATCACACATGCTCTCAACTCCCAGAACAGACCCAGCCTTTTCTCCGATTGGAGCTTCTCCTCTTCTACTCTCGAGATTTCAATATAAATTTCTTGAAGTCTTAGAAAAGAATCCATGGCTACACTCAATTTTTTTCTGACTTTGTTGTTCCTCTCCGTCTCCCTTTGTATCTTGAGTCTTAAGAATTGGGTCCCTTAACCCCTGGATTGGTGCGCAAGCAAAAGAAGAGCAAAAAAGAGGGGGCTTTGGTACTCCATTATTTATCATCAAAGTCAAAGACATTTCAACTATAACTATATGGTGGTGTTGCTGCGTCTTGAGATCCTGATTGCCATGGTTTCGCTGCATCACAAGGAGCAATTGTGAGAAATAGCCATTCTAGAACAATCATTTAGGAAAAAAGCTTTTGCTTCGCGAGTCTATAACCCCAATTGGTTTTGTTAGAAAATTTTTTATATGAGTATGCCCCTATCCCTTAAGCCTTCTGTCGTTGCAAGCCCCTTCCATTCAGCCCAAGAAAATCATAACTTTAAAGAGAAAGAATCTGACTTCAATCCTATTGGCTTTCAACTCCCAATTATACCTATGAATGAAATCAATTGGACTTCCACGGATGCCAGACTGAGGAAATAGTTGCAGCTCATGTCCTCAAGAGTCTAAATGGTCTGCTCGGACTGACCATCTATCTGCAGGTGAAAAGCTATGCTAAGCTTTACGTTAGTACCAAGGCCCCTCAAAATGACCTCCAAAACTGAGAGGTAAATTGAGTACTCCTATATGAGATTATGGACAAAGGAACTCCATGCAACCGAACTAACTTCCAAATGTACAATCTAGCATAATCATGAGTTGAATCGATAATCTTGACTAGTATAAAGTGGGATGATTTGGCCAACCTGTCCACAATCACCCATGTAGAGTCATATTGTCAGCGTGTACGAGAAAAGTCTGTAATGAAGTCCATGCTGATCTCTTCCCACTTCAAAGTAGGAATACTAATATCCTAAAGTATACCACTAGGTCTTTGATGCTCGACCTTCACCTGTTGGCAATTCAAACACTTAGTCACATACTCCGATATGTCCTTCATCATGTCATTCCACCAGTATACTTCCTGTAGATCACAATATATCTTGGTGGCACCTGGATGGATAGAGTACCGAGAGCCATGAGCCTCGCTCAACATCCACTCTCTCAAGTCATCTACAGCTGGCACATACAATCGGCCCTGATATCAGAGTACACCATTTCCCCTTGGGAGAATACCCCCACCTTCTGATTCAGAACAGCTTACTTTAGCTTCACTGGGATAGGATCCTCATCTTTCCTAGCTTTGACTTCCATCACCAAAGAATATTCCGACCCATCCTGAACAATCACACCACCATCCGTTGAATCTTTAAGGCGAACCCCCAAACAAGCAAGCCTATGGACATCCTTCACTAGCTTCTACCACCCATCCTCCACATAAGACACACTCTCCATGGACAGCCTATTAAGAGCATCCGCCACTACATTGGCCTTGCCTAGATGATAAAGGACACTCGTTTCATAGTCCTTGAGAAGCTCTAGCCATTTCCTTTGCCGCAAATTCAGGTCCTTCTGAGTGAACACATATTGAAGGCTATTATGGTCCATGAATACATCCACATGCACCCCATATAAATAGTGTCTCCAAATCTTCAAAGCAAACACCATAACTGCCAACTCTAGGTCATGGGTCAGGTAATTCTTCTCATGGATCTTAAGCTGTCTAGAGGCATAGGCAATGACCTTACCATGATACATCAACACACAACCAAGACCAACCCTAGAGGAATCATAATACACAAAAAAACCATATGTGCCCTCCGGTAGGGTCAATACTGTGGCTGATGTGAGTCGAGCCTTTAACTCCTGAAAACTCCTCTCACAAGCAACCGACCACTGAAATTTTACCTTCTTTTAGGTCAACTTAGTCAGTGGTGCTGCAATAGATGAAAATCCCTCTACGAACCTCCTATAGTATCCAGCTAAACCCAAGAAGCTCCTAATATCTGTAGGACTAACAGGTCTAGGCTAATTTCTCACCACTTCTATCTTTTGAGAGTCCACCTGCATACCCTCACTAGACACCACATGAACCAAGAATGCTACTAAGTTCAAAAAAACTCACACTTGCTGAATTTAGCAAACAGTTGGTGATCCTTGAGTGTTTACAAGACAATCCTCAAATGAGCAGCATGCTCCTCCTCAATCTGAGAGTATATGAGAATATCATCTATGAAGATAATCACGAACATATATAAGTACTACTTGAACACCCTGTTCATCAAGTCCATAAAAGCCGTTGGAGCATTCGTTAGTCCAAAATACATAACTGCAAACTCATAGTGACCATATCGAGTCCTAAAGGCTGTGTTCGGAATGTCACTTTTGCCTAACTCTGAGTTGGTGATAGTCGAATCTGAGGTCTATCTTGGAAAATCACTTAGCACCCTGAAGCTGGTCAAATAGGTCATCAATCCTGGGGAGGGAATACTTATTCTTGATTGTGACCTTGTGCAACTGTCTATAATCAATGCACATGGCTAAGGGAACCATTCTTCTTCTGAACCATAGGAACTGGAGTACCGTATGGTGATTTGCTAGGTCTAATAAAAACCCTTATCTAGGAGATCATTCAACTACTCTTTTAACTCCTTTAGCTCGGATAAAGCCATTCTGTAAGGAGGAAGGAATATAGGCTGTGTGTCAGGGAAAAGGTCAATACCAAAGACAATCTCCCACTAGGGAGGGACTCATTATAGATCATCTGAAAATACCTCCAGATACTCACATACTACAGGAACAGACTAAAGATTCGGGATCTCAAATGTAGAATCCTTGACCCGAACTAGATGATACATACAACCCTTAGAGATCATCTTCTTGGCCTTGAGATAGGAAACAAATTGACTTACAGGCACAACCAAACTACCCTTCCACTCTAGGACTGGCTCATCCGAATATTAAAACTCTATCGTACAGTTTCTATAATTCACTAAGGCATAACATGCATGTAACCAATTCATACCAAATATAACATTGAAGTCGGTCATATATAACTCCACTAAATCGGCTGAGGTGAGTTTCTGAAGAATCGTGATAGGGAAATTTTTGTATACCCATTGAGCTAAAATTGACTCACCAACAAGAGTAGAGACTGAGAAGGGTCTGGATAGGATTTCGGGACTGACTATGAAACTAACAACAATGTAAGGAGTCACGAGAGATAAAGTATCCCCTAGATCTGACAATGCATACATATCAAGAAGGAATACTCGTAACGTACCAGTGACCACATCGGGAGAGACCTCCTGCTCCTGTTGAGCAGATTGTGCATAGAACCTGTTCTGGTGCTGCCTGCCACCTGCACTAGAAGAGGCACCCTGCTGTGATGGGCAAGCTGCTGAAGTGGTAGCTGGGGCACGACCTATATTGTCGCCCTACCTAGCTAAAGGACAATCTCTAAGCATATGTCCAGGTTTCCCACATCCGAACAACCATCAGTACTAACCAAGCACTCACCAGGGTGTTTCCTACCACACTTCCTATAAGATGGAAAAATGTGCTTCCCTGATATGCTCTTTTATCCTCTAGAGCCTGATGCTCTACCTCTCTGATCTCCTCGGGGGCTAGATGGAACGCTGGCTGATGAGGGAGCTGGGGCTGACGACCTTTGGTGGAACTGAGGCCAATGTACACCACCGAACCTCTGATGAAAGTGCCCATGACTCTCTGTTCTGGCTATTTTGGCCTCTCTCTCCTTCTCCTTCATCTACTCTGCCTCTATTTGTTGCGCGTATATGACCAATTTGGAGAAATCTATATCGACGATCAACATGGAGTCTTGAACTCATTGACTAGAGAATCTATCATTCCATTAACAAACTTGCTCATACGAGCCCTCCGATCAACAACCATCTTCGGTGCACATTTGAAAATTTGGGTAAACTCCAAGGCATACTCCTGAACAGTCCTGTGGTTCTGCTTCAAATTGATGAATTCCGCCACCTTTGACTCCCTCAACTCCCTAGGGAAGAACTTGTCCAAGAAAGCAATCACAAACTCATCCCAACTCATGGGAGCTGCTCCAACTCCCCTACTATCCTTTCACTGATGGAACCATATGTGAGCGACCCCCTTGAGCTGATAGAAGGCTAAGTCTGCACCCTCCTCTCTAGTAACCCCCATAATCTGAGTGATCTTCTGCACCTCCTCAATAAACTCGTGTGGGTTCTCATCCACCTTCGACACAAGAAACTCAGGTCGGTTCAGCCTGAGATAGTCTTGAACTCTCATTGCTGCTGCATTCCCATTCTGGGGAACATGAGTCACGTCCTACTGGTTGACCTGAGCGGTCAAGGCCTATGCTAACTTCTTAAGTGCTGCCCTGAACTCACCATGAGTGACCTGCTCGGGCAAAGGATCCGTTTGAGGTGGTAGGGCTGGCTGATGCCCATTTCCATTGTCATTGCCATTGCCATGGCCATTTCCATTGTCATTGCCATTGCCATGGCCATTTCCATAGGCATTTCTTCTACCATTAACTCGATGTGGAGGCATATTTCTACAAATGCATATAGCACGAGTTAAAGGAATAGAGTTGTAGTTCATCACACGACATAGATCATGAAAGAAGAAAAATTTTCTAAAACGTCTTGTAACCTTTTCCCTATAAGTGGGGGGCGCTCTACACACTCTACTTAACGCGGTTTATAGAAACCCTAGGACACACCTAAACCTTTGCTCTGATACCAAGTTTGTCACGATTCGAGCTGGGATTCTGGATCGAGACACAGGACCTAGAATAATGAATGGCTCCAAGTTAACTCATGGTACATAATAATAAGACTTAAGAGCATAATCATGCGAAAATTAACACATACAGGAATAAGCAGAAGACTGGATATCATAAACCGTAAACAATATGATAATATCACAACGTTGAGTTACAAGCTGAACATACTAAGTCGATGTCTGAAAAACCTCTACTATCTGATGAGATGCTGGGATAAGCCCCTAGCTAACTCCAAGTCTAAAACTAAACAAAAAAAACAAGTCTAAACTGATAGATGTCCTTGGATGATGAGGACTCCACCAAAGCAGGATGGAGCTGAACTGAACGAATGCGAGCTAGTGACGAGACTAGGAGGGATCACTCGAACCTATATCATGAAGCTATATAGCATAGAGTATGCGATCAGTACTTTAAATATACTGAGTATGTAAGGTAAGTAAAGTATGCTTAGTAAAAATGTTAATTTAAATCATGAATATACATCAAGAACTTTCATGAGAGTAAGGATTACATGCTAAAGGCCATATATGAGATATACATAATCATAAGATGTTTATCATAACTGAACATAATGACCCAAGATTTGAAAATAGAAATCATAACTTGTTATGCTTGAAATCGTAAGTAAAAACTCATAAATTGATCATTGGGTCAAACATGCTATAAACCATAATTTCATAAGTCATGGACATGAGTAACTAAAATCATGAGAACAATGGGAGACTCGTCATAAACGACAATCATCATGTATGAGCGCATGATGATTCCACGTCTTGCCCATGTCGAGGAGAGTCATCCTAAGCCTTTCCATGGCAAAGGACGAATGAGGTGTGATATCATGGTATGCCCTCGGGAAGGGGAAACACTCTTTTGAGAGGTCCCAATAAGAATATATCCTACGTTGACGCCTAATTTAGAGACCGGGAACCTCAGAACCCCTAGCCTACTCGGTGCTATAGACCTTACTCCCAAAACATGCATATTGCTCATATAATCATATTCTCAAAATATAGCTCAAATTTGAATATTGGGAGTCTTGACTCTAAAATATATCATAAAATGATCTTGTTAGCCTTGACTAAAATCATGATTTAGGCTTGCCCAATTTATAAAATCACGCATACTTGAAATAGACTTCATAAGTCAAAATCATAGAATTATAGTTGAGAGTTCATAAACATTCATGCGTACTAGATAATGCTTGAAATCATGGATCATATGCTTGAATTTTCATAAAACATGCATAATACGGAATAATTTCTAATAAAATAAAATCATGAAGTTATAATCAAATTGAGTGTAAAATCTGCCCATTAGACTAAAAATTAGAACATGAGGGAATTTGACCCATAAACATATCATAGATAATTTCATAAAATTGGGTTAAAACCCTAAAACTCAATACACTTGATTAAAAACGTGAATCCATGAATTAGAGGAGAAATTTAGGCATGAGGGTGGACGAAATTCCCCTTTCATGGCCCTACATACCTAGGTAAACTGATTTCCAAACTGATCTTGAAAGCCCAAGAGAATTGAGGGCGAAATTCATGAGGGATCTTAGCTTGATCTTGAAGGAAGATTTGAATTCAAAGCATGAATGAAAGTATAATGACTTAGGCTAGGTTAAACACTCTTAAAGCACTCTTAAGAAGCTTAAAACAACATAGTTTAAGAGTTAAAAACTTAGAAATTATGAAAGCACCCTTAATGAACCGACTGAAAAAATCATCCCGCCGTTCGAACGAGGGACTGGATAATTCGTTGGGTCACTTGACGGCTCGTCAATTCTTCTCATCGCCACTGGCCAAAATTCCAACTTTCTGATCTTTTGCACTAATGAGTAACTTAATGAGTCATTGGGGACAAGACGACTCGTTCCCTCAATCCATTTAGAATATTGGAAAATCAACCCTTTCTTCACCTCTACGCACTTGACAGGTCACACCACAACTCGTAGAGTGACATGACGACTCATCATCCCATCCTTCAAGTCCCTTGGGAACCAACATTGTTACCAACTCATGCACACACGATAGGTCACTCAACGATCCGTCAAGTGACTTAATGAGTCACCTGATGGGTCATTTTGTGACCTGGTGTAGATTTTTATGCTTTCTCTGATTCAATCCTTTTGGGTTTGATCTTAGGGACTTTTGAGATGTTACATCTATATGCCCTTAGAATGGGTTGTTATGGATCCTTGTTAGCACTATGATATGTATGTCTCATATCCCGGCAAAGTATGACATGGCTTAGATGATCGGGCAGAGATCAAACTCCATAATTACATAGTAGTTTATGTCGGTTAAGAAAAGAACCTCCCATAACGAATTTAATGAATGACAATGAAAACATGATTTTTTTAAGGGGTCTATTTACTAATTTGTTTTATATCCTTGATTTCCTTTGTGCTATGTCATTATCTTTATTGCCTTTTATATGGTTCAGCTATGTTATGTTTCTTTCATCAGCTTTACATACATAACGATCTATGTACTTACGTCTCTTTGGGTGAGGGCGCTGCATTATTTTATAATGCAGATTCAGGTACTCATATATGATCGATATGCTCTCTAAGGTTCCACTTCATTCAGTTGTTGGTGAGCCCCACTTTTTTTGGAATTAGACTTTTATTCATAATTATTAGATGTTGATTTAGAGGTATGTCGGGTGTCTTGACATGGTAAAAAGTTAATCCAGTATGTTAACGACTTCATAGATTATTTCTCATGTTATGTAAACTTGGCATGTCTTCTCTTTAAATTGAATATTTTGACCTTTAAAGTTTAAGTTTAGCTATTTTCCACTTATGATTAGATGCATGCTCAAGATGTACACCATGTATGCGGTTCGCTTGAGTTAGCAATTTGAGTGTCATTCACACCTATTGCCTAATCCGGGGAGTGAAACACTTGGTATCAGAGCCCTATGTTCAAGTGTCTTAGGGAGTCTATGAAGCCGTGTCTAGTTGAGTTTGACTTATAAGTGTGAAGCGAGCCACATTTATAAGTTAGAAGCCACCATACATTTAAGAATGCTACTCTTCTTTCCTACTCTAGATCGTGCTATAGAGTTGATCTATAAGTGAATATTCAAATGTTTGTGTTGTTGTGTTTCTGACATAAAATGCTTGTTACGAGAAAGATAACCTCAAGCCGAAGGGACAATGCCACCTACGAGGTGGACTCCAGTGAACCTTGTCGCGCGCTATTTTTTCTGCGAAAAGTGAAACTCGACATGTGAGAACTCTTTTAGGATTATTAAAAGAAGAGAGTCTCCACGTAATAAATTAAGGTGCGTTAGAGCACCATTCTATGCTAAAAGTCTATTTAACTAGCCTAATTTGCCAGAGTCAGATAAGGGTTCAAATTACCTCGAAAGGAAGGTGTTAGACACCTTTTAAGATCCACAAATGTGGGTCCCTTCCGGATTTATTTATTATGTGGGGATTAACTAGTGAACAAAAAGAGGTTGATTTTAACCTATTTTATTTAAAGTTAAGCTAAATAACTAAATTTGAATTAAGCTATGTGATTAAAATAGAAAATTCTCGGACAAGCGAGAAGAAAGAAAATTGAGACAATATGTACTAAAGACAATATTATTATTATTATTATAACGACATTTTACGACGTATAAATAATTGATAAAAATAACAAGAATGAATACAAAATTAAGGACAACAACTGATAAAGAGGTAAATCATGCAAAATTAATTTCAATAATTCATATAATAAATTAGGAATTTATGAAATGCAAAGAATAACTTAACACAAATAAATAAAAAATTTGAAGGTTTGGACCCAAACCTCGAGGAGGCGCCTACATATCCTTGAAGGGAATTAAGTCAGACGTAGTTCTACATTTAAGGGGGGAGGGGGGGTGGAGGTATTTTAACCTAATGGGATCACCCTGTGCAACTAAAATAATACTTCATAATTATTTAAGATTACTTGTATTATTCAGCGAGCACAAAATATCATATCCCAAATACCCACTAATTGATTAATTATTAATCCTAACAGCGTTCTAAGCAAAGAAAAATGCTAATGCCCTAACAATATGCCTACCCATCCCAAGCTTAATGTCCAAGAGGCGTTTGAACTACTATTTTGGATTTTGGGGTCTAATGTTCTTAGGGCTTTTAAGGGTAAAAAATGTCAAACAAATAATAATAATAAAAATTGGCAGATAAAGGTTTTAAATAAGCCTCAATTAGAGTGAACTCTAAGAAAAACTTATGGCTCATTGACATAAAAATGTATTATATTATTCCTAGAGATATGATTTCTAGATTTAACAATATTTAGAACGTAATCCTTATAACATGATTTATAGATTGAATAGAGTAAATCGTATGAACAAATTTCTACATGAACTTGTCAGATTTAAACACAGAGCACATATTAAAAGAGACTCACAAATCACGAACAAAAGTGAAAAGAAATTCCTGACAACATGTTTTCTATGAGATTTATCCCTATAAAAACAACAAATGGTCATTGATTATTATTATTTTTCGATGTATTTCTGATTAAATCCTACAGGCAAAAAATGTAGTTATTAGACATGTTTCTTATCAAACTGATTTAGATCCCACAAATATGTTTCTACTATTACCAAATTTATACGCTTTTATTTCTCGCGACGTTCATGAAAACCTACTTGGCTGGATGCCTTGTATTATAGAATCAAGTATGCAAATCAGATAATCAAATATTAGACATGACATAACAAATTTAACTTTATTTGGTTTTGCAGAATTTGCCAAGTAAATACATTTTAAAACGGACACATACCCATAGTTATATTTTTTAAGTGATTAATATGTCAAAACCTGGTATACATACGTGATATCTAGGTTGAGTAATAAGAGAGTTTGCACACACATATTATTTAATTTCTATAGGCATAATTTCTAACAAAATAACCATATTTGTGTTATTCCTATAGGCAAGGTTACTGAAATTTAAACATAAAATATACTTTAAATTTAATTATTTAAGACCCTATAGGAATGATTTCTAATGTGTGTATTAGTCCTATAGGAGTTCTTTCTAGGTGAGATTAGCAGTTAACAAAAATAGTAAAGAAATATACAATCCCCCCATACACCCTTTTCCACTATTATCAATGTCATTACAAAATGAAATAAAAAATAAATGAATGAATACAATAATTAATACATGAGAATAATGCTAAAATAACTTTCCCATTGTAACACCCCAAAACTTTTTCAAACTAGACGCAGACCTTGTAAGAAAAATCCAGAAGAAAATTAGGAAATTTATCTCTAGAACGACTGAGACAACGAGTCGTGATCAGCTCCAATGACTCGTCGTGTTAGTCATGGTCAGCAGTGTTTGGTCTCTCGAGAACCCACAAGACAAGGAACGACCCGTTGTTAGAAACAACGAGTCGTCCTATCAGTCGTTGTTTTTCTCAATGCAGAAATCCTCTCCAAGACCCCATGACTCAGCCAACGAGTCGTTGTCAGAAACAATGACCCTTTGTTAGAGTTGTTGAGTGAAAACCCAGAAACCACCTTCCAATAATAACAAGTGAGAACAACGACCTGTTGTTTCCCACAACGAGTCGTTGTCACCACTGTCGTGTCAACTTTGAGAATTTTTAGAAATTCTTCTAGTGAGCATAACAACTGGACATAATGACCTGTTAGGTCCACCAATGAGTCTTCGTGTCACCAGTTGTCAAGCTTTCTAGATTTCCTCGTTCAGTGACCACGGGAGGAACCAATGACTCGTTGATTCAGTAGTGGTATGCCCCGTTGCCAGATCTAGTGATACCTTCCCCCAGGCAGTAGGACCAACGAGTGGTCCCAACAAGTCATGATCCCAACCAACGACTCATTGAGCGACCCATTGGGTCCATGTCGGTCAGTTTCCAGGTTTTTATTCCAGAGATATTTTTGTAATTTTTCACCTGTTTAGTCCCTAAACTATGTCTTTTTAAGTATCATTTCAAATATTATTAGAGGGATTGAACGGTTTTCTCCCTCATTCCCCACGTACACTTTCAGAAATCAATCGTAGAACCCAGGTCACTTCTCTCAAGAAGAATCTAGGGCTCCTCATCAGTTGAAGGGATTCAAGATTTCTTTTTTAGGGATTTATAATCTAGGTATGTGGAAATTTAACAAGGGAATAGTTTTTCCTTTGTGTCCCCAAAATCTCCTCTATTTTTCTCTATCACTCAGCCCTATGGATTCGAAATATAGAATAATTATCAGACTAGTTTCTTTGAGATTTCATGTAGAGTATTCCTCATGATTTTTGACTACTTTATTATTCCCTATTTCTAGAAATTTATGAGAATTGTATCTTGTGGAATGATTTAGCCCTAGTTCTCAATTTAGTGGAATTTAGAATCTTGCGTATTGGACTAGCTTCCCTGTAGCTTGATTATATCAGATTATAGATCCCTATATTGTTAGTGTATGTGGAACTTTTACTCAGATATATACATGTCCAGTCTCAGTCAAATTATTACATTTAGTGTTGTCTAGAAGTGTCAGCTGATCAGTTTGACTGCAATTAATTCTTAAGGTGTCAATGACACCTCCCAGTTATCAGTGTTAGAATCAGTTATTAGATTTTAATGGTTCTTTAGACGGTTATGACACTTCTATATAAGCAGCTCTGACTAGTCTTAGAACTACAACTTCAAATTAAAGATTGTTATTTAGATGGTTATGACGCTTCCAAATAAGCAGCTCTGACTAGTCTAAGAATACCAGTTATAGAATCTGGTCCAATAAGACACTCAGGGTACTTCCAGATAGGTTTTCTTGAATTAGTCTTGGGCCCCAGTTTCGAGCTATCAACTTAGTAGCAGTCTAGGACTATCCAGTGAGAGTAGGACTTAGCACCAAGCGGATCGGGGTTCCTACGCACCTAGGTTCCCAGAACTACGTTGCCACTGTAGGTTATTTTTATTGGCCTTATGGATCCAGACTTGTGATCACCCAGTTCATGCCTTTATACCCTGACAAGGTATATTGGGTCCTACCGATGGGGTATATACATCGGACTCCACATCTAGCTCACGTGGTTATATGTCGGTTATAGACTCTCCCACTAGTTAGTTTAGTTCAGTCTCAAATTAGCTCAGTTCTGAACAGTTTTAGATTACTCAGTTCATATCACTTTAGTGCTGTATTTCAGATTTAGGGCATGTCTTTGACCATTAGACAGGTTCATTTTGACCATCTCAGATTATTGCAGTTTATTCAGTTTCAACATTTTAGTTGGTCATTGCATGTATTCATAGTTCAGTTATGTTATTTCCTGTGTTATGGTTCTCCTACTTACTCAGTACATTCAAAGTACAGACGCATACCTTTTATGTAGTATCGTTTTATGATGCAACTGCAGGTTCTCAGTCTTAGCATCGTTAGACTTATCGCATTTAGGAGTTTTCAGTCGCACGAATGGTGAGTCCTCATCTTTTGAGGATGATGATTATTTTCTTCAATATATTTCTTCTAGTTAGACTTAGATTTAGCTGGGGGCTTGTCCTAGCAACTCATCAGATAGATGGCTTTCAGACATAGATGCAGATCTAGATTTTCAGTTTGCTTTCAGTTGTATTAAAATTTTAGATTTAGTTCTTCTTCCTAAACGTTTTATTTTATTATTTTAAAGCTTCCACTATGTTTTTACTCAGAATGTCAATGTTATGATAGACCATGGGTTGACTTGGTATTACTTCTGACTCCAACTACCATGTCTCGTCTAGGGTATAGACTCGGAGCGTGACAAACTTAGTGTCAGAGCACTAGGTTTAGAGTATCCTAGGATGTCTGAAAGTCGCGTCGAGTATAGTCCTTTTTGTGAGTGTGAAGCACTCCACACTTATGATGGGGAGGCTACGAGATGTTATTAGGAAAACTTCCTCTTGTTCATACTCTTTATCGTGTGTCCGAGTTCAATTCTAGATACATTCTCCTAACCCGTTCTCTGTTTCATTTTAGTGAAATCATGTCTCCACAATGTGGTAACGGAATAAGGGCCGGCAACGCTCACTGACCTGCCCCACCAGCTTTAGCAGCCACTCAGGACGACCCAATGTCCTCCGTAGAGTTTAGAGTGGCTATCCAGCTGCTCTCACAGATAGTCACTAACCAGGTGAACCAGTAGGCGATTCCGATCAATGCTAATGGGTCCACAGCAGCTGCCCGAGTTCGGGACTTCACTCAGATGAACTCTCCAGTTTTTCAAGGATCTAAGGTGGGAGAGGACCCACAGGAGTTCGTGGATGAGATCAGGAAGATCACTCGAATTATGGGTGTTAGCTCCTAAGAGAGTACCAACTTGGCTACCTACCAGCTGAAAGGGGTAGCCTAGATCTGGTATGACCAGTGGAAGGAGGGGAGACCAGCGGGAGCAGAACCGATGGAATGGGAGGAGTTTGCTACAACCTTCCTAGATAGATTCTTCCCTATGGATCTTAGGGAGGCTAAGGTGGCGGAATTCATGAATCTGAAATAGGGAGATCGGACGGTGGAAGAGTATGCACTGGAGTTCACAAGGTTGTCTAAATATGCTCTAGAGATGGTAGCGGAGCCAAGGGCTCACATGTTGAAGTTCGTTAATGGAGTATCAAACTTGGTCCTCAAGGAGTGCAGGACAACAATGCTTATCAAGGATATTGATCTCTCTAGCTTCATAGTTCATGCCTAGCAGATTGAAGCAGAAAAATTAAAAAATTGGAACGGGAGAAAAAGCGGGCAAGGACCGGCCAGTCAGATTATGGCCACCAGAGATCTGGCGGTAGTAGCTGCCCACAGTAATAGCAACAGCATCAGAGGGCTCCAGCATCCACTTCAGCCAGTGCCCCTACTTTTCTATCCCGAAAGGATCGAATGGGTGGAGCATCTGGCTCACAATTCCAGAGTCATAGCGCCAACAACCCCTACCCAACTTGCCCTAAGTGTGGCAAGAAACATCTAGGGGAATGCCTGCAGGGACGAGAGGATTGCTTTGGGTGTGGACAGCTTGGTCATCGGCTCAAGGAATGCCCATCAGTAGGACGGAGGAGATCACAATCCACCACTTCAGCAGCACCAGCAGGCCGACCATCTCAACAGGCCAACACTTTAGGTACGGATGGATGGCGGCCAGATCCAAAACTGTTTTTATGCTTTGTCCTCTCATCAGGATCATGATAGCTCACCTGATGTGGTCACGAATATGTTACGCCTTTTCCATCTAGATGTGTATGCCTTACTAGATCCAGGAGCCACACTATCGTTCATGACTCCCTATGTAGCTGTTCAGTTTGATATCAGTCCAAAAGTCCTCTCAGAACTATTCTCAGTCTCCACCCCAGTTGGCGAGTCAATTAGAACCAGCCGAGTGTATAGAAACTGCCCAGTCTCAATCTTGAATAAGGTCATCCCAGTTGATATTGTAGAGTTATATATGATTGACTTTGACCTCATTCTTGGCATAGATTGGTTACACTCCGGTTATTCCTCAGTCCACTGCAGAACTAGGGTCGTCAGGTTTCAGTTCCCTAATGAGCCAATTTTAGAGTGGATGGGAAATAGTTCAGCGCCTAAGGGTCGGTTTATTTCCTACCTTAAGGCCAGAAATCTTATTTCTAAAGGGTGTATTTATCATCTATATCGGATCAAAGATTCCAGCTCTGAGACCCCGACTATTCAATCAATTCCAGTTTTCAATGAGTTCCCTGACGTATTTCCTGAAGATCTTCCCGGAGTTCCTCCTGAGTGGGAAATAGACTTCGGCATAGACCTCCTTCCAGACACTCAGCCCATCTTTATCCCTCATTACAGAATGGCTCCAACCGAGTTTAAGGAGTTGAAGGCGCTGCTAAAAGACCTCCTTGATAAGGGATTCATCAGGCCCAACATCTCTCCTTGGGGTGCTCCAGTATTGTTCGTGCGAAAGAAAGACGGTACCTCAGGATGTATATCGACTACCGATAGTTGAATAAGGTCACGTTCAAGAACAAGTACCCCCTACCCAGGATTGACTACTTGTTCGATCAGCTTCAGGGAGCTAGTTGTTTCTCCGAGGTATATCTCAAGTCGGGGTACCATCAGCTAAGGGTCAGAAAGTGTGACATACCGAAAATAGCTTTCAGAACTCGGTATGGTCACTATGAATTTGTTGTTATGTTCTTTAGACTAACTAATGCCCCAGCAACTTTCATGGACCTGATGAACAGGGTTTTCAAGCCATATCTAGACATGTTCATCATTGTATATATCGACGACACTCTGGTATACTCCAAAAGCGAAGAAGATCATGCTAACCAACTGAGGATTGTGCTATAGACACTCAAAGATCGTCAGTTTTTTGCTAAGTTCAGCAAATGCGAAATTCTGGTTGAAGTCTGTGACTTTCCTTGGTCACGTAGTCTTGGGTGAGGGTATTCAGGTGGATCCTCGAAAGATAGCAGTGGTGAAAGACTGGCCTAGACCTACTTCCCCAACCAAAATCAGAAGCTTCTTGTGTCTAGCTGATTATTACCGACATTTTGTGGAAGGTTTCTCCTCTATTGGTTGATACAGCTAAGGGCGGAGTAGTGGTGTAGGGTGGATCATATTCCTCGTTGGTAGTTGAAGTTAAGTCAAGGAAGGATGATGATCCCATATTGCTTAAGCTGAAGGAAACAGTTCTCAGAAATGAAGTGGATGTTTTCCCCAAAGGGGAGATAGTTTACTCCGTTACTAGGGTAAGCTATGCATACCGGATGTGGGTGATTTGAGACAGCAGATACTAGTTGAAGCAAACAGTTTGAGATACTCTATCCACCCAGGTGCTACTAAGATGTACCGTGATTTATGGGATATTTACTGGTGGAACATCATCAAAAGAGACATTGCAGAATTTGTAGCTAAGCGCCCGAACTGCCAGCAGATCAAGGAAGAACATTAGAGACCGGGAGATATTACTCAGGATATCAGCATACCCACATGGATGTGGAAAGTGGTAAATATGGATTTTATTATAGGTCTACCTCGGACTCGTAGGCAGCATGGCTCAATTTGGGTGATAGTAGATGGAATGACTAAGTCAGCACATTTCCTCCCAGTTAAAACTACATACTCAACTGAGGATTATGCCAGGCTTTATATCTAGGAGTTAGTCAGATTACATAGGGTGCCCTTGTCCAATATTTCCGATAGAGGCACCCAGTTCACCTCGTATTTCTAGAAGTCATTTCAGAAGGGACTTGGTACCCAGATCAAGCTCAGCATAGCTTTTCACCCACGAACAGATGGACGAGCTGAGCAGACTATACATACCTTGGAAGATATGTTGAGTGTGTGTGATCGATTTCAAGGGCAGTTGGGATGATCACCTACCTCTCATCGAGCTTGCGTACAATAACAACTACCACTCCAGTATCTAAATGGCCCCGTTTTAGGCATTATATGGTAGGAAGTGTAGATCTCCTATAGGGTGGTTTGAGGTTGGTGAAGCTACCTTGATAGCGCCAGATTCAGTTCATGAGCTTATGCAGAAGGTGCAACTTATCAGGGAGAGGTTGAAAACAATGCGGTGGATGACTGGGTTTGTCTAAAAATTTCACCTATGAAAGGGGTGATGAGGTTTGGGAAGAAAGGAAAACTCAGTCTGAGATATGTGGGATCCTATAGAATTCTGAAGCGAATTGGTAGTGTGGAATATAAGTTAGAACTACCTCCAGAGTCAACATCGGTGCACCAGGTCTTTCATGTGTCACTATTGAAGAAATGCATCAGTGATCCAACTTCAGTTGTGCCACTAGACAGTATAGGAATAAAAGATAGTCTCTCTTACAAAGAGGTCCCAGTTCAGATTCTTGACTGTCATGTTCGTAAGTTGAGAAACAAGAAGTAGCTTCAGTCAAGGTTTTATGGAGGAACCATCTAGTTGAGCGAGCCACATGGGAAGCAGAAGCAGACATGATAACCAGATACCCTCACTTGTTCCCTTCTAGTTTAGTTCCAGCTTCAGGTACTAAATCCCTTCTCAGTACTCTGTTCAGTTCCGTATGTATTAGCTTTATTAATATTTTCTATGTGCATTCTAGTTGCATCAGCTCTGTTACTATGGTTAAGTCAGCTCGGAGTCAGTTACTCCTTCAAAAACCAACATAGTCTCAGTCTAGGAATTACAGCTCTTTTCCTAGTTTTCCAGCAGTTTTAGTCTTCATTCGGGGACGAATGATACCAAGGGGGAGACATTGTAACAACCCAAAACTTTCGTAGACCAGACTCAAACCTTGTAAGAAAAATCCAGAAGAAAATCTAGAAATTTGTCTCAAAACGACTGAGACAACGAGTCGTGATCAGCTCCAATGACTCGTTGTGTCAGTCGTGATCAGTAGTGTTTGGTCTCTTGGGGACCCACGAGACAAGAAATGATCCGTTGTTAAAAACAATGAGTCGTCCTGTCAGTCGTTATTTCCCTAGCGCAAAAATCCTCTCCAAGACCCCATGACTCAACCAATGAGTCATTGTCAAAAACAACAACCCGTTGTGAGAGTTGTTGGGTGAAAACCCAGAAACCATCTTCCAGTGATGACACGTGGGAACAACGACCCGTTGTTTCCCACAATGAGTCGTTGTCACCACCCGTCGTGTCAACTTTGAGAATTTTTAGAAATTCTTCCAATGAGCATAACAACTGGACACAACGACCCGTTAGGTCCACCAACGAGTCGTTGTGTCACCCGTTGTCAAGCTTTCTAGGTTTCCTCGTTCAGTGACAACGGGAGGAACCAACAACTCGTTGGTTCACACAACCAGTCTTGGTGTCCCCCATTGCCAGATCCAGTGATACCTTTCCCCAGGAAGTAGGACCAACGACTCATTGAGCGACCCATTGGGTCCTTGTCGGTCAGTTTTCAGATTTTTATTCCAGAGATATTTTTGTAATTTTCTACCTATTTAGTCCCTAAACTACTTTATTTTAAGTATCATTTCAGATATTATTAGAGGGATTGAATAGTTTTCCCCCTCATTCCCCACGTACACTTTCAGAAATCAATCGTAGAACCCAAGTCACTTATCTCAAGCAAAATCTAGGGCTCCTCATCAGTTGCAGAGATTCAAGCTTTCTTCTTCAGGGATTTCTAATCCAGGTATGTGGGAATTCAACAAGGAAATAGTTCTTCTCTTGTGTCCCCAAAATCTCCTCTAATTTTCTCTATCAGTGCCCTGTGGATTCGAAATATAGAACAATTGTCAGACTACTTTCGTTGAGATTTCATGTAGAGTATTCCTCATGATTTTTGACTACTTTATTATTCCCTATTTCTAGAAATTTATGAGAATTGAATCTTGTGGAATGATTTAGCCCTACTTCTCATTTTAGTAGAATTTAAAATCTTGCATGTTGGACTAACTTCCCTGTAGCTTGATTCTTTATTTGAGATCCCCATATTGTTAGTGTATTTGGATTTTTAGTCAAATATATACATGTCCATTTTCAGTCAGATTATTACACTCAGTGTTGTCCAAAAATGTCAGAACTGATCAGTTTGACTGTAGTTAATCCTTGAGGTGTCAGTGGCGCCTCCCAATTATCAGTGTTAGACTCGGTTATCAGATTTTAGTGGTTCTTTAAATGGTTATGACTCTTATAGATAAGCAAATCTGACCAGTATTACAACCCCAGCTTCAAATTACAGATTGTTATTTAGATGGTTATGATGCTTCCAAATAAGCAACTCTGACTAGTCTAAGAATACCAGTTACAGAATCTGGTCCGATAAGACTCTTACGGTACTTCCGGATAGGTATTCCTGACTTAGTCTTGGACCCTAGTTTCGAGCCATCAGCTTAGTAGTCAGTTTAGGACTATCCAGTGGGAGTAGGACTTAGCACTGACCGGACCGGGGTTCTAGAGCACCCAGTTTCCCAGAACTACATTGCCACCATAGGTTATTTTTATTGGCCTTATGGCCCCAGACTTGTGATCACCATGTTCATGCCTTTATATCCTGGCAAGGTATATTGGGTCCTTAGACTCCACGTCTAGCTCACGTGGTGATATGTCGGTTATAGACTCTCCCACTAGTTAGTTTTGTTCAGCCTCAGATTAGCTCAGTTCAGAATAGTTTTAGATTACTCAATTCACTACAGTATTTCAGATCAGTATCTCAGATTTAGGGCATGTCTTTGACCATCAGACAGGGTCATTTTGACCATCTCAGATTATTGCAGTTCATTCAGTTTCAGCATTTCAGTTGGTCATTGCATGTCTTTATAATTCAATTATGTTATTTTACGTGTTATGATTCTCCTACTTACTCAGCACATTCAAAGTACCGACGCATACCTTTTATGTTATATTTTTTTATGATACAGCTGCAAGTTCTCAATCTCATCACCGTTAGCAGATCGCATTAAGGAGTTTTCAGCCGCACCAGTGGTGAGTCCTCATCTTTTGAGGATGATGATTATTTCTTTTTAGTATATTTCTTCTGGTTAGGCTTAGAGTTAGTTGGGGGCTTGTCCCAGCAACTCATCAGATAGATGGCTTTCAGACACAGATATTGATCCAGATTTTCAGTTTGTTTTCAGTTGTATTAAAACTTTATGATTTAATTCTTCTTCAAAAATATTATATTTTATTATTTTAAAGCTCCTGCTATATTTTTACTTAGAATGCCAGTGTTATGATAGATATGAGTTGACTTGGGGGTACTTGTGACTCCAAGTACCGTGTCTCGTCCAAGGTAGAGACTCGGGGCATGACATCCATCTTGTCCCGGTAACTCTCATTCCAATTTAAAAGGAACCTGTTAAATAGGTAATACAATAAATATAAACGTAAAAATATATGTTCGGGAATCCATAAGTCAAAATTTATTTAGTTAAATATTTTTCAAAATACATATACAAATATATTAGGGTACAAAATTCAGGTACATATTGTAAGACGTAAAGAACACACAAAGATATCTAAGAGTTCACATTTATTGTAACATGATGCAAGTCGTGAATTCAAAGATTGTATTAGAGAAAGTAGCACATGGAAGTAAAATGACCGATTAATTAGCAAAGAATTCCAGCAAACAAAGCAACAAATAACAACAGTTTCAAAAGAGGTTTCTTCGATAAATTGAGATCCGGACCTCAACACATCAAATCAGTTGTGATCGAGTGGATTCCAAACAATGCTTGTGTTGAGGCGGGATGGAGGAGTTATAGAATTAATAAAGCAAAGAACAAAGAAGTCTTTAAGAATGAAGTAATTTTCGGGTTGGATAGACAAATTTCGAATTAATAAACAAGAGGAAGAGGGATGCTTTTATAGTTAAACCATAAAGAGACGGTATGAAAAAAAGCAATTAATTCCTGGGATCAATAAAGGAAAGAAAATAAAAGGGTCCAATCAGCCAAAAGAAATTCTTTCTTTTAAACCAAATGTAATTGAGCCAACTCCATATAATATTTATCATAATTTCCTTAAAAGTCACACGCTAAATCAATTAAAAAAGGAGCAAATCAATCACCTAGTCTTGAAAGATTTTTATAATATTTAAATAAAATAATTAGGTACCAGAAATAATCTTTTGTAATTAAAAAAATAAAAGTGAAT
>JACEIK010001155.1:171568-183489 GCA_018107945.1 Datura stramonium
AATATGCAAATATACTATATATGACCTAATTACATAACATTAAAAAATTAATACATTGAAATTAAGTGTAAATAAACATCTTAAAATTATAATTTGAAATAATTATACAAAATTTAAGAATTATGATAATTAATTATTAAAATATTATGAATGCAGACTAAATAATTACGTAAAAGATGTAATTTTAAAATATGCATTATATATATTAATAAGAAGCTTAGACGGGGCATAGGGAGGTCAAAATTGGGTGTCAACAACTGCCCCTTCTTTACTCGAGAATGAAGGATGAATTGGTGAGCAAAGAACATTGACTTAGTAGCCAATTTTTTCCGACCGAGGAACGATCTCGATGGGTCTGCACGGAAAAAATAAGAGTTGTGAAAATATTGTGGCCAAGACTTTAGTATCAAGTCACCTACATATCTTGATTTTACGAGAATCAGGCCGCGTGTAGTTCTA
Source organism: Datura stramonium (assembly GCA_018107945.1). Lineage (NCBI taxonomy): Eukaryota > Viridiplantae > Streptophyta > Magnoliopsida > Solanales > Solanaceae > Datura > Datura stramonium. The sequence goes on from JACEIK010001155.1 coordinate 172,028, forward strand.
GATTTATGGATGAACGAAGTCCCTAAGAGAAAGTTGATAGTACGGGGCTTGAATAAAGATTGCCGTGACACAATTTGACAAGATTTAGAACATATCGCGGAATGAGTAGGATGAAAAGGTGAGAAAGTGTCTCGAGTTAATGCAATAAAATAGGGATAAGTCAGAAAAATAAGGTGTGATGTGTCATCATTCGTAGCTCGTTCAACTTCAGTATTCATGTAAACAAATTAATTAAAGCACATGCATCAAACACTCTATAAAATAAACCGATACAAAATTTAAACATGGTGCAAGTTCCCTTTAGACAATGAGATTTCTCTTTTAGACAATAAATATGACGTCTCTAAGCCATGATGTCTTGGACCATGATATGCAAAATAAATCTCTTTAGGCCATGAAATGATGTCTGCAGGCCATGAAAAATAATGTCTTTATACTATGACACCTTAGGAGCTTGATAAGCAAAAATTAAATCCTTATGCCATGAAAAGATGATGCTTTTAGACTATGACACCTTAGGAACATGATAAACGTGAAGTAAATCCTTAGGCCATGACATAATGTCTGCAGACCCTGAAACAACGTCTTTAGACCATGACGCCTTCGAATGAGTAGAAGAATGATAATTTAAAGAGAGTGAATTATTTTAGTGGCATAAGAAGCTCGATTAGTAACTCTGCGACTTATTCGACTCAATGTAGATAAATCATAGGGCTTAAACTGCAATAATGGATTCGATGCATATAACGGGCTCAAAATGCAATAACGAGCTCAAATGTATATCGCGGACTCAAAAATGCAAATAAGGGGCTCAAATGTATATCGCGGGCTCAAAATGCAATAACAGACTTAATTGTATATCGCGGGCTTAAAATTCAAATAACAGGCTCAAATGTATATTGCGGGATCAAAATGCAAATAACGGGCTCAAACATATATTGTGGGATCAAAATGCATATAACGAGCTCAAAATGCAATAACGGGCTCAAAAATGAAAATAACGGGCTCAAATGTATATCGCGGGCTCAAAAATGCGAACAGGCTTAAATGTATATCTTGAGCTCAAAATGCAAATAACGGGCTCAAAATATATATTGCGGGCTCAAATGCAAATGTAAGGCTCGAAATGAAATCATAGGGCTCAAAATTAAGGGCGCAACATATAAATCATAGGGCTCTTAATGAAGGACTAGAAAGATATAAATAGGGGCACAAAATATAAGTAGCGGGCTTGCGATGCAAGAAAGGGTAGAGTGACTTAGCTCTATGGCGCTTTTGCGAACAAGATGTCCTCCATTGTTGCCTTTGCATTTTTCTACTTTTGTATTCAAAGAAAAATTATTAGTTTGTAAAGGTGAGATTGACCTATACATCTATCTTGCAGTTTCTTTATTCATGCTAGACACCTGTCGTTGAACTTTGTCCAGATATACGCACGAGCACAAGGTTTAAATAAAAGGCATACTTTAAAAATAATTTAGTAAAAGTAAAAGTAAAGGTTAAAGCATGTAAGAAAATCTGGTTAAATCATAGGCCATGACATAATCTAAAACCATACAACGTCCTTTCGGAGAATTGATCCCTTGCCTTGACTTAATCCTGACGAAATTTTGAGATCCTCTTCAAAATTTCTGCCCCAGTGTAGAATATGATGTAGACTTCCTTGCAAATGACATGACATAACGCTATGAATTTTGAGGTCACCTAAAAAATTCAGCCCTAGTATGCAGCTTGTTAACTCGTATAGTAGTAGAAACTTGATTTGATAGAAATTTTGAGATCCTCTCAAAAATTCTGCCCCAGTTCCAAACTCAACAAAAGGGGAAAAAGGAGATTTTTTTAAGATATAGACCGATTTCCAAAAGAACGCCTACATATCCCTCTTAAACGGGAATTCGGTCCAACGTAGTTCAGATTGCAAAGAAAAGCATAAAATAAACTCCAACTCTAAATATATTTTCTCTTAACACCCTCTAAATTGATAATCTTGGGCCAAATTTCACTACCTATCTCTGCTAAGATAAGTGCTCCTCCTGTCAGCACTCTGTGGAACAATTAAGGACCCTTCTACGTAGGTGAGAACTTTCCCTTAGCCTTATCTTGGTGCAAAAAAATCCACTTCAAAACCAACTGCCCGGGCGTGAAGAGTCTTGGTCGAACTTTCTTGTTGAAGGTCTTAGTCATCCTATTCTGATAGAGTTGACCGTGGTAGACTGTATTTATCCTCTTTACATCGATGAGTGCTAACTGCTCAAATCTATTTTGTACCCATTCCACATCACTCAGTTCTGCTTCTTGAATAATCCTTAAGGAAGGTATTTCTACCTCAGTCGATATCACCACCTCATTACCATACACCAGCATATAAGGTGTAGCTCCAGTAGAAGTTCGAAGAGTGGTACGATATCCTAACAAAGCAAAAGGCAGCTTCTCAAGCCAATGTCTATAGTTGTAGATCATCTTATGCAATATCATCTTTATGTTCTTATTCGCAGCCTTCATGGCTCCATTCATCTGTGCCTTGTATACAGTGGAATTACAATGCTTGATTTTGAAACTTTCACATGTCGCTCTCATAAAATCTCTATTGAGATTAGCACCGTTATCAGTAATGATAGACTCAGATACCCCAAATCAGCAAATAAGATGATCTCAAACAAAATCTGTCACCACCTTTTTCATGATTGATCTGCGATAAGTAGCTTCGACCCATTTGGTGAAATAGTCGATGGCAACCAAAATGAACCTATGTCTGTTAGATGTTGTAGGCTCAATGGGACCAATGACATCTATTCCCCAAGCTGCAAATGGCTGAGGTAAGCTCATGGCAATGAAGCTCATTGGGAGGAGCTCTGATCACGTCCTCATGGGTTTGACACCAATGGCACCTTTGCACATATTTGATACAATCAATCTCTATAGTCAACCATAAGTAGCCAACTCTCAAAATCTTCTTAGCCAAAACGAAACCATTAACGTGAGGCCCACAAGTTCCAAGATGGATCTCCTCAATCAAATTGGTTGCCTCCTTGCCACCACACATTTTAACAGTCCTAGATCAGGAGTCCTCCTATAAAGAATTTCTCCATTTAGGAAAAATTAGTTGGCCAACCTCCAAACCGTGCATTTTTGAACACTTGTGGAATTCTCAAGATAAGTTCCATACTTCAAATACCCTTTGATATCATCTTACCACGGCTTACTATCTAACTCTTCCTCAATATAAAAACAGTTAGCGGGTTACTTGTGTATATAATGGGATCAATGTAGTTCTTGTCAGGTTGCTGGATCATCGAGGACAATGTAGCCAAAGCGTCTGCAAATTCATTTTGTAAAGGAAACATGTCGGAACTCAATCTTGAAAAATCTTTTACATAATTCTTGCACGCAATTCAAATATGGCAAGATATTTGTATTCTTCGTGGCCTATTCTTCTCTTACTTGATGCATTAATAAATCTAAATTTCCAATCACTAATATTGACTGCACATTCATGTCAACCGCCAGTGGAATACCCAGGACTCAAGCTTCATACTCGGCCATGTTATTAGTACAGGGAAATCGAAGTTTAGCTGATATGGGTAATGTTGTCCAGTCTCTGACACCAATACAACTCCAATACCCACTCCTTTGAAATTTGTGGCTCCATCGAAGAAAAACCTCCAACCATCATATTTTTCGGCAATATCTTCGCCTATGAACACTACCTCCTCGTTGGGAAAGTACGTCTTTAGAGGTTCATACTCATTGTCCACAGGGTTTTCCACTGGATGATTTGCAAGTACCTTCCCCTTTACCTCTTTCTGTGTGACATAGACAATGTCAAACTGACTCAATAATATCTACCATTTAGCCAGCTTTCCTGTCAGCATGGGCTTTTGGAAGATGTACTTCAGTGGATCTATTCTGGAGATCAAATAGGTCGTGTAAGCAGACAGGTAGTGCCTCAATTTCTGAGCAACCTAAGTCAGAGCACAGCATGTTCTCTCAAGCAAGGTATATCGATTTTCATACAGTGTGAACTTCTTGCTCAAATAACATATTACTTGCTCTTTCCTCCCTTTCTAATCATGTTTCCCCAAAACACAACCAAAGGCATTTTCTAGCACAGACAGATACAAAAGCAAAGGTTTTCCCTATTCTGGTGGAACTAAAATCGGAGGCTTTGATAAATAATCCTTGATTCTATCAAAAGCCTATTGACATTTGGGAGTCCACTCTATAGCGGCATCTTTTTTCAGCAACTTGAAAATAGGTTCGCAGATAACTGTTGATTGCGCAATAAAACGGCTGATGTAATTGAGTCGTCCCAAAAAGCTCATAACTTCCTTCTTGCTCTTTGGAGACAGGAGCTCGTGGATGGCTTTGATCTTAGTTGGATCTAACTCAATACCCCAACTATTGACAATAAATCCCAACAATTTCCCCATAGGAACACCAAATGCACACTTTGCTGGATTCAGCTTCAAATTATACTTTCGCAGTCTGTCAAAGAACTTTCTAAGGTCAGCCAAGTGATTTGAACTTTTCTTTGATTTGATGATGACATCATCCAAATAAACCTCAATATCCTTATGGATCATGCTATGAAAGATAGTGGTCATGGACCTCATGTAAGTAGCTCCATCATTTTTCAACCCGAATGGCATCACCTTGTAGCAATATACGCCCCATGGAGAAAGAAAAGCAGTCTTCTTAGCATATTCATCATGTATTCCAATATGATGATAACCAGCGAAGCAATCCACAAACGACTGCATCTCTTTTTTGGCACGGTTATCAATGAGGATGTGGATGTTTGGTAGCGGAAAGTCATCTTTTGGGATGGCTTTGTTGAGGTCTCTATAATCCACACAGACTCTGACTTTTTCATCCTTCTTTGGCACCGGCACGATATTAGCTAACCAAGTAGGATACTCCACCACTTTAAGAATTCCAACATCAATCTGCTTAGCCACTTCCTCCTTGATTTTCAAACTCATGTCAGGTTTGTACTTTCTTGATTTTTGCTTGATGGGAGGATATGTTGGATTAGTAGGAAACCTATGTGCTACTATGGAGTGGCTAAGCCCAGTCATGTTAGCATAGGACCAGGCAAATATATCTTTGTACTCTTTCAAATATTAAATGTAGTCTCCTATCTCATCTTCGGCAAGTAAGTGCTGACTCGGGTCTCTTTGGGTGTCTCTGCATCCTCTAGGATCACCACCTCTATTTCTGCCAGATTTGCTTTGGGCTTATCCTCAAACTCCTACACTTCTCTGAAAATTTTAATAGGTACCTCATCCTCTTCTGCTTCTAATAAATTGCCTATGTTATGTCGTATAGTCTCATTACAAGTCATGGCCTCAGATTCAACACGTTTTATATTAGAAATGCTAAAAATATAAATAAAAAACAAAAACAATATATGAAAGGGAAATAATTTTATTAATAAAAAAAACTTGCTCAAAGTTTGACATAATTTCCAGGAGAATTTAATGACTTCAAGAATAAATAGTTCAAAACATTAAAACTAATCCTTTTAAATCTATCCAGATGCCCGGTGAGCCCTAGACGGAGTGGCTGTCCAATTGGTGAGTTCTCTTTAAGCTCCAGCGTCATATAGCAGGGCTCCTCCTTCCTCCTCATCAATAATGGCATAACAATTTTCCTTGTTTGGCTCTTCCAAGAATATGTTCCTTAGACTGAGTAGCACAACGTCTTCTTTGGCCCATTTGATATCCAGAAAACCTTCATAAACAAAAGCTTATTATAGTGAAGGCAGTGGGTTTGACAATAAAAAGTCCCTTTTCCCTAAAGGATACTTCCATTATGCTCCTCTGGGGGGACGATATCCAAGCCCATAAGTGGTTGTTTGTGTTTCCATATGCAGAGGTTCAACTACTCCTTGTAGTCTTGCCCCAAGGCCTCTGCTTAGTTCAAAACCTAACCACAACAACATGCTCAAAACTTTGTCACTTCGCCATCTTCCTCCTTTAATGACACCAACAAGCTCTAGAGTGTGAAAGCTCTTCCCATATAAACCTCCTCTCCCTTCAATGGTCAGGATAATGGGAGCTGCATAAATAGGACAATGTTCGTCCCTATGGACCACGACCTCTTGCTGATCCCATTCAAAATTTAAACATTGATGCAGAGTTGAAGGAATTGCTTTTGCAGCATGTATCCATGATCTCCCTAATAACAGATTGTATGTAGCTGGGATATCCATAACTTGGAATGTGATGGTGAACGTGGCAGGGCCAACCAATATATCCAGATCAATCTCCCCCACGATATCTCTTTGTTATCCATCAAAAGCTTTGACATTCATCTTCCATAATTTGATTCTGGCAAGATCAACTTCCAAACGGGTCAAAGTATTGAGGGGCAAATGTTTAAGCCAAAACCCGGGTCGATCAACACTTTGGTGATGAATTTATCTGTGTGCTGCATCGTGATATGTATTGCCTTGTTTTGGGCCACCCCTTCTACAGGCAATTCATCTTCGTGAAACGAAATTTTTTGTGCCTCAAAGATTTGACCTACCATATGGGCCACTTTGCTGCTATATATACTTGCAGGCATGTAGGCGTCATTCAGAACCTTTATCAGAGCCTTTTGGTGTTGATCAGAACTTTGTAATAAGGACAAAATGGAAATCTAGGCTAGAGCCTTGCTAAACTATTCTACCACAAAGTATTCTTTTGCTTGTATTTTCCTCCAAACACCATTATCTTCAACCTCCACCACCGATTGCTTCCCTTTATTGGCTCCTCCTTGAGCCAAATCTGCCCCGAACGAGTCACCCCTTATGTTGTATCTTCTTCTAGCACTTTTATTTCTCGTGGGGTATCCTCATAGATCTATGGTACCATCTTGTAAGAGGTTGGAGCAGCTCTAACTACCATGAATGGAGGCTTTGGTGTAGCTACCTCAACCTCTAATGGAGGGCGTCTTTGAACTGTTATAGATGGGTTTAAAGAAGAACCTGCTCTATGCTCGATGACTCCAATGGTATTCGACAAATACTCATCCTCATCATAAGAAACCATGTTCACCTAGTGGTTCGGCAGAGGATTATTCCTCATATTTGGTATTGGGTTCTTAAGATAAATGGCTTTTGTATCAATCAGCTTCTGTATTTTGTCCTTCAATGATCTGCAGGACTCTGTGGTATGCCCCCTCATGCTTGAATGGTACATACACACTTTGTTGTGGTCGTACCATTTGGCTTGGGTATCGACCGAAAGGGTAGGGATTAGCTCAATGTATCATCTTTCTTCAACCTCACATACAGTTGAGCAATTGGTTCCGCCAGCGGAGTATAGGTTTTAGGCCTCTGGCTTGATGAATGATTGGATGGAGATGGTTGGGAATAAGAAGGTTGTGTGCGATAGATGGGGTAAGTAGGGGCTTAGTAATGTGAAAGAGGGGTTTGGTAATGGGTTGGAAAGGGAGTTTGATATTGTGCTTAGTAGGGATGGGGAGTTTGGTATTATGGTGATGGAGCTTGGTAATGAGGTAGGGGAGCTTGATATTGTGGGGGTGGAGTTTAGGGTTTGTAAACATAACTCTTCAGCTCTTGCGCCATCATAATTGTGTTGACTTCCTTTTTCTTACGGCTTTCTGAAATACCTCCAGATTTTAAAGGTTTGTTAGAAGCTTGCAACGCATTCAAATTGATAATAGTACCATCCTTGATACCATCTTCGATTTTTTTCCCGATTTAATGATCTCAGTGAATATTTTCTCACTAACCAGAATTAACCTATCGTAGACCTGCGATCTAGAGTCCGCATGAAAATATCTTTCATTTGCACCTCCTCCATTGGAGGTCGCACTCTGGCGGCCTCAATCCTCCAACGACTTGCAAATTCTCTAAAAGTTTCTGTGGGTTTCCTTTTCAAGTTCTGGATATAATGCAAATTAGGTGCACTCTATGTGTTGAACCCGAACCGCTCCACAAAAGCTGCAACCATATCTACCCAGGTAATCCACTTCTTTGGGTTCTGCTCTACATACCAGCTAAGAGCATCGCCGGTCAAACTTCTCATGAAGAGCTTCATTCTAATTTTCTTTGTTTCTTCCCACTCCTAGTAGCTTATCACAATATAACCTCAAGTGGGCTCTTGGATCACCAACCCCAGTAAATAATTCAAGCTTAGGAGGTTTGTACCCCTCCAGTAGCTCGACATCAGGGTGTATGCATAGGTCTTCATAATTTAAACCCATTATCCCCTTGGTACCTTCAACATTTTGCAGTCTACTATTCATCTTTTCTAGCTCCTCTGCTAAAGTCTGAATCATCTTATCCTTCTTTGAAGGCTCAGATTCCTCCAGATGGTAAGTCACAAGTGCAGGCTCCACATAAATTGGGTTGATATGGGTGCGGGAATACGTTGCATTTACGTTTGCCGTGGAGGGTAGTTCTTGGCCGGGTGATGTGTATTAGAAAGCAATTGGATCTTGTGGATTTGTATGTATATATATATATATGGNGAGGTTGAGTATGATAAGTATGTTGAGGTAGAGCAGCGGGTTGGGATGCCACAAGGAGGCTCGCGGGTTCTTTTGTAGTGGAGGTGTCGGCTTGAACACCGAATGAAGCCGCTGGGTTATTTAAACTACGAACTTGAGCTAATTCTTCTTGAAGCTTAAAAATTTTCTTCTTGAGTCTCATTATCACTTCGTTATAACCTGAAGGACAGCCCCCTTCAGAATTCTCGCTTTCATCTCCATATATATTGTTACCACTCTTCTTTGTGGTGTTGTTTTATTCATCCATTTTGTTCTTCCCTCTGTTTTTTCGGCTAGGAATGGGAGCAGGATAAGTAGGAGCCCCTTTGGACCTTGTGTTGTCGGCTAGATTGCACAGATAAACCTTTGGGAAAGGAAAAAATAAGACAAACAACAAGCAAAGTCAAAGTTAGTAAGAGAGGTTAGAAATCATGTTACTTAAGGTAAAGATTAAATAAATAAATAAACACATTGATGCGTTTCCTAATTTTAGAGGTCTCTTCTGTGCCAGAGGTAGGCCTAACGAATTCAAGAGAGAAGCATGCCATTAAGTATTGTCATTTTTCTCCTACAATAAATCCAAAAGGAAATAAAAATTTTATTAAGGTGGAATTGTTGCAAAATACAAGAAAATGACTAAAGAAAAGAACATAAAACTAAATCTTAAACACTTCATCGTCGGGGTTTGCTTCCGTTGATGATGATTAGATAGGAGATAAATCAATGCTTGATTGTCCCCTGAGGCTCCCCCACTCAGACATTTTTCCCCATGTTTGCTGAATTTTTCGTGTAGCTCTTGTATCCTTTCTTCTAAACCTAAAATACGGTATTTCCAGTATTCCAATTTTTTACCCAATTCAGCTATCTCTTTGGCATTTTCCTTATGCAATTGCCGGTGAACAATCTCGAAATCTTGAACCTTTCTTTTGAGACGCCAATAGAGAGTATGTTCTTGAGCTTATTTATCCTCCACATGTTTTTCTAGTTTAACACTTGATATCGCAGTACCAGCCCAATCAGCATGTTACCACTTGATGTACCCTATTACATAGCCTGCCTGATATCAGTCTGCCTCTATGCTCTTCTCATCAAGGTAGACCTTTTTATTCCATGTTTTTGCAATGTCTAGAGCGTGCTAAACAAAATTATCCTTTTAATCTACTCGGTATGCATCCATGTCGGCAATCCTAGGTATTATTTGCATCCTACCTGCATGGCGTATTGTCCGTATTGGAGAATACAGTTGAAGAACGCGGAGTCCTATCAAAACCAAATAGTATCGAGACTTAGTATATATTACGAAGTTAGATCTCGGAAACCAATCAAACATCCATTGTACAAAATCTTCTGTCAAATTACTCAATATTTGACCCCTTATTAGGTCTTTTGATCAGTTTAACGCCCATAGTGACCCTGTAATGATGAGTGACAATATGATCAGTTTCTGTAGGTCGAGGTATGGTTACCTTGCCATGTACCTTCTGAAGATACTCATTAAGACAAAGTTGAAGTAGCAAATTACATCCTTCAAAATGTTTGAACCCATTTTTGCAATTTCTCAAGTCTCGATAGATGTCAGCCACAATCATTGGGATGATTGTACAGGGTCCCTTGTCAACACCTTTGCACAAGGCATGAGCGACTGATATAATATGAATATCAATGTCTTGCTCAGCTCCTCGTGGGAAGACCATCAATCTCAGAAAAATAACAATAATGACAAATATTCTCTTGCTGGTCCACGTACTCGGATCGGGACTCTCTATTTCGTAAATCTTGCGAGCCGAACTATGACCAAACCTATCGAATAGGTAAGTTACTAGCATACGTTCCTTCATTACATAGGCCACCGTGTGGCTACCTTGAAACCCTAATTTTTCACGCATATATTTTAAGGTAACACACTTTGGTATGATCATCTCAGCCTTCTCCCATTTCCTGTTCCTCCATTGTAGGCTCACGTTTTCTACATATTCTCCAATTTGTTTCAATAATGGTGTCATCTCAATGTTACCAAATCTGAAAACAACCCTTTTTCATCCCAAAACACGGTGGCAGCTTCAATAAGTTCTCGACACGAAGAAAATTGCATTAGAGAAGGTAAGTGTCCTAACACTTTCCTTACTTCATTCTAACAGTATTCACCCAAATAAATCCACCAAGACTTTATTTCCATGGGCATACACCAGACCATGCTAAATCTTAGGTAAGATGTAGGGGGACTCATTGTACCTGGATCACAAAAAAGTTAAAACCCACACAGGAGAAAAATGACATTGCTTGAACATAGTTTCTCTCAAAATGCATATAATTTATAGGGTGTCTTTTCTCCGGATTGAAAACCCCTTAAGACTCAAGGCAAGGTTTCACAATTAATCTTGACGCGCCATGGACGTCGCGACTTTCTAGGCTTGATATGATGTGTATCCCTTATTAAAGGAGTATACAGTCAAGATCTAAGAACCAGAGTGGGTATGACACGGTTACCTCAAGAGGACAACTTGAGAGTGAGGAAGCTCATGACTGTCGATGCACCGTTGATCGACCAAATCATAAAGCACTCCTCAAAGGGTGTTTTAATAGTGAACGGTCATGAAATCATGCAACCGTTATCAAGTATGTGATAGTGAGAGGTTCCCAAGTGGGGGAAATATGAGCGGAATGACAATTTAAGGAACGCAATTAACAATTATCCAAATAATAACGATTACAAATTACATAATATAGACAATGGGATGATACAAATAAAGAACAAAAGAAGAGTAAAATCGTTAGTGATTTCATGCTTAAATAAAATATAATGAAGATTATATAAGGAGGTTAATCAATTAAATAAGGAAGCAAATAAGTGAGAAATAGAAAAGGAATCAAACGTGGTAAGTTATTAAAAAAATAAAGGGCACGGGAAAAAGGATTAATCATAGAAGTAAATCAGGTAAATAAGAAAAAAGAAATATATT
>JACEIK010001155.1:185566-221383 GCA_018107945.1 Datura stramonium
CACCCTTTTCCACTATTATCAGCGTCACTACAATTATTACAAATCCAACTAAAAAATAAACGAATGAATACAACAACAATACGTGAGAATAACGCTAAAATAAATTTCAAGCCCCATCTTATCCCGGTGACTCTCATTCCAATTCAAAAGGAACCTATTAAACAAGTAATAAGACACATATACATGTACAAATATATGTTTGGAAATCCATAAGTCACAACTTATTTAGTTAAATATTTTTCAAAATACTTATACGAACATATTAGGTTACAAAATTCAGGAACATATTATAAGACATAAAGAACACACAAAGATATGTAAAGAGTTCACATTTATTATAACATGATGCAAGTCGTGAATTCAAACATCATATTAGAGAAAGTAGCACAGGAAAGTAAATTGACTGGTTAATTAGCAATGAATAGAATATCGTATTTTCAGCAAATAAAGCAACAAATACCAACAGTTTCAAAAGAGGCTTGTCCCCGATAAATGAGACCCGGACCTCAACACATTAAGATCAGTTGTGATCGAGTGAATTTTGAGTAGTGCTTGTGTTGAGGTGGGATAGAGGAGTTATAGAATTAATATAGCAAACAACAAAGAAGTCTTTAAGAATAAAGTAATTTTCGGGTTGGATAGACAAAGTTCAAATGAATAAAGAAGAGGAAGAGGGTTGCTTTTATAGTTAAACCATAAAGAGGTGGTATGAAAAAAAGTAATAAATTCCCGGGATCAATAAAGAAAAGGGAATAAAAAGGTCCAATCATCCAATAAAAATTCTTTCTTTTAAACTAAATATAATTGAGCCAACTCCACATAAAATTTATCACAATTTTCTTAAAAATCACACGTTAAATCAATTAAAAAAGGAGCAAATAAATCACCTAGTCATGAAAGATTTTTATAATATTTAACTAAAATAATTAGGTACCAGAAACAATCTTTTCTTAATTTAAGAAAAGTAAAGTGAATCATGGATATCCCTTTTACGCTATAACTACCGAAAATAAACATGCTAATGACACGTTTACCATTTTTAGCATGTAATACTTTTGATAATAAAGTTAGACTAAAAAGGGAAACATATATTGGTAAAGATTTATTAATTCATTAATTTTATAAAAATTTAGTGAATGATCAAATGACAGGAAGATGGTATCTTAGATTAGGTAGGGATACAAAGTTACCATGTTTAGCATAAGCTAACACTAAAAATTATTAAAAGATGGAAATAATTATTCAAACACCGAAATTTAGAGGTTGTCACATAATGAAGGGAGAGGGATATTCAACAAATTTAAACAAAGAAAATCTTTCTTTAATAGAAAATAGGGATTATCAATCAAATCTCACCGTAAATCATCTTAATCAGTTAAAGAGATGGGAGATATTAATGGTATTAATCAAGAAAAAATTCTCCTTAATTAATATGATGCAATTGGAAGTTGTAAACTTAACAAATATTACCACAATTCAACATATGATATAATTTTTTTCCAATCAATTTAGGAGAAAGAAAAATCAAATAAGCTACAACTTTTCACATAGACAAATATTGATGTTTGCAACCTAATCGAGTCTTATCATGAATAAATAAGTATTAGGGGTATTTAAAGAAACAAAGAGAGGAAACTTGTAATTCATACTATATTGAACTTGTAATATTGTTAAGAATAAAACTGGTGAAAATTACCACATTCAGTACATGTTTAACACAAATGCAATTTGATAATCGAGCGAAACAATTTAATATACTACAACCAAATAAATCAAAAAGATTGCAACCTTATTAGTGAGGCAATTGTGGATATTATCAAATAATTGAATATCAAATTCAAATTTGCCAGAACTTATAAAGACTTGAAGCTACCATTATCTAGCTCTACTATAGTTGGAAGACATGTTGAGCCTATCAAGGCTAAAAATCACAAGGTCATGAACATGTCAATAATCATGTGAAGCTTCATAATAGACTTAATCATGCTGAAATTAAGATTAGGTCAGAATGAAAACAGAGGGGAGTCATAATTATCAAACATTTAGACGGAAATATTCACATAGACATTGAACATATTAGGATTTTGAACAAAAGATTATAAAAGAGAAAAATACGAAATCTAAAGGTTTTTTTTATAAACATTAATGCATCTTAGATCCAAAAAATACTCATTATATTATACCCAAGAAAAGATGAAATGGAAAATTGCGAGAACTGGGTACGGTCGTATCTCACTGGAGCAATGGGGAGAAAATAGAGGAGAAGAGAGGGACTTATGAGTGCGGCTATTTTTTGTCAGAGTTCACTGGTCTCGGTGGTTTTTCGGTGTTAATGGAGGGTGTTGAGGGTCTGTTTGGTGGCTTGCGGTGGTCGTCCGGGCTAGCAATGGACTGTGAAGGCTGAGAGAGTGAAGGGCGAGGGTTGTGGCGCAGATCGTCTCGCCGGTCGAAGATGGCGAGGGTCTTACTATATGTGAGATGAGAGGGTGGTGATTGTGTCGTGGTTGACCAGACTCTTTTTGCCAAAGGGGAAAGGTTAGGCAAGTATAGGGGCTGCGACGTTGTACTTTGCCGGTAAAGGAGAGGGGAGAACCGGGTTTGGTTGGTGGTTTCTGGTCTGAGGTGGAATGAAAGGGAGAGGGGTGAGGTTGGAGCAGTGGTGGTGCGGCGGTGAGGTTGGAGGGTGGCGGTGAGGTTGGAGGGTGGCGGATCGGGGCTGACAGGGAGAGGAGATAAGGGCTGCGGTGGATCTGGTAAGGGGGAAATGAGAAATGAGAATTAGGTTTAGGATTTGGGGGTATACTGATAAATAAGGAAATAGGATAGGGTCAATCTCGACCATAGAATTGAAATGAGAGGTAGGGCTTGGATTGAGTCTAGGTGAATGGTTTGGATTACGGGTCGGAGCACAGGTCGTGGGTTGGGTAAATGGGTTAGACTAAATTGAAATTGAATTTAATTTAAAATATGGCTAGAATTGACTAAAAATGACTAACATTGGTACAATTTATATAGAAAATGGCTAATTTTTAAATAAAACAGTCGTGGGTTGGGTAAATGCTGGGACTAAATTGAAATTGAATTTAATTTTTTTAATTTTTTTAATTTTTTTAATTTTTTTAATTTTTTTATTATTTTTGTATTTTTAATTTTTTAACAAATTAGTAAATTGAATTTAACCGCTATTAAATTAATAAAAATATTACACTTGTAATAATTTAATAAATAAATAATATAATAGTCTACCTCAAATAAAATTATATAAATATCATTTTCAATGTAAATAAATTATAAAATTAAGTAAAATTGTATAAATATTATATAAATAATTTATAAAATTAAAATAAAATTATATATTTAAAATAAAAGCTCGTTTAATTGAAACTATGTATGCATATATATTAATATGCAATATACTATATGTGACACTCCAATTACATAACATTAAAAAATTAATAAATTGAATCTAAATGTAAATAAAGATCTTAAAATTATAATTTAGAATAATTATGCTTATAAAAATTATGATAATTAAATTAAAATATTATGAATGCCGACTAAACAATTACGTAAAAGAGGTAAGTTTAAAATATGCATTATATATATTAATAAGCAGCTTAGACGGGGCAAAGGGAGGTCAAAATTTGGTGTCAATAAATCTCAGAGATTTTAGAGGATGTCTCTGGTCGTCCCGTAGGCTGCACTACCCGCATTCTCCACCACTCGACGAGGATCCTATAGAACCCTACAAAGATATGTTCCACCCACTAGTACGACGTATGCCGATATGAGGGGAGCTATTCATATGCTTACCCAATTGGTTGCAGCACAAACTCAACGTCAAGGTACACCATTGCAGAGTATGGGATCTCATCAAAGTCAAATACATCGAGGATAAGAGAATTCTTTAGATGAATCCACTAATTTTTATGGGGTCCAAGCCAGGAGGATCCTCAGATTTTATTGATGAGGTGTAGAAAATTTTTTGAGTCATGCATGCTAGTGAGACGTGAGGCAGTGGAATTTGCCTCCTATCACCCGAAGGATGTATCTATCACTTTGTACGAGCAAGGAATTATCACGATGGAAAGATGTGTGGGGCCCCGCCAAGGTGGAATGACTTTTTTATAGACACCGACTCCGCCAACAGACATTGTGGGAGAATACTCTTCACCATCATCAGAAAATGTTGTTTAGCGGCAGCCAGCCCCTAGGTTATGTTATGGGACTGCTTTTGGTATCGAGGATGGACGGCTATTTTTGGGACTTGTAATTGGTATATATGCTATTAAGAGTACATAAAGATTCTGTGTGTTAGTGAACCCCACCCATACGAGGCTCGAATTTTCTATGCACCCGGGCATTCGATGAAATGCCTCATGACTTGACTTTATCGTTAAGCTATTCATTGTAGTTCCTATTCATATAATTATTGTAGATTGACGTTATAAAAGGATTGTTTGCCGTGGTGGTAGTTTTGAGGCCAAGAATAAGATATGGCTAAACCTGGAAAGTGAACACTTTATTTCATTTCCACACTATGCTCTCGCTTTTAGAGACTTCCACATAAAATCTTTCTTCTTGAATTGTTAAGATTAAGGTCAAGAACGCAGGTCCATAATAAAATGATTTTCAAACTCTTTGAGTCCCTACATATGTATTATGATTATCCTTGACGTTCCATGAGTTCTAGGAATCCTTTTGTTAAAAAGAGTCAAACTCTATGATTTATAAATTTTCTTTTTCTCAAAAAAGAAAGTGTGTTACGATCTTTGGTGCGTAATGACTACGACTGATGACTTATGAATTTAAAGGCCTTTATGATGATGAAGAACTATGATTTAGATATAATAATGATGATGATGACAAATTTGATTTTATAATGATTTTAAGAAAATCACATTACGTAATGAAAAGCGAGTAGTATTAATAATCGAGAAGGCTTCATGCCTCGAAAACTACAAAGTGCCAACGTAGGATGATGGATCATTTCCGCTGGTTCTGTGACTCCTATATGCCCTCGTACGGGCTGCTATGGATCCTTTATAGCATTACGATATGTATGTCTCATAACCCCGCAAGGTATGAGATGATGATAACGCTCAAACCACGCTTCCAACTGAAGTATGAAGCAGACATTGCCAATAAAAACCCAACTTAGAGGTTGGGGTCGATCCCACAGGAATATGGAAGATCTAAATTATAAAATGGGTAGATGAACTCATATGGTAGTTACTTCACAACGGGGATTCTAATAAAAATCAATAATAAAAATAAACAACATTCAAGATTATATTTGCAAATCAATAATTAAAGGATAACTAGGGCTTGTGTTCTATGGGTTCATAATGCCTTGGGTATATACTGTGATTTTTAATAATACTTACTACAGAATCGATAACTTAGGATTCATTCAAATGATCGACCAATCCATATTGAATGACTATCCTCAATTACTCGACCAAGTCTCATGAGTTTTGCAAACCAACTGCTATCACTAATGTCACGCCCACCTTGGGAGGCACATTCAGCACCTCGGTGCCCTACTAGACCTCGAGCTGAAATGATTGAGCCTAAGCACTCGGGTGTAGGCCCGACTTCTAACTCTAGAATCAAGAAAAACAACGGCTATATGGGCGGTCAGAATACATCCCCTACCGGCTGCTGCCTATAGCCACTTGTGAAAAATAAACAACTAACCAGAGACAAACAATCATAGGAGTCCTATACGGGCAAGGCCACTATGATATCTAGTTATAACTAGAAAGTAAAATCAAATGCTAAAACTTAACTATGATCGACAAGGCTGCCAATCAACAACTAAACAAGGTCTCCACACGGCCAACACACATAATCTAAAAACACATATGGGCCCTCACACGGCCGATATCATCTAACCACGTGGAAGTAACACAATCGCAAGCCTCTAAGAGAGTATCAAGATGGCCTGGATAGGGCCCCGACCTACCCATACTCGTACAAACAAAAGAAGTAAACCTTTATCGCACAAGCTACTAAGAAGGGAGCTAACGGCTCTATATGGCTAATCGGATCTATGAGGACCTACTCCTGTCTATCTGCACCTCGCAGTAAGTAATGTAGTGCCCGTAAGAGGGCGTGAATACCCCAGTACCGAATATGTAAGGCGCAACTTTAAATGATTGAAAGTAGGAATAGAACTAACAATGATCAAGTAAAGAAAACGGATCAAGATGAACAAGTAGTGAAACCGTGGCTAAATATAACTATAAAAGGAAAAGTAAGGGTCATACCCGACAAACGAGGCGTCTTTCCACTTGCCTAACTATCGGTAACTAAAGCAAACATAAACCTTACGTGGCCCCCATAAGCCGGAAGGTGCAATCAATACAAAACAACCCACCCGGGGCCCCCATTAGCCCTAGTGAGTACACTCAATCTATATACCCTTGTCCAAAGTCATACCGAGTCAACGACCAGCTATAAGCGTCCCGCCGATCCCTTGTCTAAGCAACTGGGTCCGTCGCCCTCGACTTATAGTTTGTCTCGAGTCCCGTGAGGACTCCCGATATCTACACCTGACGAACGCTCTACGGTGCGTATAAGGCCAACCACAAAAGATATGAGGATTATATCCCCATCTTCGTCCTCGTGGGATGGCATGTCGCTCCGTAGATCGATGTAATCTCGCCCCGAAGAGGCGGCGCATACAGCCTATTAACCCCGATGGTCACGGAAGCTGTACAGGTATAATCAAGCCCAAAACAATACAAATTACGAGCCCAATCGACAAAACAACTGACATGATAACATACTCCTAACATGCTACCATGCTGAAGAAACTTGTTACACCCCGTAAAATTTCCAACACATAGATGGCCTATTCGCATGTTGGTTAAGAGTATTTGAGTGCCACACATGCTAGAAAAAGGCCCGGAAAAGAATGGATAAGAAATCAATAACCATCATGGAAGACGGCAGAGCCCTCCAATGGCAACGTTGCCGGAGGGGGAGCCTCCGCGCTGGCTCCATTTAATATCGCTGGTCTTGTCCAGGCTCAAGTATATAAAGCCTCCAACTTCGGTTTAAGTCATTTAAATCAAATAATTTCCAAAGAAGTCGCTAAAAATAGAGGGTACGTAAGGTTTTGATAATTATCGCCGATTACGCCACAAATGTGGTCCAAATTCAAATTAACCTCGTATACCTAGGTAGAGTTAGCAAGTACAGGGAGCATTCCTACGGATTTAGTTTCATGGCTCGGCCGACAAATCATCATGCTACCGGATAAGGTAAGTGGAATTGCTCCTAATTAATGTCAATATTCTAGCCTAAAGTGAGTATTTCTCCTTCCTGGACTTTTGAGAAATAGCAAGTTTTCGATCGTCACGAGTCAAAGTTTGGGCTATACCATATCGAAAGTGATGTTTTCTTCCAGAATATTAGTATATTTAGTTTTAATTGATGTATATGTGAATGCAGTTGGGAGAATTAGTCGAGTAATCGACTCCAGCCGCCTGCTAGTCGGATAATCTTCGAAGCAAAGGCATGTAAAAAGCGCTTCCTCTAGTTAGTAACTTTAGCCTAGTATAATACAAGAAACTCCGTAATAGAATTTCCATAGTCGAATATTGAGTTTGTATAATTCAGTAAACCTCGTCTTGCGTTTTTATATCATATTCAACCCAAAAGCTAGTAAAGCAAAGACCAAATGCACAGATATCATTTTGCACTCAAAAGATAGCCCAAGATGCATTTAGCAAGCATGTTTTATAATAATATGACATATATTCGAATAAAAGTTAGTAAAGTAAATCAAAGAAGACGTATAGTAACTTGGCCATGATAGCCATACGCCGATAGTGTCTTGGCTACGGAGCAGCTGTATACACCGATAAGATCCTGCATTCAAAAGATAAAGCAAGATGAGAATCAAGATAACACGTAAAAGAGTTCGTAATAAGAAATTAGAGTACAGATAGTATTTTCATTTTAAACATGCTTGCTTATATATGTGATTACTACTGTTGAGACTTGATTGTGCTCTGGTGGCACCTTTACGTCCCCGCTGCCCCTGGGTTGGTAACCGTGTCGCCCACCGAGCGGGTGGGTATACGTCACCCAAGGAGTGGCATGCCGTCCAGTGAGGGACGAAGATGGGATGAAGCTTCCCCATATCAGCCGATCAGATAGCAGACAGTTTACTCCTATTGTGCAGCTTGCGCCTTGTGTGAACAAACATTTCAGTTGCGTATACGCTACAAGCACAGATATAAGACAGAGTTCCCGACTAAACACAATTATTTATATCAGAGGTCATAGCCCGAGCCTGAGACCCGCAGGGCCAAGTAGAGAGGTGCTCATAGTTAGTAGATGAGAGGAGTGACTTATTTTTTGGATGGTTTGACCCGGGTAGGGGTATTAGATTGTTTGATTGGTTGGCACCTTCCGCTATGGGGGCTGGTATTGGTTCTTTCTTTTTTATATATGTACTTATATGTTATAATATTAGCTAATAGACAAATACATCGTCACGACGATGTACGCTCCTTCCTATCACAAGACAGAAACCGATTCACTACGCCCATGTATCTCAGCTTATTTCCCTGCCATTCATAGCTGCTAGTTATGTTATATTCATGTGTTCGGGTCGCAGGCACTCGGTACCGTTGGTACCGATGCCCGTTGGGGCGTCAGCCGTGATTACTTGCCTCGCAGATACTCATGTATCCAGGAGGCGATCCCTCGTGATTCCACTCACCTCATAGAGTCACACCGCCTCCCGCTAATCCTGAGCTTGATATATGTGAGGTGTGAAGTTCATTTTCTTTTGTTGTACAAGATGGGCAGGTCAGCCCCCCGACCCGATCATTTTATCAAGCACTACAGAGGCTTGCGCATTGTATATATACATCTCCCCAGGTCGCCAGCTGCCAAAGGAGGGGTCAGTAAGTGTTTTGTTTAGTTGTTTAGCATTTCGTTGTGTCAGTCGTGGTGGGCCATAACTGAGCAGTAGTGGTGACCTTGCCGGTCACGTAGTTAAGGCGCATGCCCCGGTTAGCCGATGTTATATGCAGTGGCTATAGGGCCCGCCGGTCAGAGGCTTTTTTTACAAATAAGCAGGAGCAGCCCGTTGTTTCCGGTAAACTGAGATGTAGCCAGCCGTGCACCGACGGCTTAGGCCCGCGCCAGCGTCCAGGTCCTACTAGGGCACTGTGTGCGCTCATAAATTTCCTGCTGGGCGTGACAAATACTTTAATGGGATTCATACTGGAATGTTATGCTAAAGAAACTAACTTGCCAAAATAAAATGCCTAAACATACTTCATTCGTTGTTTACCGATTAACCGGCGAGTTTCACCGTTCAACTTCCTTCTCAACCTGTAATACATATTAACAAAAGAATAGGGCTACTTTATTACTATATTAGAAGAAAACGAGCAACTTACATATATATATATATACCGACTATACTTCAACTTATCAAAAGACGACCAAAACTCATAATTTCTAGGGAATCTAGAAGGAAGAAATACTTACTTTTTCTTTTAGCAATTTGATCGTATTGACACTAGTTTTAAATAATTCCACCAACTTAGGCTCGGTGGGATGACGATTCACGGGCGTATTTTACGAAAATAACTCCGCAGCCGATGCTCGCAGCCTCACTCACTACCCGAAGTTAATTTAGATTTGATGGCGTTAACGGCGTAATCTGGATGATTTTCACAGTTCTCCTTTTGCTCCTACCCGTTCGGCCGAGAATACATAAGAAATGAAATAACATCTAAGTGCAGGAACTTTATATACTTGAGGCAAGACTCCATGGGCCACGCCAATTTACGGGCGTGCTATGTTGGGTAACGCGGGAGGGCCGCTTCAGGCCACTTTGCCCTCCGGGCAACTTGTCTTGGCCTCCTCCGAAATCCCGGCCTTGTACCGTTTGGCTTTTCCCCGGCCATTTCCTCATACGTATGGCACTCTAAAACTCTCACCAACATACGAATAGGTCAACTAAACAAAGGAAACTTACGGGGTGTAACAACTAAGTTCCGATATAACTATCCTATGACCACACCAAGTTAATACAATGATCATCAAGATTAAGGCTCATTGTAAATGCTCTTTCCTAACTTTCACCTATTCGACCAAAGCATGTAAAGAATTCAGTATGTCCTAACGTTGCGCACCGCTAAGAACTATTAAAGATGAAGAGACCGTAATATAAGTAATTAGTATTAGTTTTAGAATCATTTTGTGCAACCCTAGCTTGTTAATCCGCACGGCTCCCACAACCCTAGCTATGAAGGTTATAGCCTCTCATAGTTGCAGGGTTGTGAATTGTGTTCATGATTGAAGACATAAAACAATACTTACAAAGATGATTGAGAAAAACATCTTCAATTAATCAGCAAATCTTGAATAAGTAGCAAGAACGATATGAGTTCAAGAAAGGTTGATCACAAGGTCGGGGAACTAACTCAATTTCTCTTTCAATGATGTAAAATTTCTTACTACAATGTTTTCCTATTAAAATTAAGTCAATTCGTCGTCCTCTATGAAAAAAAAAATAAAATATAAAACGTATTTATAGAGACACAAGAATCCTTTTCCTAAACTAACAGGAATGCTTTCCATGGCTGTCGCCGAGCTCGTCACCGGTCCTCCTACGACTCTCAGAGGGGCTCACTGGACCGTGGCATCGACTCGGTGGTCTTGAAATGTTGGCTGAATTTTGGTTAAATTTTGGGCCAAGGTACGCATTCGTATCTACATCCTACGACTCAAATTTGCACCCGTGGCTTCGATCCGATACTTTGAACTTGTCTCAACTCTACCATGACCGGTATGGTACGACACGTACCTTCATCTCACGTCGTAGATCCTCGCACCGAGAATCGCCTCATGTGAAATTCTTTCTAAATTTCACGATCGTTTACCACGACTGCACTATCATGGTACGGTAATCTACAAGTCTCAGTGACTGCCCTTCCAGTTAAACTTTCATCTTCTTATCACGGCCCTCGCAGACTGTGAGGTCCATCCGCATGCATTGTACTGTGACCGCACTTTTGCCCTATTTGCACACTTTAGCTTCCTTTTTGCAATTTATTGTCCAAAATCTATTTATCCTGAATCAAAGGAAAAGTGCCTCATATCCACACACACAAATACACCTAAGTCCATACTATTTTCTTAGTTTTGCATTAATAGTGTTGTAAATCCACAACACATCAATGGCTTAGCCGACTGCAAGAGATCGACTCCATGTTTACATGGTGGAATATGTCGCTTAAGAAAAGAACATCCCATAACGAATTTAATGAATGACGATGAAAACATAATTTTTAAGGGGTCTATGTATTGATTTGTTTTATATCCTTTACTTCCTTTATACTATGTCATTATCTTAATTGCCTTTTATATGGTTCAGCTATGTTATATTTCTTTTCACTCATTATATAATAAAGATGATCTTATGTATTTATGTCCCTTTTGACGCCGCCGCACTATTTTATAATGCGATTCAGTACTCATACTCGACGACCGAGCTACTCGCTATAGGGTTCCACTTCATTCAGCTGTTGGAGAGCCCCACTTGTTTTGGGATTATACTTTTATTTATATTTATTAGATGTTGATTTAGAGGTAATATGTCTTTGTGTCTTATCCCAAGTAAAAAGTTAATCCAACATGTTAGAGATTTCATAGATTATTTCTCACGTTATGTAAACTTGGAAAGTCTTCTTTAAATTGAGTATTTTGACTCAAAGTTTAAGTTTAGATATTTCTACTTATGATTAGATGCATGCTCATTTTTGCGCCCCATTTTCCTCGCCAAAAGGATACAACATGTGACAACTCTCTCTTTAAGGGTTTATTAATTTGAAGAGTCGCTACCTAACGAACAAGTGCGTTAGGGCACCGTTCTAACCTAAAGGTATATTTTATTACCTGGGTCACCAGAAGTCGGGCAAGGGCTTAAATTACTCTCAAAGGAAGGCTAGGCACCTTCGAGGTCCACAAACGTGTTCCCAAAAATTGACCACTAATGGGGAATTAACTAAGCACACTTTTAAATTGATTTTAACCTATATTATTTCTATTTAAAACGTTTGGATACAAAGAAATAAACAATGAAGAATTAAACTTTGTTTAGACAAGCGAGAAGAAAGAATTGGTTTAATTAAAATTTAAAGGTAATTTATCCTATTTTATTTTTTTATTTCTTAATAATAAATACAAAAGTTGTGGTGAATACAAGTAAATAAAAACATAAATAATAAAACAGAATAATTTATTAAAAACATACATAAAACCAAACAAATAAATATTTATTTAATTATGGGGTCGAACTCGAGGCGCCACAGATTCCTTAAGGGAATCATGCCAAACGTAGTTCTACCCAAAGAGGCTGTTTGACCTAATGGGATCACCCCGTGCAACTTAAATAATAATTTGCAATCTTTTGAATTGCTTTTTTTTTATTTTTTTAGAATTTTTAATTTTATGGTTTTTTTTTTGTTTTAATTGATTAATTATTAACTTAAAACATTCTATGTGACAAACCAATGCCCTAGTATTTGCCTACCCGCCCAATCTTAAAAAGTCCAAGAGGCATTTGACAGCTATTTTGGGTTTTTTTGGTCTAAAATCCTATGGTTGTTAAGGGATGCATTTAAACACAAACAAGTTGATTAAAATAAGCTTAATAAATATTGGTTTCCAAATAAGCCTCCATTATAAAATTAAGAGACATATAAACATGAAGGAATGTGACAGATCCTAAACATGATTTCTACTACAAAGAGGCAATCATTTTCTTTTGGCAACAATCATAACGGAGCAGTTTGACAGCAGAATCAAATATCCAGGTATATGTAATTAGGTTCATGATATACCGAAAAAAAAAAAAAAAAAAAAGTAAGAATTATATTACACATCTAGACCGCAAATGAACTTAGTGCATGATTTTTCTAATTCAAGCATAGATGATGTATTCCCATTGACAAGATTCATATAGGGTGAATGATGTTATTTAAGAAAAAACAGGTCAAAATGACATTAGCATAATTTAAAATCAGAAGAATATGTATGTTGAACATGAGCTTCTTCGGATGATTTTATTAATTGATACCTATGTTTTCTAATGTGCAGAATGCATAGTTTAAAGCATGAAGAAAAGACCTTTGAATTAGTCTCACTTAATCTCAAAGGAGCATTGAAACGTCTAGTCGGCTTATATCATTAACCCAATAATTAAGTTTTCATGCAAGTAAAATCTGATCAAATATTTATTTAGTGAAAACTTTATGGGCATAATCAAATAATAAATTAATGCTAGAGGAAGAAAATAATAATCCGTCACCCAGGTTTCCTTAACATGATCAACCAAATATATTTGTCATAATGCATTCCTATCAAAAGAAATCTTATCCTTAATTAGCAAATACTGAAACCATATTGAATATTTATTATTAATTTTTAAAAAATAATAAATCTAATAGGGCAAATCAAATCAGAAATTACTCTAAATCGTAAATCATTTTCTTTGACCAATAAAATCAAATAATCTATCTTCCATAATTACGTATACCAATGTAATGGAGGAGTCAATCAAGAAATTTTACCATAAACTAATCACAAATTCAGTCTGTCAAGATAAAACTTGTCAACAGTATCAAAATTAATATAAATAGAAAACACTAATCTTCATTAATCAAGAGAAGAGAGATTCTAAATCACAATTTGTCGTATAAAGATTTTCCCAACATAATGGGAATTAATTATCACAATTTCCCTTAAATGGAATTAATTAAGTGTCCTGTCAAACCTCACTATAAGAATAAACTATGAATAATTTTTAATTGGCATGAGAAAAGGAGGCAATCAAGTGTAAGATCAACTAAAAATTTAATTTAAAATAGCAATTAGTGAGAGAAAGGAAGCAATCAATTGTAAATAAGGCATGCTAGAATTTATTAGAAACTGTCTTATGAATGCAAATTATATAAGAATTGTCACCAGTGTAAGCACATCTGTGGAAGGATAACAAAATATCATATTACCATATTTAATGGGAAATTAGTCGTAAATTATGTGGGCTAATGTTATGATGCTGCTACAAATGGTAGTGAAGGGCTGCCTTGAATTAGATTCAAAGTAAAGTAGGAACAAATCATACATGATTGTCAAAGTGCACCAAAATTCCTAAAATCATACCACATTTGTGACTAAAATTAAAAGTGGTAGATAGATATTTTCGTTTGAGAGGTACCAACATAAACTTAATTTTGTAGGAGGCTAACAGAATTAGTTTATCAACATTCAGTGGCTAACCCAAAGCTTTCCAATAGGAATGTCTAAACAAATAAATAACTAAAACCCATGAACTTTTAAACTGAATCTGTAGTCGAACTAGTGCAAATTTAGATCTAAAATCTGTAAAGGCGATCTAAAACATAATGTCAATCTGGAAGATATACGAAGACATACATACACATAATTATACTTGGGCAAGAAATAAATAAAGAAAGGGTCACCAATTTATATACGATATTGCCGTTTTGTAATGATATATAAAAAGTATTTAAACATTTTAGGATTTAAGATACTTCCGAGATAAACACAAATAACAACTGAACAATCCAGTCAACCCATTTCACAGAAATATAAATAATTTTCAGATTTAATAAGCACGAGAGAGGTAATATAGAAAGAGAAGAAACATCAACACTAAATAAATCAAACATGGGCAAATTCATTATTTCGCGGCGACAGAACTTGCCGGAGTTTCACCGAAATGAATAGAGGGGAAGGAGGCGAAGAGTGAAAGATTCGATATGGTGGTGGCCAGAGGTTTTCCGGTGTTAATGGTGTTGTACGGGCATGGTTACTTCTTCCGGTGGTGTTTTGTCTTTCGCTAGTGAGGGAGAACTGTTCAGGTTGGTGGTGAAGAGGCGATGATGGTGCGGCATGCTCACTGGCCGGAATTGGTTCCGCGACGGGAGGAGAAGAACGAAGAGAGTTAAAGGTGAGGGTGAAGGGAGTGAGATGTGGTGGCGGCGCGTCAGGCTGGTGGGTTGCTTGGTCGGCAGCGAGGGAGAAGAAGAGAGGGGAAAGGTACAGTAGCGGTGGTGGATGGTCGGTGTTGTTCGGGTGAGGGAAGAAGGGAGAGAAGAAGGGGGAAAGAGGAAATGCCGGAGTTTCGCCGGAGAAGAGAAGGTAAGGGGGAGAAGGGGCTGATTTGGTAGAGAGGGAGTTGGGCGGCGCCTTGAGAGGAGATCGAGGAATGAGGGAAATGTTTAGGTTTGGGGGGTGTGAGGGGATGTTAAAGGAAGGTTGATAGGGTTTTATCAGACCGTTAGATTAGATGGGATGGACGACTAGGATTAGATTCAGGATAGATGGGCCGAGTTGCGGGTTAATTGGTAGTCCAGATGGGTTATTGCTAGGAATTAATTTATGACTGAAATTGAATTTAAATAGTAGTCAAAATTGATAAAAAATGGTTAAATTGACATAAATTTAATAGAAATTGACCAGATTTGAAATAAATTGGATGAAATTGGATTTTAGTCGCTATTAAATTAATAAATATACTAATTAAATAATTTAATAAATAGATAATAAAAGTAACTAAATTATGAAAATGAATAAACATTATCATTAATATAAATAAATCCTAAATTTAAGTAGATTCTAGGATAGGTGGGTCGAGTTGCGGGTTAATTGGGTAGTCCAGATGTGTTATTAAGTTAGGAATTAATTCAGCTGAAATTGAATTAAATAGTAGTCAAAATTGATTAAAAAAATGGTTAAAATTGACATAAATTTAATAGAAAGTGGGCCAGATTTGAAATAAATTGATGAAATTGGATTTTAGTCGCTATTAAATTAATAAATATACTACACTTTAAATAATTTAATAAATAGATAATAAAGTAATTTAAATTATGAAAAAATCACATAAACATTATCATTAATATAAATAAATCCTAAATTTAAGTAGACTTATGTAAATATTATATAATTAAATGGTTATTTTTATAAATAATTTTATGACTACAAAATAGAATTAGTTATCTAATATTATAAAATTTATATTATTAACATAAATAATTTATAAATTCGAGTAATATTACTACGTAAACAAATTTGTAAAATTTAGAAAAAATTATGTAAATAGTTTATAAAGATAAAAATATACACACTTTAAAGATCATTTTGAAAATCAAAATTAATTTGTCGATTTTGAAGTGTTTAAATTATTGAATTAATAATTTAAATTTAAAAATATTTTTAATTTATTTGTTTGTGTTTGTTTTTGGTTTTTTTAATATTTGAATAATTGAACATTACGATAATAAATTATTGCTCAATATAAATGCAAGCCGAAATTTTGCATAAAGGTAAATAAATAAATAAAATATATATATATATATATATATATATATATATATATATATAAGTAGCATATACGGTCATAGGAAGGTCAAAATTGGGTATCAATAACTGCCCCTTTCTTGTCTCTGGGAATGAAGGATGAATTGTCAGCAAAGAACGTTGACCGAGTAGCCACCTTGTCCGACCGAAAGAAATGTTTTCGCTGTGGCCGAATGAAAGAAGATGGAATTGTGAAGATTTTGTGGCCGACTTTGGTATCAAGTCTTCTACACATCTCTGGAACCACGAGAATCGTCGCGTAGTTCTGGACAGGGATGGAAGAATCCTAAAATCGATGTCACGAGTTTGATAGTACTGGCAGTACCACCACGATTTAGAAATGCATTACGAAAATAAAATGTGGGAATACTCAAGGTTCAAAGAAGATAATAGGGAAAGTATCATTTCTACCTTGTTATTCCTTGGCGTTCGCAAACAACTAAAGTATGTGCACTAAATACTTCGTAGTGGCCAACTCAAAAATTTAAACATAATGCAAGTTCCCTTTAGACGTGAAAGTTTGCTTTCATAAAGGACATGTCTCTAATCCACGCCGTTCGAGCCATGATATGCAAATAAATTTCATAGCCATGAAATGATGTCTCCAGAAAAAGCCATGAAAATGACGCCTTTAGACTATGACGCCTTAGGAGCATGATAAGCGTAAAATAAATTCTAGGCCATGAAATGCACTGATGTCCCGCAGCCATGAAAAAAATGACGCCTTTAGATTATGACGCCTTAGGAGTAATGGCGAATTGAAAGTAAATTTTCTTAGGCTATTAAATGATGTCTATGCAAAGGCGAAATGACGCTTAGACTATGACGCCTTCTGATGAATGGAAGAAATGTTAATCAAAGAAAGTAAATTATTCGAGAGCTCCGCTTATTCGGCTCAATGCAAATAAGTCACAGGCTCAAAATGCAACAACGGGCCTGTAATGCAACAACGGGCTCGAAATGCGACAAATAACGGGCTCAAATGCATAAACAAGCTTAAGATGCAATAATGGGCTCGAAATGCATAAACGGGCTTAACGGGCTCAAATGCATAAACAAGCTTAAGATGCAAATAACGGCTCAAAAATACATAAACGGACTTGAAATGCATGAACGAGCTAAGATGCAAATAACGGCTCGAAATGCATAAATGGGCTGAAAAACAAAGAAGGTGCTAAGATGCAAATAACGGGCTTAATCTGCCCAAATGCAAATGTGGGCTCAATTGTATATCAAAATGCATATATCACGTATCACGAGCTCAATATACGTATAAAGACTCAAATGCATGTTATAATATATATCACGGGCTCAATATGTGAATAACGGGCTAAAAATACATAAAATGCATACCACGAGCTCAAAATGCATATGTAAATGTATACCATGGGCTCAAATGCATATATAAAATGCATATCAGGCTCGTGATGCATATATAAAATGTATATCGTGGCTCATATGCATATATAAAATGTATACCAGGGCTCAAATGCATATATAAAATGTATATCGTGGGCTCGATGCTTATACAAATGTATACCATGGGCTCAATGCATATATAAAATGCATATCATGTCGTATGCATATATAAAATGTATATCAGGGGCTCATATGCATATATAAAATGTATACCAAAATTAAATGCAAAAATGCATATATTAAAGTGTGTATCACGACTTTGATATGCAAATGAATGCTCGTATGATGGAATAGCAAGATAATAAATAGGGGCATAAGGAAGAATGACTTAGCTCTACGTCGCCTCGTGGGATAAGACATTTTCCATCTTTTGCCTTTTGCATTTCTATTATTTTACGTTCAAAGAAAATTTTTAGTTCGAAAAGGGGAGGTTGATCTCACAGGTATTTATCCCGTGCCTTCTTCTATTCGCCGACACTGTCGAGACTCCGTCCGCATATGCTCTGGCACAAAGTTTAGACAAAAGGGGAATAACTTAGTAAAAGTAAAGTAAATACATAGAAAATCTTGAGTTAAATCAATGGCCATGGCATATTTTAAAACCGTACAACGCCCTTTTGTAAATCGAACCTTGTCTTGACTTAGTTTGACGAAATTTGGGATCCTTCAAAATTTTGCCCCAGCAGGTAAGATGACATGTAATTCTCGCAAGTGATTTTTGAGATTTGAGGAACTTTGAGGTCCTCCTCAAAATTCTCGCCCAGTTACATCTTGTTAACCGAAACAACATGGAAAATGTAACAAAATCACCGAGAACCTTTTAACGAAAAGGGGAGAAGAAAATTTTATAAAGATATGCACCGAGTCCCACAGGACGCCTACGTATCCCTCTTAAACTAGAATCAAGTCCAACGTAGTTCAGATAAGCAGAGCAAAAGAAACAAAATCCCAATCTAAATGTAGTATCTCTTAATGCGTCTCCGAGTTGATTAGGTTTGGCCGATCACCATCCATCTCTCGCTAGAGATAAGTGCTCCTCCGTCAAGACTCTATGAACTGCCATAAAGGACCTCGCTAGTTAGGCGAGAACTTTCCTTTAGCTTCACTTGGTGTGGAAAACTCCGCTTCAAAACCAGTTGCCCAGGCATGAAAGGTATTGGTCGAACCTTCTTGTTAAAGGCCTTGGTCATCCCGTTCGAAAGTTGACCGTACAGACCGCATTTATCCTTTTCCCATCAATGAGTGCTAATTTCTCAATCTACTTTGCACCCATTCCGCATCGCTCGCTTCGTCTCTTAAATGATTCTCAAAGATGGAATTTCCACCAACTCGGTATCACTACTTCATTACCATATACCAACATAAGGTGTAACCAGTAGATGTTTGGAGAGTGGTGCGACATCCCAACAAAGCAAAGGGCAACTTCTCATGCCAATGTTTATAAACTTGTCAATCATCTGAGCAAAATCCTCTTTGATGTTCTTGTTTCATACTTCTATATGCGAAGAATTTCGGTGCTTGATCTTTTAAGTTTTCACTGTGTCGTTCTCATCAAGTCACTATTCAGGTTAGCCCTATTGTCAGTAATAATAGATTCAGCACCCTAAATCGGCAAATGAGATGGTCACTGACAAAACCGTCACCACCTTCTTTGTGACTGACTTGCGAGAGGTAGCTTCAACCCACTTAGTGAAGCAGTCAATCGCAAACTATAATGAATCTATGTCCAATAGACGCCGCAGGCTCTGAGGGCCACTACATCCATTCCCCAAGCTGCGAGTGGCCAAGGCGATCTTGTGGCATGAAGCTCACAAGGAGGAGCTCGAATCACACTCGCGTGGGTTTGACAAAGGATGTGACATCTTTGCACGTACTTGATGCAATTCTCTCCATAGTCAACCAAAAATAGCCAGCTTCTCAAGATCTTTTTCGCCAACATGAAACCGTTCATGTGGGGTCCACAGGTTCCAGCTGCGTGAATTTCCTCAATCAAAGTTGTTGCCTCTTTAGCATCCACACATCTTAGCATCCCAAATTCTGATCCTCCTATAAAGGATTTCTCCGTTTAGGAAAACCGATTGGCTAGCCTCCGAATCGTGCTCTTTTGGATGCTGTAGCATGCTCAAGATAACCCCGATTTAGATGTTCTTTGATGTCGATATACCATGGTTCACTGCCCGCTCCGCAACATGAAAGCAATAAGCTGCTGCTTATGTATGTGAACAGAATGGATCAATGTAGTTCTTGTCGTGTGGTGTTGGATCATCGAAGACAAGTAGGCTGCAGCATCCGCAAACTCATTCCTCAGACTCGGGGAACATGATGGAACTCAACTGATAAACCTCTTGCATAATTCTTGCACACAATGTAGATAAGGAAGAATCTTTGTGTTCTTCGTGGCCTATTCTCCCCTTACTTGGTGCATCAAAGAACTGTGAGTCTCCACTACCAGCAACGACCGCACGCTCATGTCAACTACCAATGATACCCAAGATGCGTGCTCATACTCACCTACGTTGTTAGTGCAAGGAAATCGAAGCTTAGCTGATACAGGCACGCTGCCCAGTTTCGATACTAACACTATCTAATGCCCATTCCTTTGAGTTTGTCGCCCAGATCAACAACTCCAACCATCGTACTCTTCTAAGAATATCTTCTCCTATGAAGGCTACTCGTCGAAAGTATGTTTTCAAAGTGGCTCATACTCCTCATCTACAGATTTTCTGCCAAATGGTCTGCAAGAACCTGTCCTTTACGGCTTTCCGCGTAACGTAGACAATGTCAAACTCACTTAGCAATATCCGCCACTTGGCCGCCTTCCTATAGGCATGGGCTTTTGAAAGATATACTTCAACGATCCATCTTTTGAAATCAAATAAGCGTAGGCGTACAAATAGTGCCTCAACTTTGAGCAACCCAAGTCAAAGCGCAACACGTCCTTTCCAATAGTGTATACCGGCCTCATACTTGTATGAACTTTGCTCAACTTGTATATGGCTTGCTCCTTTCTCCCTATCTCGCCATGTTGTCCCAAAACACAGCCTCCAAAGGCATTCTCTCTAGCACCTGACAAATACAAGAGCAAAGGTCTTCCTTGTTCTCGTGTGGCACTAAAATCGGAGGCTTCGATAGATAATCTGATTCTATCGGGTGCTTTCTTCGACACTGTGAGTCCATTCTCAGAGGCAAAGATCCTTTTCAACAATTTTAAGATAGGCTCACAAATAACCGTTGACCGAGTAATGAAAACTACTAATGTAGCTGAGTCATCTCTAAAAGCTCATGACTCTTTCTTACTTTTTAGAGGTGGGAGCTCTTGGATGGATTTAATCTTGGTTGGATCCAACTCACATCTCCCGACTACTGACGATAAACCCAATAATTTTCCCGATGGAACCCCAAATGCAATCTTGCTTCTGGATGAAGCCAGACATACTCAACTGGCCAAAGAACTTTCTCGAGGTCTCGCCAAATGATCTCAGCTTCTTCTTGATTTAATGATGACATCATCTACATAAACCTCAATTTCCTTGTGAATAATGTCGTGGAAGATGGTAGTCATGGCCCCGCATGTGTGGCTCCAAAGATTTTTCACCAATGGCATTACCTTGTAGCAATACACACCCCATGGGGGAAAGGAATGCGGTTTTCTCAAAGATCCCCTTCATGCATTCCGATCTCGATGATAACCAAATAAACAATCCACGAACGACTTGTGTCTCATGCTTACACTTGTCAAGGATGTGGATAAGCAGGTGAAAATCATCTTTAGGTATGGCCTTGTTGAGATCCCTATAATCCACATAGACTCTAACCTTTCATCCGTCTTCTGGTGATCGGGCACGCATATTGGCCAACCAAGTGGGATATTCTACCACTTTGAGGATTCCGGTCGATCTCGCTTGGTTACCTTTTCTTTGATTTTCAAACTCATGTCGCTTGTATTTCTCGACTTTTGCTTGCTGTGGGGATATGATCGTAGGCAACCTACAAGGCTACTATGGAATGGCCGAGCCCCGTCATATCAAAGATAGACTAGGCGAAGATGTCTTTATACTCTTCGTAAAATCTATGTACTCCTCAATCTCATCTTAAGTGCGGGTGCCGACTGAGTCTCTGGTGTTTCGAATCTTCCAAAATTACCATTACCTGCCTCGATGCATTGGCTTTGGGCTTGTCCTCGAACTCTTCTATTTCCGATTACCTAACAGTAACCATCTCTTCAAATTTCTAAAGAATTTCCGTGTTATGTCATCCGGTTTCATTACAATCCATGGCCTTAGATTCAACTCTTGTCTGATATTAGAAATGCCTAAAATAAACAAATTGAATCAAATATACGAAGGAAAATAATTTTATTAAAATTTCAGTCAAAATTTGACATAATACTCAAAAGAAAATTCAAAACTTTGAAAACAAATATTTATTCTGAACATAATGGAAAACTGGTCCTTTAATCTACCTGCATGCCCTAACAGCTCTAGATTGAGTGGCTGTCCAATTTGCGATTCCTCTTTGAACTCCTCCTCTTGCTCGTGGGACCCTCCTTCCTCCCCCACTTATAATGGTGTTGCAGCTGCTATCACTTGGCTCTTCCAAAAACAAATCTCTTAGATCGAGCGCAAAGACGGCTCTCTCGGCCCGCTTAACATCAAGAAACCATCGAAACGAAGGTTTGTTGAAGCGAAGGCAATGGGTTTGGCAACAAAAATTTCTCTTTCCTAAGTGGATATTTCCACTGTCCAAATTTCTACTTCGCAGTTGATATCCCAATCCGAAAGTGGGTTTTTGGCGTTTGCCACTTGCAACGGCTCGAGATTCCTTGTAATTCCCTGACCCAAGACCCCGACCTCGGTTCAAACCTCAACCAATGTAGCATACTCAGATCTTACTCCACCATCTTCCTTCCTCGACGACACCGACAAGCTCTAGGTGTGGAAACTTTCCCCATCTGCATCTCCCTTTCCTTCAATGACAGGGATAATAGGGGCGTTAGTAAATTGGACTGGCTTTCATCCTATGAATCACGACTTGATGGTCCCACCAAAACTTCGTGCATTGGTGCGTAGTCAAGGTACCGCCCCAAGAAGATGAATCCATGGACGCCCCAATAGCATATTGTAAGAGGTCAAGATGTCCATTACTCCGGAATGTCATGGTGAACGTGGCAGGCCAACTAGCACATCCGCATCTATTTCTCCCATTAGTTGTCTCGTGGAACCGTCAAATGCTTTGACGTTCATCTTCCATTGCTTGATCCGTGAGGTCAACTTCCAGCGGGGTCAAAGTATTCAACGGACAACATTTAGACCTGAGCCCTGGTCAATCAATACCTTGGTGATGAATTTGCCCGAGGCTTCACCTGATATGCGCGCTTTGTTATGGGCCACGCCTCCATGTGCAACTCATCTTCATGGAAGGATATTTTCTGGCCTCAAATACCTGACCCACCATATTAGCCACCTCACCGCAGACATGCTTGCAAGAACGTAGGCTTCTCCTAACACTTTCATCAAAGCCTTTTGGTGCCGCTTAGAGCTCTTAAGTGATAAGATAGAAATTTGAGCTGGGTCTTGCTCAACTGCTCTACCACCGAGTACTCCTTCGCTTGCACCTTTTCCAAACACCATTTTCTCGCTTCCACCAGCTGGCCGTTTCCTTTATCAGCTCCTTGAACTAATGTATCGAGTGTATACTCTTCCCGGTACCGCGGCCACTCCCCGTGTTGCGTCCTCGCCTCCAACACCTTGTTTTATGTGAGGCATTTTCCTTATAACTCCAAGGTACTCGTCTTGCATTTAAGTGGGAGGCCTCTACCACCGTAAATGGAGGCCTTGGTGTAGCTACTCAACCTCGAACGGAGGGCGCACCTGCACTCTCCTAGATGAATCTCAAGAAGAACCCGCTTTGTGTTCAATCATCCCAATAGTATACCGCCAAGTCTTCACCTCATCACAAGAAATCATGTTCACCTGGTGATTCGACAAAGGATTACGGTCACATTTGTTACCTGGACCCTGAGGTGAATAACCCTGGTGTCAATCACTTCTGTATTTTATCCTCAATGACCTGCAGAATCGTGTGCCTCATTCCCGAGTGATACATAAGCATACTTTGTTGTGGTCATACCACTTAGCTTGGTATCGACCGGAGTGTGAATAGGCTCGATGTAACCAAACTTTCTTCAATCTCACATACAATAGTCAATTGTCTGGCTAAAGGGTATAAGTTTTTGTTGGCCTAAACTGAGCCCTAGGCCTTTGGTTTGGTGAGGAAGTTAGTTATCTGAGTAAGAAGGTCGTGGATAAGAGGGTTGTGTGTTATAAACTGGATAAGTGGGGGCTTGCAATGTGATGGAGTGTGTTTGGAAATGGGCTGAGGGGAGTTTGATAGGAGCTTGATAGGGATGGAGATTTTGATATGGCAGATTTGTGCTGATATGTGATGACGGAGCATTGATGTACTGTGTGGAGGTGGAGTTTGGAAATGTGGGGTTGGCATTTGGTAGTGTGGGGTTGAGTCTGGGTTCAGAATGAGGAGAGACTTTTTTGGCCCCCGTCATCATAACGTTCCAATTTCCTTCTGGTGGCTTTCCAAAAGCAGCCTGACCTCCAGGCTTTGTTAGCCGCTTGTAGTGCATTCAGGTTGATAATGGCACCATCCTTTTGATACCGTCCTCAACTCTCTCCAAGCTTGATAATCTCCCGCAAAAAGCTTTTTCGCCGACCAAAGATCAATCTATCATAAACTTAAGTGTCCAAAGTCTCATGAAAGACCTTCATTTGTGACTCTTCTATTGGGGGTCGCACTTCAGTGGCTTCGCCCCTCCAAAGAAGCTTAATTCTAAAAGTCTCGGTGGGCTTCCTCTTGAAGTTTTGACAATGCAGCCGCGCATTTCGCGTTGAATCCAAAACGTTCCACAAAGGTCGTTGCCATTTCGCCTGCAAAACTATTTTTCGATTCTCTCTACACATACCAACTAAGAGCTCCTGCTAGGACTCTCGCATGAACAACTTCATCCTTATCTTCTCATTCCGTCCCACTCCTACCAGTTTGTCGCAATTAATCTCGCGGCCTCGATCACCAAGCCCATTAAACAATTCGAACTTTGGAGGTTTGTACTCTCCAGAATTGACATCCTGATGTATGCACAGTCTTCATAATCTAGACCTGTTATTCCCTTGTTGCCTTCAGCATTTTGCAACCTCGTTGTTTCTTATCTTTCTTCAAACTCTCTTCTCTCGCTAGAGTCTGATCACTCATCTTTTCCAAAGGTTCGATTCCTTAAGATTAAGAGTTGCACGTGTCATCTCCACATAGATCGCTGGTGCTGCATGTGCGATGCATTTATATGGGTTGAGGAGGTATTTTTTTGAGCCGGGTATGGGGGACAAGTGTAGTTTGGAGTCTAAGGGATGTGGATAAGTATGAGGCACAGGATATTGATGGGAAGGCCTGTGTTGAGCCGTGGCTGCGAGAGCACGGGAAGACCGGGTCGAAGCAGTCGAGGGCACGCCTGTAATCCCAAATAGTGCTGGCCCTGGGTATTTATGTTACATAGAACTCCGTGGCTAACTCTTCTGTGTTAAAAGATTTTCTTCAACAGCCTCATAATTATCTCCACAGAACTTGGAGGGTCTGCCCCCTTCGCAATTGTCCCGTTCATTTCAGTGTGTCGCTACCACCGTTGTTAAGTTCATCCATCTGTTCTTTCCTTTGTTATGTTAGGATGGAGGAGGAGAAGGAGGAGCCCTTTCGATTCAGGTAGTAAGCCAGTTGTAATGTGATCAACTTTGGAAGGGAAAAATAAGACCAACAACAAACAAACCATATAATTAGTAATAGAAGGAAATAATATTGATTAGATCAAGCAAAATAACACGTATCTCCTAATTTTGTGCCTTTGCCAAAGGTAGCCTAACGAAATGAGAGAAAACTGTTATTACATTATGTCATTTTCTCCCAAAATAAACCCTAAAATAAAACTTTATTACAATAAAAGCTGCAAAGTAGAATTGGTAACAAACTAAAAAAACATTAATCTTAAAATTTCTTTCATCAATCACTTTTGGATCTTCTAGTAAATTTTACAAACTGTGTGACGCACTGGATATGTAGGCCAATGCTAGATCTTTCCTGCATAGTTTCCCATTCATGCAGATTCTTCCCGCTGGCCAAACTACACTTGAACTGAGTCCAATCCAAACCATGCCTGATCTTCCAATATTCCAATTCTTTGCTCATTCAAAGAATTTCTTTCGCATTGTCGCCGGTATTTGGCCTGACGCTTCCTTAATTCGGGCCTTTCTCTTTAAATGTTATAGAGGGTTTGTGCTTGGGCCTCCTTATCTCACATGTTTACCTCGCTGATTTTCTCATGTTGGCAAAAGGATGCCTCAATCATCATGTAGCCACCAATATACCTACGTAGCCTGCTCGATATCAGTCAACCTCTATGCTTTTCATCGAGGTAAATCTTTGTTCCACCATTCTTTGCAATGTCTAAACCATGGAACAAAGTCGTCCTTGTAATCCACTTGGTATGTCCATGTCAGAACCCCGGGTATTATTTACATCTTCCGCCCGCCCCATTGTTCGTGATGGAGAGTACGGTTGGAGACCTCGGATTCCTATTAAAACCAAATAGTATCGGGACTTCAGATATACTCACTGCTGGATCTCGAAACCAGTCGAACATCCACCGCACGTAATCTTCGTCAAATTACCCAACATTTGACCCCATTTTTCTACCCTTCTGGCCGCTTTATTGGGGTTTAACTCCCAGCGGTGTGGCCCCGTAATGGTGAAAGGCAAATGTGATCGGGTTTCGTAGGCCGAGGCATGGCTGGATTGTCAACCTTTGAAGATGTTCAATAAGCCAGAGCCAAGCAATAAGTTACATCCTTCAAAGTGCTTAAACCCATTTTTACACTTCCCTGCAGATCGGTAAATGTTGCCGCCACCAACACGCTGGAACAACAAAGGTAATGTCCTTGTCAATACCCTGAATAAGGCGTGACGATCAAACAAGGCGGATATCGATGCCTTCCTCGCCTCCTCGTGGAAGACCATCCCTAAAAAGTAAACCATGAAAGTGTGCACTGCTGCCTGCCCATGAGTCTAGATCTAACTCTCTTCTTTGTAAATTTCCCGAGAAGAACTATGACCAAATCGGTTGAGCAAATATTTCCCCCAAGATCCTCCTTCATCACAAAGGATACCATGTCGCTACCTTGCCATCCCAATTTGTCACGCGCATCTTCTAGGTGACGCGTTTGGGCATGATCATTTCCGCTTTATCCCACTTCCTATTCCTCCATAATAAACTCACGTACCCACCACCCCCTCGCATAAAGGGGTCATTTCGATATCGCCAAATCCGAAGACTACTCCTTTTCTGCCCTGCAGTTGTGGTCGTCTATGAGCCTTTGCTGTGGATTAGCTTGCATAAGGGAAGGTATGTCCCGTATCCCTTTACCTCATTCGTCCATATTCTCCCAAATCCAACCACCACGCTTACGCCTATGCGCATGCACCAAACCATACCAAATCTCAAGGTTGGGAGACCATCAGACTTAAATAAAAAAGGAAAGTTAAACTAATCATCACCCAGAGCAAAATGATATTATTTAAACAATATTTCTCTAAAAAAAATGCACATAATTTATGGATCGCCTTTTTCTGATTTAAAAACTTTTAAGACTTAGGGCAAGTTTATTTAATATTGACGTACCATGGACGTCGCGATTTTTCTAAGTTTGAAATGATGTGCATGCCTTACCAAAGGCGTACACCTGGCCACGTTCTAGGAGTAAGAGTGGGTATGGCACTGCCTCCCTTCGAGCGATTAACTCGAGAGCGAGAAGCTCATGGACTCGCCGACGCACTGGCCTGATCTACTCAAATCACAAGACAATCCTCGAGGTGTTTTAACATGGTGAACGGCCGTGAAACCACTGAACCAAGGTCGTAGTATAGTGTACCCCAAACGGGGAAATATGAACGATATGCCGCTTAAATAATAAAAATACAAATATTCACTAATTAATAGATTATGAAAATAAATAATAAACAATAAACGAAAAAAAGGAAAGAAAACAGCTAGTAACTCATAACGCCATAACATTTGTTAAGTATAAAATAAAAGAAATTGAACGTACAATTAGCAAATTCAAACTCAAATAAGACCCCACTTAATGAACACGACGGTTAAAGCCTAAATCTCCGGAAGAGAGCCGTCATACCGTCACACTCTACTTTTCCTCAAGCAGTTAGGATACAACATGTAACAACTCTTTAAGGGTTTATTAATTTGAAGAGTCGCCATCTAACGACCAAGGTGCGTAGGCACCGTCTAAAGGTATATTTTATTACCTAAGTCACCGTAGCTCTGGCAGGGCCAACACTCTCGGAAAGTAAGGTGTTAGCCACCTTTCGAGGTCCACATATGCGGTTCCCGCCGCATTCATTAATGGGGAATTAAATAAGGATCACTTCGAAATTGATTTTAACCTATATTATTTCTATTTAAAACGGTTGATACAAAGAAATAAACAATGAAGAATTAAATTTATTATGCTTATGAAGAAAGAATTTGACAGAATGAAATTTAAAAATAATTTATATTTTTTTATTTTTTATTTTTTTAACAATAAATACAAAAGTTATGGTAAATAAAGTAAGTAAATAAAAAAATTAATAATCAAAATAATAATTTTATTAAAATACACATAACAAACAAATAAATAAATATTTATTTAATTATGGAGCCGAATCCCGGTGAGACGCCTACGATCCCTTTAAAGGAATCAGTCAAACGGAGTTCTACCCAAAAGAGGGGGTTGTTTGACCTAATGGGATCACCTCAGTAACTTAAATAATATTTCGCAACTATTCAAATTGCTCATATTATTCAAAATGTTACGTACTATCATTTTCCATCTACCCACCTAATTGATTAATTATTAACTTAAAATATTCTATGTGACAAACTAACATCCTAGTATTTGCCTACCCGCCCCAATCTTAAAGTCCAAGAGGCATTGGACAGCTATTTTGAGTTTTTTTAATATCTTAAAAATCCTATGTTGTTATGGGAGATTTAAACGCAAAACAAGTTGATTAAAATAAGCGACAAATATTGGTTTCAAATAGTTTCCATTACAGCAAATTAAGAGACATATAAATATGAAGGAATGTGGACAGATCCTAAACATGATTTCTACTGCAAAGAGGCAATCATTTTCTATAAACAATCATAACGGAGCAGTTTGACAGCAGAATCAAATATCCAGGTATATGTAATTAGGTACATGTGATATACCGAAAGTAAGATTCTATTCAGCATTCAGACCTAAATGAACTATGCATTCTTTCTAATCACATAGACATGTATTCCACACAAGGTCTAGGTGAATGATGTTATTTTAAGAAAAAATAGGTCAAATGATAATAGCATAATTTAAAATCAGAAGAATATGTATGTTGGACTTTATGAGCTTTTTCGATGATTTTATTGAATTGATACCTGTGTTTTCTAATGTGCAGAATGCATAGTTTAAAGTATGAAGAAAAGACCTTGAATTAGTCTCAATTTAATCTCAAATGAGCATTGAAATCATTCAGTCGGCTTATATCATTAACCCAATAATTAAGCTTTTCATGCAACTAAAATCTGATCAAATATTTATTTAGTGAAAACTATTATGGGCATGCTGTTTAATATAATTCAGATGCCAAATAAAAATCTTGTTATAGACAGAGTTTCGGCGAAAAACAAAAATATGAAACACTGCAGAAAATTGATCTCATAAACATTTTATCTAACCTTCTTTTATTATTATTATTTTTTAACAAATAATATAAATTTGCAAAGGAACAGATTTAACTTGAAATGAATATTTGATATGGCACACGCATTAATTTCCAGTTTGATAATCCTAAGGGGGCATGATATCTAGTACAATATTCCGGGAATCCAGAATATGCTTACAGGAAATAAAATAAAATCATTTGTTAAACCATTTGAGTAGACCGACATATATCGAGATAGTTCCTATAGGCAGGTTTACTAATAATGCTTCAATTAATTCGCTGTAATACCTATAGGCATGATTTCTAATGATTATGAGTTATGAAAACTTAAAGGTACAGTTTTTCTACTTAAACATACATTATTGATTCAATTAATTTATGGGCATGATTTTTAGTGAGCGAATAATTAGAAGTAATAAAGTAAAACACACAAACCCCACCCCCAGACCTCATTCAATTATTAATCAGTGTTTGTCTACATTATTACACATCGACAGAAATAAAATAAATAAATAAATACATCACAATGTATGTACAAAATAAGTTAGCTAAATTATAAATCCTCCAATCCCGGCATACTCTTCGCTTCACCTGTTAAACAAAAACACGACAAGATTGTGCTACGTTATGACAGACATATATAATGTAAAAATTTATACTTGTGAAATCAACAATAATAATGAGTTCACATAGCACTAAATTTAGATTAAGATAGAAAGGCAATCCAACTAGTTAATAAGTGAAAGAAACAAAGCAACAGTAAGAAATTTAGCAATAAAGCTTTTCAATGGTCGGAAATCGAACCTTAACATGTCAAGATCGGTGAATCTCAGATTCGAGCAGTGCTCGTGTTGAGGTGGTATAAAGGTGTTTGTAAAAGTGAAGAGCAAAGAAAGAGAAAGAGTAGTTCAGTATATATTTTTTACCGTTTCGAATGAATCAAAAGAAAGAGCAGGAACCATTTATAGTAGAAAAACTTAGAAGGGATTAAAGGAAAAGATAGAACGGACTCGCAATCAAAGGAAAAATTTCCTTTAATTAGCAAGGCCACAACGGATTTTCTGTATAACTGTT
Source organism: Datura stramonium (assembly GCA_018107945.1). NCBI lineage: Eukaryota > Viridiplantae > Streptophyta > Magnoliopsida > Solanales > Solanaceae > Datura > Datura stramonium. The sequence goes on from JACEIK010001155.1 coordinate 216,299, forward strand.
TCCCATAATAATCAAATAATAAATTAATGCTAGAGGAAGAAAATAATAATCCGTCACCCAGGTTTCCTTAACATGATCAACCAAATATATTTTATTGGCAAATGCATTTCATCAAAAGAAATCTTATCCTTAATTAGTTAATACTGAAACCATATGGAATATTTATTATAAATTTAAAAAAAAAATCTAATGGGAAAATCAAATCATAAATTACTCTAAACCGTAAATCATTTTCTTTGACCAATAAAATCAAATAATCTCTCTTCCATAATTACAGATACTGAACAGAATGGAGGAATCAATCAAAAACTTTTACCATAAACTAATTAAAAATTCAGGCTGTCACATAAAACTTTAAGCCAAGAGTATCAAATTAACATAAATAGACAAACACTAATCTTTCATATTAATTCAAGAGAAGAGAGGATGAAATCACAATTTGTCGTATAAAGATTTTCCCAACATAATGGAATTAATTATCATAATTTCCTTAAATGGAATTAACTAAGTGTCCTACATGTCAAACCTCACCAAGAATAAACTATGAATAATTTTTAATTGGCATGAGAAAAGGAGGCAATCAAGTGTAAGATCAATTAAAAATTTAATTTAAAATAGCAATTAGTGAGAGAAAGGAAGCAATCAATTGTAAATAAGGCATGCTAGAATTTATCAGAAACTGTCTTATGAATGCAAATTATATAAAAATTACTTCTACTCAGTAAGCACATATGTGGAAGGATAACAAAATATCATATTACCATATTTAATGGAAAATTAGTCGTAAATTATGTGGGTTAATGTTAAGGATGCTACTACAAATGGTAGTGAAGGGCTGCCTTGAATTAGATTCAAAGTTTAGGAACAAACCATACATGATTGTCAAAGTGCACCAAAATACCTAAAATCATACCACATTTGTGACTAAAATTAAAAGTGGGTAGATAGATATTTCAAGCTGAGAGGTATCAACATGAACTTAATTTTGTAGGAGGCTAACAGAATTAGTTTATCAACATTCAGTGGCTAACCCAAAGCTTTCCAATAGGAATGTCTAAACAAATAAATAACTAAAAAGCCATGAACTTTTTAAACTGAATCTAAGTCGAACTAGTGCAAATTTAGATCTAAAATCTGTAAAAGGCGAGCTAAACATAATGTCAATCTGGAAGATATACGAAGACATACATACACATAATTATACTTGGGCAAGAAATAAATAAAGAAAGGGTCACCAATTTACATAATGATATTGTCGTTTTGTAATGATATTTAAAAAAGTATTTAAACATTTTAGGGATTTAAGATATTTTCGAGACAAACACAAATAACAACTGAACAATCCAGTCAACCCATTTCACAGAAACATAAATAATTTTCAGATTTAATAAGCACAAGTAGAGGCAATATAGAAAGAGAAGAAACATCAACATTAAATAAATCAAACACGGGCAAATTCATTGTTTCGCGGCGACAGAACTTGCCGGAGTTTCACCGTAATGAATTGAGGGGAAGGAGGCGAAGAGGCACAGACTACGTGGTGGTGGCCGGAGGTTTTCCGGTGTTAATGGTGTTGTACGGCATGGTTGTTTTCCGGTGGTGTTTTGTCTTTCGCTGGTGAGGGAGAACTGTTCAGGTTGGTGGTGAAGAGAGGCGATGATGGTGTGCGGCATGCTCACTGGCCGGAATTGGTGCCGCGACGGAGGAGAAGAACGAAGAGAGCAGCGTGAGGGTGAAGGGAGGAGATGTGGTGGCAGTAGGGCTGGTGGTTGTTTTTTCGGTCGGCAGCGAGGGAGAAGAAGAGAGGAGAAAGGTACAGCGGCGGTGGTGGATGGTCGGTGTTGTTCGGGTGAGGGGTGCTGCGAGGGAAGAAGTAGTAGCGGAAAAGAGCAGCGCCGTTCAGCTTCGTCGAGAAGAGAAGGTAAGGGGAGAAGGGCTGATTTGGTAGAGAGTGAGTTGGGCGGCGGCCTTGAGAGGAGATGAGGGAATGAGGAGATGTTTAGGTTCTTTGGGGGGAGTGAGGGATGTTAAAGGAAGGTTGGTAGGGTTTTATCAGGACCGTTAGATTAGATGGAGGGCTGAGATTAATTTAGGATAGATGGGTCGAGTCACGGGTTAATTGGGTAGTCCGGATGGATTATTTGGGTTAGGAATTAATTTAGGCTGAAATTGAATATAAATAGTAGCCAAAATTGATCAAAAGTGGTTAAAATTGACATAAATTTAATAGAAAGTGGCCAGATTTGAAATAAATTGATGAAATTGAATTTTAGCCGCTATTAAATTAATAAATATACTACACTTTAAATAATTTAATAAATAGATAATAAAGTAATTTAAATTATGAAAAAATCACATAAACATTATCATTAATATAAATAAATCCTAAATTTAAGTAGACTTATGTAAATATTATATAATTAAATTATGATTTTTATAAATAATTTCCATATGACTACAAAATAGAATTAAGTTATCGAATATTATAAAATTTATATTATTAACATAAATAATTTATAAATTGCATTATTACTACGTAAAACAAATTTTTAAAATTTAGTAAAAATTATGTAAATAGTTTATAAAGATAAAAATATACACACTTTAAAGATCATTTTGAAAATCAAAATTAATTTGTCGATTTTGAAGTGTTTAAATTATTGAATTAATAATTTAAATTTTAAAAATTAAAATTAATAAAATTATATGCATATATATATATATATATGTAATTTGGAATAATTTTCAGAATATTTATAATAAATGATTTGCACAATATAAATGCAAAGCCTAAATTTTGCATAAAGTAAATTAAAAAAAAAATATATATATATATATATATATATATAAGCAAAGATATACGGGCATAGTGAGGCCAAAATTAGTGTCAACATCTGCGATATACACCATGTATGCGGTTTGCTCCGAGCCGAAGAATGACTTTGAGTGTCATTCACGTTTAAGCCCCGATTCGCGTGACATAGAAACATGAAATTTAAAATTGAGAAATTATAGAATAACTTATCAAATAAATGTCTTGAGTCTATAAATCAAAATAAAATACAAAAATCGCATTACAACCTAAAAAGAAAAAAAGATACATGAATATGACTCTTAATTTTCAGCTGATGTCAAATCACTGAAATTATAGTTACATCATAACAGTTGTCTCTTCATTTTCTAGATAATTTATTTAAACTTAATATATAATTATTTCAAGTGTCTTTTTAAAGTATGTATTGGTCTTTACACAAACATATATAGTAATGACAGAAATTTGAAAAGACCCAAAATCATTATCATGATAAATACTATTTATTATGAATTATAAATTATTTCTATTTTACTATACATTAATTCATTGTAAAGTATTTAATGGTCTAATAATATTTATTATAAATGTAGGTGTACTTTTAGTACATAAAATATTATAAAATATTTTAGATTGAAGGATAAAATAATGCCAATATTTAATGAAAAAATTGGTCTTTCAACTTTAACTTTGGGGTTTCCGATTTTTAGAATAATTTAGATAGATAGATAGATAGATAGATAGATAGATAGATATAGTAATAAATATATTATTATTTGAAGGTATATTAGTCTTGTAATGTTTGGAGGGTATTTTAACATTTATTATTTAGTATTTATTATTCATTATTATTTAAAAGGATATATTAGTTTTTCAATGTTTGAAGGCTATTTTAGTATTTTAACTTTTCACTTTCATTTATTATTTATATTTATTTATTTATTATTTGAAGGGTATATTAGTCTTTCAATGTTTGAAGGATATTTTAGTATTTTAATTTTTTACTTTTTGACTTCTCACTTATATAATAACTAGTCATGGACACATGCGTTGCACGCGTGTCTCATGTAAGCTTGTGTAGATTCGTTAGATGATATATGTAGAATGATATATTGTTGCAGACCGATGATAAATGTAATTTATAATCAAATAAAATTGATAGAAACTCAAGGTATTACTTTCTGATATTCATCCAAACAAATTATATCAGTTATCTATATAATTGTCATTTATCTGAAAATATTTTATCAAATGGTCATTAATATAAATTTATTATAGAAATGAGAAAAATAATATTTTCTTTAACTCTTGTTGANGGGCCAAAGAATCAAACCGCAAGGCGTATTCTCGAACACTCATGGCCCCCTGCTCCAAATGTAAAAACTGGTCCACCCGGGCCTGTCGAATCTCCCGTGGTAAATAGTGATCCAGAAAAGCTCATGAGAAGCTGGACCAGGTCGGAGGGGAAACATCTCTCCCTCGGGACCTTTCCCAGCTTTCATACCACAACACGGCAATGTCCCGTAACCGGAATGCTGCCAATTCAACCGATTCTGTAGGCATGGAATACATAACCCTAAAAATTCTCTACATCTGGTCTAGAAAATCTTCAGGGTCCTCTATCCGGTCCATACCTGCAAATTGTGGGGCATTCAGATCAAAAAATTCCCGGACCCTCGAACTACGGGGCCCTCCTGACGACTCTACAACTGTAGACGGCATCGGCTGACGTTGAGCAGCCATCATTTGTGCTAACATGACTACTGCAGTCCTGACCTCCTGGTCGGAAGGTATCTGTATAGGGACTGTTGGAGGTGGTGTCGCCCCTAGTGGCTCCTGATGTGGTGGAGACTGCTGAGAAGGTTGGGACGATGCCTCTGTATTGCCCTCTGATCGGGATGATTCTAAACAAGAGTGAGGCATCATGCTGGTGCCTTCCCCTGCTGCAGTGTCCAATCTTCGGCCTGTGATAGGGTGTCGCTGGTCTGACATTTTATCTGTAACCAAAGAATATAGTAAGCTCTAGGGACTCAACCCTATACTGTACCGCTCTATAGCACGACTGCATAAGAATAAAAAGCAACCATCCTATAATGCCTTGCAGCCTCCTGCCTATAGTATGTGGTGCACAACACATCCATAGGAAAGACTCTACTTAGCACAACTTGCAGATTCCCTGGGATACGACCTGCTCTGATACCAAGTTTGTCACGCCCCGCCTTGGGAGGCATGACTGGCACCTGGTGCCCTACTAGGACCTGGACTGCTGGACT
>JACEIK010001155.1:287823-314119 GCA_018107945.1 Datura stramonium
CTCCTTCACCTCTCTCCTTCCTCTCTCCCTTGCTTCTCTCGTCCATCTCTCTTTCGCTGCCCCTCTCTCCCCTCTCTCGTTCTCTCTCTTTCTCCTTTATCCCTCTCTCTCTCTCTCCCTCTTTTTCTCTTTTTCTCTCTCCCCTTCTCTTTTTTGTGTTATTTTTTTTTGTATATTCTACATCATGAATGATACAATCGATATAAGAGGGAATAAATATATGTAATACAAAAGCGAATGAATACAAGCTAAATTAGAACGAATGAATACAACCTAAATGCACGTATTACAACAAATATAGTCGTTTAACATCTCAAAAAATATAAAAATATAAAGAGAAAAGTGACAATACAACATATAATACAGAGGATAGAGGATAGAACCTAAATGTATACATAAATACAACAAATACAGTTGTCTAATACTTCAAAAAAAATATAGAAATACAAATAGAAAATGGTGGAAATACAAAAACAAAGAGAGGTGAAAAAACAGTATACAAAGAGGGAGAGAGAGAAAGAAAAAAAAGAGAAAGAGGGGGAGAGAGAGAGGAGAGGGAGAGAGCGAAAGAGAGATAAGGAAGATCATGTATTAATCATAGCATGATTTGATAATTTGTCAATTTAAAAAGATAGTATTTCATATTTAACTCAACACATTAATTAACGTATTTATATCCAAATATAAATTATCTTACTTTTTAAATGAATATATTAACTATAAATTATAATTAATAAAATTATAACTATAAAAATTTATTAAATAAATACTTTCAATCAAAAGTATGACATTTATGTAAATTTCTCATTACAGTAGCGTCTCTTTTTCGTTTGTAACAGATCTATGATAGGTCATTAATCACCTAATAACCGTTTGACTATAAGATTCATTCTGATGATCTTAACTTTCATTCACCTATGTCTATCCTTTTTTTTTTTTTTTTGGATGTGAGATCTCAAGAAAAACTCTTCCTTCATATTATATTTTGCTTAATTTTTTTCTTGAATTTTCTTTTAATTTCTATTTTTAATTTGTATTAGAAGAGCTTGAATTCTGAAAATATCTTTATGGGTGAAATACTTTAAAAATAATGTCCTTGATATGCCTCAAGCTATAAAATTTATTAAATATTTTTCATAAAATTTCCAATAAAAATACAGCACAAAATTATGAGATTAATGTCATCCGATTATTAATTAGTAAGTAAACTATTGCTGATATTACTGTCTACAGTTTTTTTTTCTTTTCCTTTTTGGGTTGGTATGTTAGTTCAGTCTGCCATATCGTCAAATGGCCTAAAAAAAACCTTTAGGAACAAGAGATCAATAATTATAGTAAAATAAAAATAAATAAATAAAAGCAAACAAATAAGTACAAAAACAAAGCAGAAGCTTTTGTAATAGACAGCTTTTATTGGTCTGAAAGTGCAGTTCTAACTTTTAGATTCCTCATCTTACACTACAAATGGCATCTAGTAAGAGAAATGACTTAACTAGTTCATTATGGTCACATAGATTTGGAGAAACTGGTAACAGTTGCGCAAGAACCAACAGATGATAGAGATAAGAATGGAATGCGTTTGCAGAACTTCTGTAATCTATGGACTGATCAGCTGGCAAGTGCCTTGGTATCTGATTGCATAGCATCCTCTGCTGAAAGAAACAACTAATTATCAGGAACCGAAGATGAGGCCAGTTATCTCAATAATCACATGTAAATCTTGATTTACTAATGAGATTTTTTTTTTAAAAATGGTTCCAGAAACACAGGAAAGATTTCAGTCATTTAGGCTCCATGCATATCATACTCATATGCAGGACTTTTAAGTTAATAGAGTAAAACATACAGTTGACATAGGTAGGATTTAGGCTCCAAATATGAGCACTTTAGTGAAAAGGAACCTCAATATTGGTACATCTATAGGTTTTATGCAAATGGGGAAACTTACAGTACTATTAAACAGAGAAAGAGACGTGCTCATGAACACCAGGCAGCCATCCTTTGAAGAATTCCACTCCATCCATCGGTGGAGGAGATAAAGCGCCAAGGGGAGTCACAGTAATCTGGAATTAAGGGTAAATAACATGTTAATGATGAGCCATTAGCCAGAATCATCAAATAACATCCATCGGATAAATGATTTCTACATACATATCCTTGTTGAAGGAAAGTGTAATCACCATCGTCTTCATCCACTTGTGCTCCCCTGACCTGGGAAAGGATATCCACATAATAAATTTAGTAACTATAGGCAGACACTTCACCAAAAAGAAAATTAAAAAAATTGTACAAAGAAAATTACAATGAAAGAATCCAGATTAATCTGAAAATGCTACATCTCCTTGAGTAAATAAGTTGAACCCATGACAAACAAACTGTAAGACCTTGAGTAGATAGATAACTTGCTTTTTAATGGCTATAAATTTATGCTAATGTAGATGTTTTGAAGATATATCTAATTTCATTCAGAAAGTCAAATGGAATTGTATTGTATCTTTTTATTTTTGGTGTAAAGAGCAAGGTGTAGAAGATATTGAACCACTTGTAGATGTATTAAGAGCTTTGTAAGTATTTTATTTTCCTTTTTGGAGGTCTCCAGCATATCCTTGCTGAGGAATACAACATTTCCATCTTCAAAAGAAAAAAAAGAATAAAAAACCGAAGAACTCCCCCAGACAGCCATCTCAGTGGAATGGAAAAAGAAGAACAAACAACAGAGGAATTTCCCCAGACAGCCATCTCAGTGGAATGGAAAGTAAAGCTGAACCAATATTATTCAGCATACTAAAATCTAGTGGATCCGGTTCCATATTCATGAAAAGCCAGGGTTGAAACATAATGAAATATGGGGACCTGTGACTATTTACATCAAAAAGTTCCTCAACCATTCAAATATCAAAACTAAAATTTCCTTATACAAATGTATAGGTATATTAACAACCCATTCTGTTCATCAAAGGACTTTTCCTTCTTGACCTCTTGTTCAAAGAGAGACAGATAAAGGCACGTATAATCAGCAGTGCACTGATTCAAAACCCTCGAAAAAAAATGCTTCAAACCTCTCACACCCTCCTCTCCAAAAACAAGTGGACTGGAAAAGAACTTCACATAGAGAATATGCTGAAAAATAACATGGAGGGTAAGATGTCCAACATTGTGAATGAGACCAGCAGGACAAATGATTTGAAAAGGCAACAATTGGGGCAGGGGAAGAAATGCATTCATGTGAAAGCAGAATCGAAACTTCTAGCAAATAAGTACTAGATAGAGAAAGAGATAATTACTTCTCTCTTAAACAATAGGTGTTCTTGTTGTGTGCTTAAGGTGTTCTCTTCCACACATGCTTCTTTACTAGCTGATGAATCCATTGTCATTGTGGATAACATTTGTCCTCCTTGTGCTTCCGAAACAACTTGCCTCCATCCCATTTTGTAAATACTCTTGCCTTGCTTGGTCAGGCGATAACCCTATCAATATAACAATCAATATCTTTTTGAAGTCAATAGCATATTTATTTTGGCAATTGTTGAATTGTGTGGCCATCTCAACCAAAACCGTAAGCTCTTTTGAAGTCAATGTCATATCTACTTTGGCAACTGTATAATTGTGTGATCATCTCAACTAAAAGCTTAAGTTGTTAGAGAGAGTACACTTAATTATATTATGTCTCAACACGACCCCTCACATGCCGGTTTGATTCTCTCTTTTTTTTTTCACGAGTCAAGCACGTGGAATGACGACAAAAACTAACTCCAATCATCTTAGGATTTCTATAAGGTAAATCAAAAAGATCTTTTTTTATAAAGGTAAATCAAAAGGTCTTCTATACTCCTTTCACTATTTTAAAAGAATCTCCTTTTTCTTCTTTACAAAGTCTATGTTAATGGCAATGGTACAAAAGTTATTGTTTGGTTTACCTTGCGGTTGGCAACATCGGTTGGTACATCTATGTTAAGAAAGCAATTTCGAGGATAAGTATTATTCTTGATCTCAGCCAATATAGCTGTAATTATGGGCATGCAAGCTTCAGCTGCCAATACGAAATCATCAACCTTGCTTTTTCCACCAACCCTGAAGAATCACATTGAAGGAGTAATAATAAAAAAGTAACTTGTCTTTGCGTTAACCTGAAGACAGGATAATGTGATCTGCTATACCAGTCATATGACAATGAGACAGAAGGAACACCATTGAAGAAAGCCTCTCGTGCTCCAGCCACTGTCCCTGAGTAAACACTGCATTACCAACAATAGATCCATCAACATTAAGCAGCCCCTGGTTTTACTATAATACAAAAAAGGCAAGTCAGCCTTTTCATTAGGAACAACATAGAAACTTAATTAACATCTGAACAACTAGAAACCAAGAATTGGCAAGGAAACGAAGCCTAAGACCTTCTCGATGAAGGTCATGTGTAGCATTTTCAACCCACATCAGCAAGTATTGTGAGCACTGTGCTTTATGTTTTCATGGATCCATGGGAGATGCATGATAAAAAATGTGAAACTTGGTTCAAAGAAAGATGTGATGAAATTGCGCGGACTCTTCACTTTTGATGCCGCGCCAGTGCCGGATTCTCCAAAAATACACTACTTTTGGAGAATCCGACGCGCACCTGTTGACATTTTTGAAGAGTCCGAGCAACTTAGACGAAATTAGTACTAGTAGCTGAATTAAGAATTAGTGCAAATAGGAACAAGAGGTAATAATTGGCCACTTCATGCAGAAGGATCTAAAGGATATCGAAGTTTTACTAACACGTGATAACCGCAATTGCTACCCATATTTATACCGCTGACAACCTGCAAGCATGAATTGACATGAGTACACATAGTGCAATGCGATGATCTATATTAAGCTTTAGCACACATGTAGCCTGTAGGAAAAGCTCCAATGCAAACTAGAGATCTATAGCATGGCACAGCATTAAGTATCAGAAATAGGTCCAACAGAAAACCCTAACGGCAAATGAATTGTTAGCCAGCTATCAGAAGTATCAGAAAGATGTCTATATAGCTAAAGAGCACCAAATAACATACACAAATTCTGATCTTCTGCTGTTCTTTTCACTAGACCCTTGCTCCTGATTTATTGAAGGAGTATCATCCCAGTAGGGAGCTAGTTCACTTATATTAGATGCATCATCATGTATGTTCGGTAATTTTCTTTGATCTTTTCATGGTTTACCCTTTACAAAAGTATTTTTGCATTCATTTATTTTTATCTCCAAGTAAAATTCACTAGTGAAACCACAATTGGCAGGAAAAAATAGTATTTCCTCTTGTTTAGATGGAAAGCAGTAAAACTTATTTATCTTTTTTAAAAATTAGGATAGTCAATGAGGAATAGAAGTTTCATTAGCCAATCTTTTTTAAGAAAATATTTTTTTTATTTACAACACACACACACACACAAATACTGACAAATAGTTTGAGCAACAAGTGCTGAAGCCAAGTAGTACGGAAGGATTCAAAGCAATTAAAAGTTAAAATCCTTCAACCTTGCGAACCCAACAAAAGCAAATACAATGAACTTGCAAGATTCAGTTGCCGTTACAAGGAAGAAGGAAGCAAGAATCAAAAGCAATTTTTAACTTTTGTTTTTGTTGTGTAAAAAGTAATTTTACATTTAAATGCAACATTAAGCTAAATGAACTCTCTTTGTTAAAATAGAAACTCCCTATGAACATATATGTGACGACTGAAGCTAAGTGCTATATGACTACATCAAAGGAAGGCAGAATAACTTGTCAAGTATTAGTATCAAAAATGCTACCAGATCAGGTACAAAGGGAAAGAGCACTTTGGAGAGCCCGATGGAAGTGGAGTCTGCAGGGGTTCCTGCCAAAAGGGAAACAAAAAGAGCATGGGGAAAAGAGAGTTATGACAACTAGTTATGAGAGTATCCTGAAAAACATTACGCTGAGCAAGCAGTATTATTCTGAATAATCAGCACTTATATTTCAAACTAGAAAGATATGAAGAAAAAAAAAGAAAACTAAAAAGATGTCAATTTCCTTCCCCCCAAAACCAGACGAAAGAAAAGATGTCAATCCCCCATGTTTCGTCCAGTAAGGTGAAGTTCAGTACAAAACCCTTGCTCCCCTTTTTTTCTCCTTTTGGTAGAATACAGCAAGAGAATTGTCAGACTCCCACCGGGAAGTGGGGTTTGAACAAATAACAGCATTAACTGAACAAAAATTTCAGAATTAGTTAACTAGTACCAGGATTTTGGGAAATCAAAAGCAATCTCATATAATTTGCGGACGACAACATGTTAATATAGTATGGCTTTGAAGGAAACCGAATCATGAGTCCCAGATCTTTCTACCCGATGGTTCAAGTTCACATCAAAGATGTATGAAATGATCTATGATTTTAAAGCATTGTGATAACTGATAACCCATCAAACAACTATTTGATAGACACCATTCCAACAAAGCCCAGAAAGCAGGATATAAAACTTCAACTAAGCTAATTCTAGAAACATGAACCATGAACCTAGAAAAATCTAAAACTGTCTACTATATTTGAGATTCAAACGGCTTATGAAAATTAGCTTATTTAAGACCCTGACTAACCAGAAACTGCAAACGCTGTTGCTCCACTGATGTCCACCTTCTTGACAGAGAGAGCATGCTGCCATGAGACGCAATGGCTAACAGCTGATTTTTCACTGGGAAAACAGGAAAAAGAAAGTCACAAATATCATTATCGATCCAAATAAAGGTTTATAAACAAGAAAAATTAGTCTTAGATATCAACAAATAACCAGAGAATAAAGGGAGCACAGCGAAGTAAATTAATAGAGACTGGGCTGCCTAGAACTTTGACGTATATCAGGTCTCTAGTCTTTTTCTTTTTTTCCTCCGTTAAGCATTAAAACCAGATTTTTAGTTTCTAACTACAAGCATGACTTCATATCAAGAGTTGTGGTAGAGAATATCAAATAATTTAACGGTCACAAAATGTTTGTTGATGATCATAATGGTCGTAAGCAATTATTAGGAAAGAATTAACATAGGCACTTGGGCAGAATTTAGGCAGACATATTATAGACATTGAGACAGGATACATTAGGTTCAAAGATAATCAAATAACATGCCCTTTACTCAACTCTACCTTCTCAAGGTAGGGTTAAGGTTGTGTATACACCACCTCCCAAGACCCCACTCGTGGGATTACACTGCATACGCTATTATTGTTGTTGTATGCCTTTTACTCAAGGAACATAGAGAACTAAAAAGGCAATCCAGCTGACCCTTGAGATGAAATAGTTAGTTAGGATCTTCCCAATCAAAATTACCTAAATGTCAAAATTAGATACAGTGCGGCCAGAATTAGAAACTATAACAACCTAATAGAAGTTTGAACAAATAGATATTGTTATCAGAGAATGGTAACGACGAAGTTGCTTATTTATTTGTTTCTTTGGTATGGTGAAGTCTATCCTTCAACTCTCTACTGTCTAGACATCAACAGTGGCCCTCTCCACTTTTCTCCCTTGGTGCCTTGAATTCCCATCTCTCTGGTTGCAGGTGAGTGCACTTGCCCCTGGAACAACCTCACTTGTCAGTGGCTTATGAATTTTCATAGAACATAGATAAATCTACATGTGACCAGACTTCTAAGCCTTCCTGCTAAAAGAGCCCTTTTTAATGTCATCATATAAATAAGGACTCTATGTATCATGCCATGCTCCACTGAAATGGCAAGGATCAAGAAACTTATATGAATCTGATATCTCCTAATGCCAGAATTTTGAAAACAAAAGAGGGAAAGTCCAATTCATCTACATAGTATGAGGTACAACATTACTTCTGCAAACATTTTCCATTTACTGTTCTCCCTAAAAGAAAAATGCAAAATATAAAAGAAAATCTACAAATTGCGAAATCCAGCTTTACTATGTCGAAATTCAGTCTCTAATCTTCAGGGAGGGAACATCTAGTCAAGCCTGAGATGAGTTTTTCTCGCCCATAATATTATCAAATTCTATCCATCCCCATCTGAATAAATAAACAAAAAGAAAATGGAAAAGAAAGAAACAAATCTATTTATACTTTATTCTTTATTGGTAATTGTGGGAACACCATTGCTACTAGTACGGCATATATATAAGCAAACATTTCTTATTTGTCGGAGCCCAACTTTTTTATTTGTCAAACTTCATATGGTACTGATGGCACTAAGTTTTCACCACTATAGCTTTACCAATTTATGCTTGTGGGTATTCCCACATGCTTAGTTGATAATAACCAGGAGTTTCTCTTCTTCTTCTTCTATTTTTTTTTAATAATGGTGATATCCTGTCCAACTTGCAAGCACCTCAACTAAATCATCCAGTGTGCTACCACTGGGCTCCCACCAGCACAGACATCCCAAAACTCTAAACACCAACACTTAACAGTAGTTGAAAACGACGAGTTTACTAAAAAATGACTAAAAGCCCTATTGTCGTGCTCAATTTCCAAAGTAAATAGAAGTTTTCGCCATGGAATCAACTTATCAAGGACACAAGAAAGAAAAAAAAAGTTAAAAAAAAAAACGTTTCTCTTTTTTGACAAAGGTGCCGAAAAAAAAGGGCAAAACTTCCGACAAAAGTACATCGTTGGTCAAAATAGACTGGGAAAAACTAAAAAATAATAGTATATACAAGTTTAAAAAAAGGGGACCAGAACATAAAATTTTGAGCAGTGGACCAATTTCAATACAGTAGGATTAAGAGGTGGCTGATCTTACGTACAAATTCACTAAAATACAAAGAACACAATGACAAATTACTGTAGATTGAGGAACATATGAGAGAGAGAAACGTACGAATCGGGAGCACAAACAAGGACATTGAAGAGATTGGAGGAGACAAGGACGCGAACGAGAGATCTCAAACCCGGAGCATCAATTCCGTCGTCATTAGTGACCATCACTGAGGGCTTGTACTCACTGCCATTCTCCATTGTTGCCGAATGTGTAAATTGCCTTTGGAATTGAACTACTTTGTGCTTTGAATTGGAGTTGAACTGAAAATGCCAGCCATCAAATGTAATATATATATATATATAGAGAGAGAGAGAGAGAGGCAGAAGCAGAAGCAGATCTAAGACAAGTATACGCTGAATCAGAATGCAAAAAAAAGTAAATGGATTTGAACTCTTTGGGTAACAAGGCAGCCCCCCACCTGCGAACCACTTGCCAAAAAGCCGAAAAGGTGGAAAATTACACAGATTGGTGGATATCCTACGTATTAGTTAACTGGAATATATATATATATATTTTAAATCTTCGCAATTGGCATGCTTGATTGGGCGGTCTATTTCCTTTTTTGTTTTTTTAAGAGAATTGATCAAATGGATGAACAATGAGGTGGTGTCCGACTTTGCTTTCCTACTTTTCTCATCTGTCACGTATCTGTAGTGCAATTTAATTAATTTAATTTTATATTGAAAACCTTTACAAACTTATACTGGAACAATAAGGGGTCACCGTTAGAATTAGTACGAATATTAATAATATATAAAATTTAAAAAAGTAAAACTATTTAAATAATAAAATATTTTATATAAAATTAATTATGTAAGACTAGTTATTCATATATAACTTATTTCACCTTGTATTCTGTATAAAATATTATATGTAATTCTTCATAACTTATACGTATCGCTTATGCATATTCCTAAATTATAAATCAAATATCATATTAATTTTATATATGAATAACTTACTTTTTAACTAGTTATCAAACGTGGTATTACTTAAGAAGAATTTAATACTTATATAACTCACCTTCAAACCAACTAGCTAACGAACTCCTAACTAAAGAATCTATTCTTCCACCTTTAATTTGTTAAAAATATTTATTTTTTAAATTTCAACTTTTCACATAACATATTTAAAATTATAAAATTAAAAAAATATTTTAATATAGTCCACGTATTTTTAATTTAAGATTTCAATATTTCAAAAGTATTCTTTAATTTTTAAAATTTCGTATCAAGTCAAAATTAGACAAATAAATTCTCTTATCATCTCACTTGATCTTTAATTATCATTTGGGATGACAATGCGGCGGATGCGGAGCAAACCCATAAAAATTTAACCCCCCTCACATAATATAATTTGATATTTTCAATCTGCTATACCCATCTCACTTAAATCGACTGCGCATAAACCCTCACCATATATAATTTCACTTTCCTAATTATTACTTACTTTCTTATTTTCAATTTCCTATTAATTTTTTTTAATGGCATGTTACTTGTGAAAGATGAAGCGTGTTTTATCATTAAAATTTTTGTAATGAACAATAAAGTGAAAAGAAAAAATTCTTTTCTAAACAAATACGAGCACTAACCCCTCAAAATTTTTTATAGAAAACAAATACGGACAGTAACCCACAAAAGGGCAATTTTGGAATAATAAAAATAATTTATCATTTAAATCAATATTTTTTTGGGTCTTTGAAATTATCCAAAAAAAAAAAGTAAATAATTGGGTGGTTTATACGGTGCGGATTGAAAATAAAAAAATTGCTATGAGAGGCAGGATGGTTGAAGTCTTCTCGGATTAATGTCAAACCATAAGAAAAAAAAAATGATAGTTTAGAGGGAATGAAAATTGGAGAACGAAATTCTTAGAATGATAACCAAATGAAACACATTTTGAAATAAGAGCTCTAATGTGTCTAAAACAAAAATTATTTTTTTTAAAAAATTACTATTGAACTCACATAACCCCGCAATCCGCTCCATCCTGCACTAATTTAAAAAAATATTTTAATCTGGCCCGTACCCATAAAGCCTAAAATTTACTCCATCCTACATAGCATGAAATCTATCCGCCCCATTGCTATCCCTAATAATCTAATTTTTTTTATTAATATATAAAATAGGATATTCATAAAGGGACGTGATCCAAATGTAACTTGTGCTTTAATAATGGCGATTTGGTCATGTCCAATTTTTTAATAAAAAGTGATAAAGTAAGTGTTTGTAGGATGTCATGAATAAAGAACTTCTATCATGAAATAAAGAACCTATAGTGCGCGCTTATTTGACTATACATTATAAAGAGATTTCACTAATACGTGAATTATTCCAGCAGAGTGCATAACATAAGCTTTTTCTCTTTTTAATTCAGGACATTTTAGTTTTCTCAATTATTGTAGTACGTAACAAATCAAAAAGTTTGTGCACTATAAAAATTGAAAAGAACAATTCTCTAGTATAAAAAGTGATAGCTTATAAGTGCAAAATTTAATAAGTGTGATTAAAAAACTTTTGATGTTTTTATCATATATTATTATTTTTTATATAGAAGTTAGAATATTTGTAGTTCAAATGTCATCATATAAGAAATACTATTATATTAATAAAAGATATTTTATAACATCATTCTTTATATGAAATCAGAATATTTGCCGTTTAAATATTATCATAAATACTATATATTATATGATATATATTATATGATTAAAAAAATATTTGTATAATACTATTTCTTTTATAAATTTGAATATTTACGGTAATTCAAGAAAATATTATAGAATTGATGGAGAAATAGAGTTAAAAAGTAAATAATTAATTAGCATTCAAGATATATTTGAAATTTTTTTATTTTAACCAAGAGTCATTACAAAATAAAAAATAATCAAAGTTTTTGAGGATATTTCAAAGTTCTAATCACTTCAAATTGGACATTATCTTTGATTTTGATCATGTTATTCTAGTATATGCACATAAAATAAATTGGGTTTATGAAAAGAGTCCTTTTGTTTATAGTCTCATCTATTATGATAAGAAAACACTCTTAGTTCAGGTTCAAAACCTACAGAGCGTGAAAATTTTCTTCTTAGATCGAATTAGAATAAAACAGATTCATTTTGTTTTTGTCACAATAATCAGAATTTGACCTCTTGTTCCTGTAAATTAAAGAAAGGAGGAAGTCAATAAAAAAGACGTTAATAATGTTAATTAATCAAAGGTCCAACTGATCACCGCTGCTATATTTTAAATATACAGTTACGAAAAATCCAGCCAAAGTAAAAGGAATTAGACTTAACATGATTTCAAATTAAAAAACCTCAATCATTTTTAGTTGTTTGAAAAGAGAAAAAAAGAGAGGTAATATTGATACCTAAATATTAATTCGTATTGATATGAATCTCAATGACAATGAACAAGAATTGACAATTGGTAGCGTAAGTAAATATGCATGCAATCCCACAGAAGGATTATTTTTTATGAGTTGTTCATTAAATATTTAGTTTGAATAAGTCGTATAATACTCAGACCAACAAATAGAACTGAGGTTATAGTTAAAGCCAAATAGAAAACCGAAATAACTTGTTATAGTAAGCATGTGGAAGTTTTTTTTCTTTTAAAAAAATTAACTTGAGCCAAAGACTCTTTTATTAATAACATAAAACAAACAAAAACATTGTTTACATCTATATTAAAAACGAAAATCCCTCTCTTTCCTCTCTTCTTCTCCGCCTAACTAGGGTTTCCTATACCTCTGTCGACATGTCTCTTCATTTCAACTGGAAGCTGTACCTTGTTCTTCTTTGGTTCATAAATCAGCCACCAATCTTCAATCATCCATCCTTTATTAAACTCAAAAAGGTATCTCTCCCTCGAATGCATCCTCTTTCGTCCAATTTTCTTTTTTGACTTGATTCCTTGTGTTATCAGGTGAATCGTCAATTTGTACATGCTCATCTGGGTGCTTAGGTAAGAATATGGTGAGGAGCTCTTTCGATGCAGATTGTGGGGAAAATCAAGTTGTTCCAAATCTCCAACATCGAATCTTCACCTGTGTGCTGAAATATTCCATAAGTAGCCCTCTTTTTTGCTTGTATTTCCTTTTTGATGCTACCGTAACTAGAGTTAGGTAGCAATCCCACTATTGACCAAATTTCTGTACATATCCTGTGGGTTTTCCTGTAAAAAATCTTATGCATAATGTTGATTGTTGATGTTTTTTGGTTGTTTGGATTTAATTCTTAAGTAAGGAACATGTGACTTGTCTGTATTAACATTCTCCTGCTCTCAATCTGTAGTTGTTGAAAACTTCTGTATATTCTTATGCCTTATTGATTATATGCATTATTAACCAAACTATCTGTTAGTTGGTTTGCTTCTCTGTAGGTATGCATCACTTGGATGGTAATTCTTGACGTTAGATAAAAAATTTCATCCATTATGTCTGCTAATTCCTATTCTCTTACTAGCATCTTCTGTATACTTAATGAATCTGTTTCTAATATGATGCTCTGTTATAAAGCTACACAATGTAGCATGCTTGTCTTACTTCTTGTGCCTCAGCAACCATACTAGTAGTAGTCCCAATCTTATGTGCTTCTGTAAATATTAAATTTCTATTCTGATCCCTTAGGCAATATGCATATGCACTTAATCCTAGATTACCTTTGCCAGCACCATCAGTATTATACTTTATCAATCCACTCCCTGGGCATTCCCATTTAATAATCTTAAATTGTAAAATGGATTTGTATCTCTGCATATATTCAACCATCTCCTTCAATTGAAAAGGAATCTCTGCATCCTGAATATTTCACTTTTGCAAAGTGGTAGATACCTTGTTGACATAGCATCACTAATCTATGAAAAGTCACATCTTTTCCATGTCTTCTTGCATTCCTTTGCTTCCATAGTTCCCAAACCATTATTAAAGAAAGTGCCTTGAATATTTCCTTAAACATTAGATTTCCTGGAATATCTCAACAATCTGTTATCGACTGTTGAAGAGATCTTCCTGCAATGTTCACACCTGCACAAGAAACAAACTGCTTCCAAAGTTGTTGGGCTATGGAAACTGTTAGAAAAAGATGCTTCATAGTTTCCACCTCATGATTCTCACAACAATGATATCTAGATGCAACATTAATCCTCATTCTCCTCACATTATCATCTGTAGCAATTCTTCCTTTCCACATCCTCCATATGAAAAAACATATTTTAAAAGGCATCCCTTTTATCCATATATTCTTCATCCATCCCGATTCCTCCCTTCTTATTCTCATATTTTGATATGCAGATTTTACAGTGAAAATACCATTAGCATTACCCATTCACCATGCCCTGTCATTCACCTCCTGACTTGGTACTCTAATGTTAGACAATATGATTAATAATCTCCATTAAAATTTTCTCCTTTATCTTATCTATATCCCATACCCCTTTAGATATGAACTCCTTTACCTCTAACTCCTCAACCACATATTCTGCCTCCTTAGTGTAAAATAGTGCTCCTTTTTGGGTCCAGTTGTCATACTAAAAACTTGCATTTTGAGATTTGATTTGCCACCTTATATCAGGTTCCACTTCATCTCTAATTTGCACCAATATTCTCCATATGTGAGAAGCTCCCCTACCATGAGTTAAAATAGGATGAAGCTTTTTGCAATACTTGTTCCACATAAAAGCACCCCACAATGAAGAAGTGGAAGTTTTGAAATTCCACCATAATTTTACCATAAAAGCCTCAGACACATCATGAAGTGATCTAAAATCTACTCCTCCCTCCTCCTTTGGTAGTCACATATATTCCCATGATATCCAGTGTTTACCCTGACCTCCTCCAGATTTGCTCCAAATGAATATAGCAATCACCTTATGAATCTGATCAATGACTGCCTTTGGAGGATTCAATGCTGAAAGCATATAGACTGGCATTGACTGTAGTACATGTGCTATAAGAATGTATCTTCCTCCATATGACAACCATTTATTTTTCCAATTCATGATCCTTCTAGATGTATTCCTGATAATAACTTCAAAGTAAGAATTTCTCCTTCTTTCATAAAAGACAGGGCATCCTAAATAAGTAAAAGAAAAATTTCCTTGAGTTATTCCAGTCCATCTCCTCATTTTTGCACCCACAACAAGACTTGTTTTTTCATGTAAATAGAAAAAACTTTTATCCCTATTATTCTTTTGTCTAGATATCCTTTCATATTCCACCAACACCTTTATCATCATCTTGACTGATTTTCTATCTCCTGAACAAAATAGGATTGTGTCATCATCATATGATAAATGATTTATTTCAGAACTCCATTTAGGAAAACCAAATCCCTTAAACTCAGAATCATCATGTAATTTATTCAATACTCTAGACAACACCTCAACAGCAATGATGAACAGAGTAGGAGATATAGGATCCCCCTGCTTTACTCCTCTTGAAGACTTGAAAAAACTAGTAGGTTTTCCATTTAACAACACTGAATACCAATTATTAGATAATAATCTCCACACCATGTCAATAATCACCTCTAAGAATTCAAAACATCTAAGTACCTTGGTTAGGAATATCTAAGAAACTCTATCATAGGCCTTAGCCATATTCAACTTTACCACCACATTCCGCCATTTGTTTCTCAAGTTCATATCTCTAATTATCTCTTGTGCAAGTAGAATATTTTTAGTAATACTTCTCCCTTTAATAAATGCAGTTTGATTTTTGGAAATAATCATTGGTAAACACTCCACCATTCTCTCATGTAATACTCTTGATATTCCTTTATTGATAAATGTGCTGATACTAATATGTCTATAATAAGTGAACATTTCAGCTCTCTCCTTCTTAGGAATCAGGACAAGGTTTGTATGAGTTATATATCTTGGAAGCTCCTGCCCACAAAAAAATGCCTTCACCAAATTTGTGACATCTGACCCAATTATATCCGAACACACCTGAAAAAGACATCCTAAGAATCCATCAGGTCTGGTTGCACTGTCCCCATTCAACTCAAAGATCACTACCTTCTTGACTTCTTCTTCACAAGGCAGCTTAACCATTTCATTATTACGCTCCTTTGAGATATCTTTAGGAATATTACTCATCAAGTCTGAATGATTGACAATCCCTTCATCTCTGAATTGCTCTTCAAAAAAATCCACAGCCTCTCTTCCTATATCCTCATGATTATTCAATAAAACTCCATTTCTATTCCTTATTTCTCCAATGAACAGTTTCGTCCTCTTTCCTTTAACATAAGAATGAAAAAATCTTGTGTTATTGTCTCCATCCTTAAACCACTTCATACTTGCCCTTTGCTTCCATTAATCCTCCTCTAATTTCCTAAACCACTTTATGTCTGCCTCAGCCTTCATCAGATTGATTCTATTCTCCTTAGTAGGCAAAATTCCCAATTGCAATTCAGAAACTCTTATTGTGTCCTCCAAAGTAGAAATTTTCTGAAAAATATCCCGATAATCATGAAAGGAGTGCCCACAAAATCCATCTTCCAGTTTTTCTCAACTATCTTCTTGAATTGACTATGCTTTGTCCAGAAGTTAAGAAATTTAAAAGGTTTCACCACCACCTACTTCTCTGTATCACAAATAACATGCAAAGGAGCATGATCTGACCCTTGCCTAATCAAGTGATGGACTTCACTAGAAGGAAAAGAGTAAAAAAACTTTTGATTTTCCAGCACTTTATCTAATATCTTGAATATACACTCTCCCTCTAGTCTCCCATTCCACCAAGTAAATTTGCTTCCTGTAAAAACCAGTTCCTTCAAAGCACAATTATTTAAGCATTGAGCAAAGTCCAAAGCTTCATTATGAGTGAAAGCCAGTCCTCCCTGTTTCTCCTCTTCATTCAGAATAACATTAAAATCTCCACCCACTACCCAAGGATTTGAGAATTGGTTAGCTACTACTTCTAAATCCTCCCACAGTTCCAACCTTTCCAGAGCACTACATCTAACATACACTAATATAATTCTAAACCTTCTTCCAAAGACCTGAAATTTCATTGTGATTTATTGATAAGTGTCCAGCTCCACTTCTCCCTTTCATTTATCTCTCCAAAAAATCTATATCTTTGAAGAACTATTAGCTAATCCATGCTCTATCCATAATCTTCTTTTAAAATGATCAATCTCCCTAGGATCTTGAAATGGATCCATTAAGGCTATAAATGAGTAATGATGTCTCCTGTTTAAGTCTGTTAATATCTCAAATGAGTTTTGAGTGTTAACAAATTTTATATTCTAAAATATGATCTTATCAATCATTGAGAACTATTGGACTTATCCCTACTACTCCTTGTTTGCACTTGTAATGGCACTACAACTTGAGATTTATTCTTCTTAGGCCAACCTTCTTTTTTGCAATGTGTCTTGGGGAGAGATCCCCTGTCCTCCCTATATTGTTAATATTGTCTTCCAACTCCTCCTCCTCCTCATATCCTTCTTCTTGTTGCTCTACTGCACCACATACTGCTATATTTCCTAATTCATCCCTCATTTCCTTTTGATCACGTTCCTCCATCTTTCTTTTCTTAGATTCCTGACCCATTTTCCCATATCACTATTGCATTGGATACTTTGCTTTCTTTCTCTTTGTTCCCCTATACATTGTCTTCTGATTGATCCATGACTTCTCTGTTATCCTCAATAATCTTTTATTTATTGGTATCCTGTTGTTCCTCTTTGTTTTGTGCATTTATACTCTGTTCCTCCTGCTCCTTCTCCATCAATACTTCAAACTGATTTGTTTTTGACATTTCAATATCCTTTTACTACTTCCTCTGTTCCCATCTCATTTCCTTATCTCTCATTCCCCCTCCTCTAACATTAAAAGCCCCCTACTTCTTTTTATTTCTTTGAAATTGAAATTCCTCCCCAATTTCCTTTCTCCCCTCCTCTTCTGTTGTTTGCTGATTGATATATTTCTTTGGCTTTGTCCCCTCTTTCTTTGTATCCTTCTTCTTCTCCTCCTCAGTCTCCTTAGGATATAATTCTGGATGCAAAATATAACATTCCTGCTCACTATGTCCCTGAATTTTGCAGTTCTTGCAATATTTTAGAACATAGTCATATTTAATATATATCCATCTTTCAATCACCTCTCTATTCTACTTTCTCATTCCTATATTGATCCTTTTGGAAAAAATCCCCTAATAAATCAACCTCCACCTTTACACGGGCACAACTAGGTCTCGTTTGATTCTTGGTTGCCATATCCACTTGTAGTGGTCTCCCTACTACTGCTGCTAGAGAAAAGATTGCTTCCTTCATGAAAAAATTTGGCGGTAGGGACGAAAATGAAATCCAAGCAATAACAGTTGATGTTTTTTCCCCTGATCAAATAATGGATCCCATTTCAAAGTTTTCATGGTATATATCCATTGTTTGTGAGTAATGTAAAACACTGATTTCGATAAAAGATTAACATAGTCCCCCGTATTCTCCACCTTAATCAAAATATGTCGATTAGTCAGAACCCCAATATTACATTCTCCTTTCAGATTGCATTGTTTCGGCAATTTTTTTCGTAACTCATGAATATCAGGCCATCCATACTAAAATTTGCCAATGATCGCATATTGTAAATTTTCCTTGATAATCATTTGGTTGATCTCCTCCTCCTCCCAAACCACTCTTGCTTCTCCAAGTAAAAAAGTAACTGGTTTCATGGGAATTGATTTTGCTTGAACTGGAATCGGACGTAAGGTCGCTGCATAGTTTAATGATGAGTTGACTTCCTCCCCAGGGGGATTCAGTCCATATGAGTGGGCAACCATAGCCACCGTCTTGAGAATCTCCGGTGAAATTAAAATTGACGGTGTAGGGTTTTTCTCATTAAAATAGAAAGGTAGACAAATATCTCAATTTTAATTGAAAGAATTAGTCGAACGAAAAGTGTTTAATTTGATTCATCTATCATTATAGACAGACAACACTAACAAAGATAAAGTGCCGGACTGTCAAACTCAAAAGTTCTTTGCCAAATTCAAAATCCTAAGGATCTCAAGTAAAATAAAATGAAATAAAAGATTAAAATTCTTGAATTGAAGTAAAGAAATTTGAATTTGAATTTAAATTAAAAGATAAAAAGATTGTACTGATTTAAAAAGTTGAATTCAAAATAGCTTGAACAATGAAAACTTTTGAATTAGATTAAAAAATTTGAATTATAATTTAGGATGGAAAGATAATAAGGATCATATAGTTAATGATAAGATTTAAGATTTTGAATTTCTAAGGTTATATCACATTTTAATATTAAAAGTAAAAAAATTTAAGCAGACTTATTTAAGGAGCTACTAAATAAATATAATTAAAACATTCTTGATAATTAATTACTAGGTTGATCCCTGGGGGTTCAAGCATCGACCTTTTATCATTACCTTTAATACTTTTTGTATATTTAACANCTAGAATTGGCGGCTTTAGAATAAGACAATGAAATTTTTCTTAAAAAGAGGTAGACTTCATATCTTTTACAAGAAATGAAAAGATGCTATTACAAATAAGGAGCATGTACTTCTTCTCAAAGATATATGGGAAAAGAATTGGAGAACAATCGTTAACTAATCAATATTACAAGAATAGAAGAAAAAATTATTTGCATAATACATAATGAAATAAATTAAGGCACAAGGATTAGGAATTGTGATAATTTATTGATAAATACATTATAATATTCATTATACCTTTTTCATTATAGGTATATTTATTTGTGTTATAAAATAATAAAATAAGAAAAATATTGTAGAGAAAGAGAAGATAGAAGTATTCTTATTTTTCTTGAGGGATGAATTACAATGAATGAGAACTCCTTTATTTATAGGGGAGAACTAACTTGGTCCCAAAGTTACTAACCCTAACTTTCTTTTAAAGAAATATACATTCACCATAATATGAAAATATATTTATAACACTCCCCCTTGGATGTCTATTTGATAGATAATGTGACTTGTTAAAACCTTACTAGAAAAAAAATCCAGTGAGAAAAATTCTAGTGAAGGAAAAAGAGTAAACTTATCTAATAATATGTATTTTGGCTGCCTCATTAAAAAGCTTACAAGGAAAACCCAATGGGACAAAACATTGCAAGAAAAAAAGAGTATAACGCATATTAACTCCCCCTAATGGGAACATCAATCCAAATACTTGAATCTTCGCATTGCAATAGTATGCACCATCTCTCGAAAGTTGCAGTTGGCAGAGACTTGGTGAATAAATCAGGCATAATATCACTCGAACGACTTTGTTGCATGTTGATATCACCATTTTTTTTGGAGATCATGTGTGAAGAAAAGCTTTGATATAATGTGCTTCGTACTATCTCCTTATATGAATCCTCCCTTTAAATGTGCATGCATGCTCCATTATCTTCATACAAGATCGTGATTGTTTTGTCACATTTCAAATCACATTTTTCTCGAATGAGATGTATCATTGACCTCAACCACACACATTCTCGGCTTACTTCATGAATATCTATTATATCAATATTATTTGATGAAGCAGTCACAATAAACTACTTTGTAGTATTAGCAAAATATATTAATGCATTGTAACACCCCAAAAGTCCCTAAGATCAAACCTGAGGAGTGAAATAAAGAAACTACACAAAACTACACCAGAACACAGAATGAGTCATCAAGTGACTCGTTAGTTCACTTAACAACTCGTTAAGTGAGTCATTGGGTGTAAGACAGTCAAGAAATTTCGACGGGCCTAAGAATAGACCCGGGAGTTTAATTTGAAAAATGCATAAAACTGGTAAAATATCACAACACGGACCACCGAACGACTCGTGGTAACCACGAGTCGTTGTATGCTGTCGTTGCTTAGGGAAATGTTGGTGGCAGTGGAGATAATGAGAGGTATGAAGATCCGTTGTGGGATACAACGGGCCGTTCTTTGCAGTCGTGGTTAGGGTCAGGCTGGGGGACAGTGTAAACAATGGGAGACCCAACGACCCGTTAGAAGAAGCCACGGGTCATTGGTTGTGGTCGTGGTTGGAGGATTAAGCTTTCCCATAGGCTTGACGGATGGGTAACACGATCCGTTGTACCTGACAATGAGTCGTGGTGAGGCTCGATGAATTGAAGTGCAGAGTTTCAGAAGAAGGAAACAACGACTGAAGGAACGACCCTTTGAAGCTTAGGGCGACCCATCCTGTCAAGTCGTGGTTTGAATTCGGGAATTGGATCTGGGCAGTCCATGTGACGGGCCGTACCACGAGTCATGGTAGCTACCAATGACTCGTTGGTACGTCCAGACCAGTTTTTCAGAAAAATTTCATTAAGGGCATTTTCGACTTTTCCATACTTTGAGACCCTAAACTATGTCATTTTGTGTATTTTTCTGAATGTGTTAAGATGAGTTAAGTCCCTAATGCATGCCCATTCCCATGAAAGAACTTTAGAGAGATTTTTAGGAGATTCAAGGTCTTCTTCTCCAAGTTTCCATCAATTTATTTGTGGGTATTCGAGGAATTTCGAATCAACCCATCTCCAGGTATGTAGGGTTTTAGAATGGGTGAAATCCTTTCACACCCATGGCCAAATTTTGATTTAAATCATAAACTCTCCTATTCAAGTTCTATGGGGTTTTACCCAAATGCATGCAAATGTAATTTCTCTTTATGGGTATGATTTAATTGAGTTTTAATTATTGAATTATGAATGATGAACAAGTTTTATATTATTTTCTTTAAAATCATGTTTCAAGCTTTTTAAGTCTAAAATGCTCATTTTGATGAAGGTAAAGTTATGATTTATGATGAATATTCAATATTTTGGGGTTTATTTATGATGGAAAAGTATGAATTCAAGTTACCCATGTTTATGAGCATATTTTGAACGAATTGATTATGATGAAGTATCGGGCAATGACCACATGTTGAAGAATGACTTATGATTTATGAAATGAATTATATGATTTATTAATTTATGATGTTGGCCAATGAAAAGGGCCTTTGATTCTTAGCTAAGAATGTTTTAAAGGGGATCAATGATGAAAAATGTTATATTTTAGACAATGAATCTTAATGCATGATGTATCGAATTATGTATTAGCCTATATGCATATTTTTTGGAGCCATGTCTAGCACCGAGCAGCCCGACGTTCAAAGGACTACGCCGGTGTCTCATAACCACGTGCCACCGTGGATTTTTAAATGATATATTGTATTGATAATGATCCCCTCAAATGTGATATCACACCTAATGCACGACCCGACCCTGGCAAGCCAGGGTCGGCTCTGCCCACTTGAGTGAGATAGTTGGGGCATCATGAAAGGCTCTACCATGATGGTGTTGGTTATGATGAGTCCTACCATTGTTCCACATGTTTTATGCATTGTTATATTTATGTTATTGGCTCAAGTTATATTTTGATAATGTTTACTTACGATTAAGGTTATGAATGCTTTATGAATGATTTGAAAGCCTTGAGCCTTATGTTTTCTTACGGAGTTTATGATATATGCATGATGTCCTTCTCTTATGTTTACTTATGAGTTTTTTCTTACTTTTTGATGTCCATTTTACTTACCTTGCAAACTCGGTACATTCCACGTACTGACCGCATACTTTCTATGCTGTATCGTCTTATGATACAAGTTCCAGATCTCAGGTTATCCTCATCCTTAGTCCATCTCAGTTTACGTTCTCAGCTTATTGGTGAGCCTTCATGTTCTGAGGGCTGTTTGATAGACTTTTATATTATCATATGTTTCAGTGTTGTTCGGGTTAGTTGGGGATATTGTCCCATCAACCCATCATATGTAGTAGAGGCTTTTAGACAATATGTAGGATTCAACTTATGTGTACGTCTAGTACTTTCATGTGTTATGCTATGGTTACGTTTCCGCTATGTTTTATGTTTAACATTTTGCTTATTTAAATGAGATTAGATGCATGCATGTGCCATGGGTCGACTTGGGGTCTCTCGGGGTCCCTTGTCCTGTGTCTACGATCTGGGTGTACGTTCGGGTCGTGACAAATTTGATATCAGAGCCATAGGTTATGTGTCCTAGGGTGTTTGAAAGCCGCGTTGAGTAGAGTCTTTTTCATGGGTGTGAAGCGCGCCACACTTATGACGAAGAGGCTGCTAGACGTTTAGGAAATATTTCCTTCTTTCATGTTATATGTCGTGCGATGAAAAGTCTCTCCATCCTTCTAATTCATGTGATTCGCGATTACAAAATTATGGCTCCTAGAAGAATGAACGGGCGAATGAATGGAAATGATGAAGGCCACGGGGGTTGAAATGACTATGGGCATCAGCAAGCTCTACCTGTTCAGGAGCCCCAAGCGTCAGAGCCAGCTGCCCACACTAAGTTTCGGGCGGCTATTCAGATGTTTGCGCAGGCCTTGACCGCTCAGGTCAACTAGCAAGCTGTTGCGAAGGTCCCATAGAATAGCAATGCAGCGGCGGCTTGGATTAGAGACTTCTTGAGGATGAACCCTCCTGAGTTCACGTGATCAAAGGTGGACGAGGATCCACTCGAGTTCATTGAAGGGATCTTGAAAGTCACTCAGGTTATGGGGGTGACAAATGGGGAATGTGTTGACTTGGCCTCTTATCAACTAAAAGAGGTTGCTTATATTTGGTACAAGCAATGGAAGGACAGCAGGGCAACGAAAGCGGGCCCTATCAGCTAGGATGAGTTCCACATGGCTTTTCTCGACAGGTTCTTCCCTCGGGAGATGAGCGAATTGAAGGCAGCGGAGTTTGTGAACCTCAAGCACAGTGCTAGAGTATTCGCTTGAGTTCACTAGTTTGTCAAAGTACTCCCCAGAGTTAGTGATGGATCATAGGGCGCGGGTGAGCCGATTTGTTCATGGTGTGGTCAGTTATTTAGACAAGGATTGCAGGACTTCCATGCTTCACTAGGATATGAACTTTCCTCTCATAGTGTTGTACGCCCAACAGATGGATACGATTCATGCAAGGGAAAGGGAGGAAAAAAGGGCTCAGATGGATAGTCGTGGGTTTTCACATCAGAGGTCTGGTGGTGGCTACTGTCCACAGTTTCAGCAGAGGTCACTAGCCCCAGCACCATCATCAGCTAGTGTTCCATCTAGACCCAGGGGTGATCGGAAGAGCAGGGCTTCAAGGTCGAGGGATCAGAGGGGAACCCAGTTAGAGTATACCTCTCCAGCCTGCGGGAAGTGCGGCAAGAGTCATGCTCGGAGGTGCTTGCTCAGTTCAGATGTTTGCTATGGGTGTGGTAGATCTGGGCACATTCGCCGAGCGTGCCTATATGCTAGACAGGGTGATGATAGGGGTTGTTCCCAGACCACCAAGACAGCAGTAGCTCCAACCCATTCTGCTCTACAGGGAGCATCGACTAGTGGGGGTGGCATACAACGCCAAAATCGATTCTATGCCCTTGCCTCGCGCCAGGAGTAGGAGACTTCGCTAGACATGGTCACTGGTATGTTGCGTGTATTTCATATTGATGTTTATGCCTTGATAGATCTGGGAGCAACCTTGTCTTTCGTGACTCCTTACATTTCTAGTATCCTTGGAGTTAGACCCGAGACCTTGTCAGAACCGTTTTCAGTTTCGACCCTTGTTGGTGATTCGGTCATAGCTAGACGAGTATATAGAGAATTCCCGGTCACTGTGTTGCATAAGGTTACCTCCACAGACCTTATAGAGTTATCCATGACTGACTTTGACATTATTCCTTGCATGGATTGGTTGTTTGCATGCTATACTTTGATTAATTGTAGGACCCGTACGGTGGAATTTCATTTTTCGGGTGAGTTAGTATTGGAGTGGAAGGGTTGTTCGGCGGTACCAGCAGGCCGATTTATTTCCTATCTTAAGGCTAGGAAGATGATCTCTAAAGGTTGCATATACCACCTAGTTAGGGTTAAGGATGTTGAGTCCAAGACCCCGACCTTTTAGTCAGTTCTAGTGGTGTTCAAATATCCGGCGGTGTTTCCTGATGATTTGCCCAGTGTTCCTCCAGAGAGGGAAATTGATTTCGGTATTGATCTATTACTCGATACGCACCCTATCTCTATTCCTCCCTACAGAATGGCTCTAGATGAGCTAAAGGAATTGAAGGATCAGTTAAAAGATCTGTTGGATAAGGGCTTCATTAGGTCGAGCCAGTCTCCATGGTGCGCACTAGTTCTATTTGTTCGAAAGAAGGACGGTTCCCTTCGCATGTGTATTGACTATCGGCAGTTGAACAAGGTTACCATCAAGAACATGTACCCTTTACCTAGGATCGATGATTTGTTTGACCAACTTCAGGGCGCCAAGTGTTTCTCCAAGATTGATCTCAAGTCCGGATATCACCAGCTCAGGGTTCCTGAGAGTGACATCTCGAAAACCGCTTTTAGGATTCAGTATGGTCACTATGAATTTGTTGTTATGGGGACTAACCAATGCCCCTGTAGCTTTTATGGATATAATGAACAGGGTGTTCAAGACATATTTGGACATGTTCGTGATTGTGTTCATTGATGACATCTTGATATACTCACGGAGCGAGGAGGAGAATGCCGCTCACCTGAGAGTAGTGCTTCAAACCCTCAAGGATCGTCAACTATATGCAAAGTTTAGTAAGTGTGAATTTTTTCTAGACTCGGTGGCATTTTTAGGTCATGTGGTATCAAGCGAAGGCATAAGGGTAGATTCCCAGAAGATTGAGGCGGTAAAGAATTGGCCCAGACCGGTAAATCCTTCAGAAATTCAGAGTTTCTTGGGTCTAGCTGGCTACTACCGAGGTTTGTTGAGGGTTTCTCATATATTGTGGCACCTTTGAATAAGTTGACTCAGAAAAATGTGAAGTTCCAATGGTCGGATGTTGGTGAGAAAAGCTTCCAAGAGTTGAAGACTCGACTCACTTCAGCACCGGTGTTGACTTTGCCCGAGGGTACTGATGACTTTATTGTATATTGCGATGCTTCGAGAGTCGTACTGGGGTGTGTGTTGATGCAGCGTGTGAATGTAATAGCATATGCCTCGAGACAGCTAAAAGTTCATGAAAAGAACTACCCTACCCATGATCTTGAGTTGGCCGCGGTGGTGTTTGCATTGAAGATATTGCGGCATTACTTGTATGGGGTTCACGTGGATCTATTTACGAATCAAAAGAGCTTGCAATATGTGTTCACACAGAAAGATCTAAATCTTCGGCAAAGGAGGGGGTTGGAGCTACTAAAGGACTACGACATGAGTGTCCTTTACCACCCGGGCAAGGCCAATGTGGTTGCGGACGCACTTAGTAGGCTCTCTATGGAGAGTGTGTCCTACGTGGATGAGGGAAATAAGGAGTTGGTGAAGGATGTCCACCGACTGGCAGGACTGGGAGTTAGATTGATCGACTGAACTGATGGCGGCGTTATTGTGCAGAATGGGTCAGAATCTGTTACACCCCATAGATTCCCGACACATAGATGGCCTATTCGCGTGTTGGTTAAGCGTATTTGAATGCCATACATGCTAGAAAAAGGCCCGGGGAAATATCGGACAAGCGCCAAGTCGGCGCGTCGCAAGGCAAAAA